>JAVALU010002012.1:207500-353808 GCA_030770095.1 Gila robusta
AACATGCTCCTCCCGAACTTTGTTTACATAAAACTTCATTTAATAAATGTTTATTTATTAAACCACAGTGAGTAAAACAACATTTTTTTAAATACTACTGAGGCAGACTCAGGCTGCTCGCAAACGAAATGAGCAATAGCCTACAATCTAAACAAATGAAATTAAATAAATTAAAAACAAACATGCAGGTTATCTTACCTCAAAAATGCACCACAGAACATGGCCATTCTTTTTTCCAGTAGTTTCCAACAGTTAAACGAAAATAAAGTCCAATCAAACGAAAAACATCAGTAGCCTAGTTTCCAACAGTTAAACGAAAATAAAGTCCAATCAAACGAAAAGTTAGAACAGTCTCTCACTGTTTTCTCTTAATATTCTCCATTTCACATGAGGTGAATCGCGGGTCGCGCAGCTCGCACTGACGAGAAGTGTGCGTGCGTGAGACTGTCATCTCAGTCATATGTCAGTGTAATTATAAGATAGGTTAAAAACTGGTTATGAAATGTCTTTTTATGTTTGTAATTCTATCGTCGACGTCAACTTCTCATATTTTCTTTTAATTAATGTCTAAAAATATAAAAAGGATAACCCAAAAAAGTCCCGGCCCGCACGTGAACTATGACGTGAAAATTGGCCCGAAGCCCGGCCCTAGGGGCGTAAATAAGTCGGGGCCCGTCGCTCGGGCTGAAATGCAGGGCTTTATCAGGAGTGTCCCACATCGACTTACCAAACAGAAGTATGGTTTGGGAATTATCACCTTGTTTCCCTCACTCAGAGATCCCCAAGGGAGGACTGGATATGTAAGTCATTATGTGAGATCAGAACATTAAGACATTTCTAAATGATCACAAAAATATTGAAAGAAGTTGTCATTTTCGATGGAGGGTTACAATTAGGGCTGTCACTTTACGTTCGAAAATCGATTGCACAATCGATCGGACGAACCAACACAAGTTTCGAAAATGAAAATAGGTTATCGATTTTAACGGCCTTCTCTCGGAGCGCGTCCAGATCGTCACGATGCGCCCGCAGCGAACGCGTGTCACACAGCAACTGCAGGTTCTGACACACACACATAGCCTACTTCTGCATAATGTGTCTCTTTTTACAACAACAATGTGAATTCTGCCGGTATTCAGACAGTCTCATGTAGGGCTGAACGATTATGGAAAATAATCTAATTGCGATTTTTTTTATCCAATATTGCAATTGCGATTTAATATGCGATTTAAGTTCTTTACCTTCTGTATTAGTCGACAAAGACAAGCAATAAATCATTGTACAGTAGGGATGGGAATCTTTTGGCAGCTCATGATCCGATCTACTTTTTTTCTTATTAATTAATCTTAACACTTAAAATATGTATTTAATTACAAGTGTAATTAAAGCTGCAAGCAGCATTTAGCGGTGTTCAAGCAGTTAAGGCCTTTAAGGCCGTTAAGCACAAAAGCATCAAAAGACATTAAGTTGTATTTAGCAAGCATTTAACCATTGACATCATAGATGGAATAGACCATGTTTTAGCATGATTTACCATGATATACCAAATTTAGTGTGATTTTTCATGATCTAGCATGTTCCAGTATGATTTACCATGAATCTAGCATGATTTACCACAGTTTACCATGATTTACCATGTTATAGGATGATTTACCATGATATACCACATTCTAGAATGATTTACCAGGATTGTAGCATGATTAACCAAGATTCATCACATTGCTAGCATGATTTGCCATGATACACCATGTAATAGTATTTTTTACTATGATTTACCATGTTTCTATCGTGATTTACCATGATTTACCACATTGCTGCATTGATGTGAAGGGCCAATAAAAATGAAGTGATAAACTCTGACAAAAAATGATTGTGTTATAATAGTTAACATGGAAAAACTGGTTTGCTTTAGTGCTTTGATTTACTGTTGAAAATCAAGTGTGTCAAAATGAGAGTGAGCCAATAAGTGGTCTTCTACTGCCCTCTGCTGGCCTTCTACTTATTAATAAAGTGTTTTTACAGGTGCTTTTGCAATCATATGTAGACATTTGCTCACACACACACACACACACACACACACACACACACACACACAAAGTCATTATGAAAAGATATTTTAATGGTCTATAAGCATTTCATGTCTTTGCAAGCTAGTAATCAGATTATTCAGAATTTATTCAGAAACATGGGACTACACACACACACATTCTATTGTAGATTAAACTGTCTCATTCAGGGTTCACATTTGTCAATGTGACAATGAATTTTGACTAAATGTGAGTGTCAATGTTAAAATAGTGATTTTATAAAGTCTAAATAAGAATTATAGAATAATATTAGTTAGTAGCATGACAAAATGACTATTTTAAACAGCAGGGGGCAGTAGAATACCACTTATTGGCTTAACATGCCATTCTTCATATCATTTTCACCTTTTTAATTGTTATAGAGGCATATTTTGTCCGATCTGTCTGAAATTTTTCACGCTTGTTTAGAGTCATGTGTCACATGTTCTGACTTGATTTGAAGAAGATCTGAGCATTCATTGAAGAGATATAGGCGTTTGGGGACACTTGGTCAAGGCTACATATTGAAGTGACCCTATTATAGCTATCCAAATGAAGAAGTTATACCTTTTCTGATAATTATTGCTCTAGAGAGTCCAGAGAATTGTACTGCACTGGTTTTAACATTATTATATGAACATTATATGATCATAGATGGAAAACCCCATTTACAGCCAATACAGGCAATTTACCATAGGAAATACATGGTTTTAAAGCTTTTTAACAGTTATAGCGCCACCTATGGTCCGATCTCCATGAAACTTTGCATGCTTCCTCACCATGGTAGGACACATATGCTCATCAATTTTTGTCAAGTTCTGAGTTTTCATTTATTATTTATAGGCTTTTGAGTGTATTTTGACACGCCCCTTTTCTAAATGACCCTGTTACAGTGAACCAAAGGGCAAAGTTCAACTTTTTTTTGATAATTATTGATCTAGAGAGTCCAGAGAATTGTCCTAGACTGGTCTGGTTTTGATCGGGCGAAAAACCAGGGACTAGTTTGCAAAAGTAGGTTTTTAACATATTCGTGAATGTTTAATGAACGATTTGATTGACAGCAATGGTTCTAGAGGCAAAGTTGTTCACCATGAGGAGATCTATCAAATGATATGCATTTTGGGGGGATGTGTGCAACACCACGTGATTACAGAGCCGTAAAACTCGTTAGCGCCAACTAGTGGCCGATTTCATTCAAAACTCTTACAGACCTCTTAGGCCATGAGTCGAACATGCCCATCGAGTTTCGTTCCGATTGGCCTCCGTTAACCTTGTCTCATATGGGCTCAAACTTAATTGGTCGATGGCGGCCATGTTTTTTGAGATACGCCAATGTCCTCATAGACATACATGGGGCCTTGCACCAAGACACTGCATACCAATTTTCAAGTCAATCGGACTAACGGTCAGTCCTTTATATGTTTTTTTCATGTTATAGCGCCACCTAGTGTTCGATCGTCGCGATTTTTTTACTGTGACCTCGGATTGACGTCATGCACACGTGTACCAAGTTTGGTGAACCTACCTAATTTACTTCTGGAGTTATAGCCATTTTAGTAAAATAGGCTCCTCCCACAACGATCTTTTTGCGCCCCCTAGCAACCGGAAATCGAAATTTCAACTTTTTTTCGATTATAATTTATGTTCAGACTCCACAGAACATTTGTGCACTGGTTTGGTTCCGATCGGGCGAAAAATCAGGGACTAGTTCGCAAAAGTCGTTTTTTGACAAAATTCAAAATGGCGGAAAATCTATCATGACGGAAATGAAATCGGAGATATACGTTTTTTTCGTCAGATGACCAGCTTTCCAGTGATATAAGACACTTGAGTCTACGACTTACGGTCTAGGAGTTATGACCAGTTACGCGCAATTGGTTACTATAGCGCCACCTATGGGCCAATTGGGCTCATAATTTGATAACCTCTCCTCGATTTTTGTACTACCATCTGACAAAGTTTCAAGTCTCTAGCTCTTACGGTTTGGTCTGCACGATGCGTTTTACGGCAGAAGAATAATAATAATAATAATAATAATAATAATAATAATAATAATTAAAGCTGCTAGCAGCATTTAGCGGTGTTCAAGCATTTAAGCCATTTTAGCACATAAGCATTAAAGACATTTAGCAAGCATGTAACCACTGACATAATAGATGGAAAACCATTTACCATGATTCTAGCATGATTTGCCATAGTTTTACCATGATTTACCATGTTCTAGTATGATTTACCATGAATCTAGCATGATTTACCATAGTTTACCATGATATACCAAGTTCTAGTATGATTCACCATGATTTACCCTGTTGTAGCATGGTTTACCACAATTGAACACATTCTAGTATGATTTGCCATGTTATAGGATAATTGACCATGATATACCACATTCTAGAATGATTTACCAGGATTGTAGCATGATTTACCATGATTCATCACATTGCTAGCATGATTTGCCATGATACACCATGTAATAGTATTTTTTACTATGATTTACCATGTTTCTATCATGATTTACCATGATTTACCACATTGCTGCATTGATGTGAAGTGTCAATAAAAATGAAGTGATAAACTCTGACAAAAAAATTATTGTCTTATAATAGTTAACATGGAAAAACTGGTTTGCTTCAGAATACTGGTGAAATTAAAGTCTGTCAAAATGAGAGCGAGCCAAAAAGTGGTCTTCTACTGCCCTCTGCTGGTCATTCTGCTTATTAATAAAGTGTTTTCAGAGATGCTTTTGCACTCATATGTAGACTATTGCACACACACACACACAAACACACTTTTGGGATGTTATTGTGAAAATCTAATTTAGTTTAATATAGTTGATAAAATCTAATTTAGTTTAGTTGAATATTTAGGTAATATAGTTTAATAATATTAAACTATATTACCAGTCCATCATAATAATAAAAAAATAGCTTTAAGAAGTAAAATGGCCAGCAGAGGGCAGTAGAAGACCACTTATTGGCTCACTTTCATTTTAAACTACTTGGTTTCATTAGTATTCTACACTAAAGCAAAGTAGTTTTTTCATGTTAACTCCATAATGCATGCTTACACACACACACACACACACACACACACACACACACACACACACACACACACACACACATTTGGGATATGTCATTGTGAAAATCTCTTTTAATGGTCTATAAGCATTTCACATATTTCTTTGTGATGTAATAATATAAAACTAATTTTAAAAAATAGCTTTAAGCATTTGTTTGTAAGCCAATGCTGAAAGCTGATAAAAAGATTAAACATGTCTAATACTGCTGCTCCCTCTAGTGGACAACAGTGGTATTACAGCCTATATAGAGTTGAAATGAATGAATGGAAATTTGGTTTTTCACTTATATCTCGGGAACGAGAAAGTGAAAAAATCTGAAACTCAGAACTTAGATAGTGTCCGAGGAGCTCTGTTAAACGAGACCATCCCGGTGTTGGTGGCCGATCGGGGCCGTGAGTTATGCCAGTTGAAATGCATATCTTTTGGGGCTTATATCTCGGGAATGCCCAGGCCAAATCGCACCAAACGAAATCGAAGCTAGACGAGGACGGGCTCTTTCCAACGAGCTATCCCACAAGAATCTAGGTGGTCTGGGTCGGGAGTTACAGCTGTTCAAAGTCGGGGGTCTCTCGGATTAGCGATCCGCGGGGGGGCGCTCCCGAGGCCCGCGACGATAGATTTCGATCAAGGCCCAATAGAGGACCTTACCATCCAAATTTGAGCGTGCAGGGAGTTTCCGTTTTCGAGTTATGAGTGAATTTGTACTGGGAGGGCGTGGCCTAACGTTATACTTTCGTTTTCAGCCTTCCTGTGACACAATTGTGAATAATACAATGAATTTGAACAAAATGTGATTGTAAATGTTAAAATAATGATTGTATAAAGTCTAAATATGAATTATATATAACAATATTAGGGAGTAGTATGATGAAATGACAGCAGGGGGCAGTAAAATACCACTTATTGGCTGTTATACACCCTATTATAGCCATCCAAATGAAGAAGTTATACCTTTTTTGATAATTATTGATCTAGAGAGTCCAGAGAATTGTACTGCACTGGTTTTAAACATTATGATTTGAAAATTATTTGATAGATGGAAAATACCATTTACAGCCAATACAGGCAATTTACCATAGGAAATATATGGTTTTAAAGCTTTTTAAGTTATAGCGCCACCTATGGTCCGATCTCCATGAAACTTTGCATGCTTCTTCACATTGTTATGACACATATGCTCATGAATTTTTGTGAAGTTCTGATTTTTTATTTATGATTTATAGGCTTTTGAGTGTATTTTGACACGCCCATTTTATAAATGACCCTGTTACAGACACCCGAATGCAAAAGTTCAACTTTTTTTTGATAATTATTGATCTAGAGAGTCCAGAGAATTGTCCTAGACTGGTCTGGTTCCGATCGGGCGAAAAACCTTGGACTAGTTCGCAAAAGTAGGTTTTTAACATATTCGTGAATATTTAATGAACGGTTTGATTGACAGCAATGGTTCAAGAGGCAAAGTTGTTCAGCATGAGGAGATCTATCAAATGATATGCATATTGTGGGGATGTGTGCCACACCACGTGATTACAGAGCCGTAAAACTCCTTAGCGCCAACTAGTGGCCGATTTCTTTCAAAATTCTTACAGACCTCTAAGGCCATGAGTCGAACATGCCCAGCGAGTTTCGTTCCGATTGGCCTCCGTTAACCTCGTCTCACAGGTGCTCAAACTTCATTGGTCGATGGCGGCCATGTTTTTTGAGAAACGCCAATGTCCTTATATACATACATGGGGCCTTGGACCAAGACACTGCATACCAATTTTTAAGTCAATCGAACTAACGGTCAGGTGGTCAGAGCCCTTTTTATGTTTTTTTCACATTATAGCGCCACCTAGTGTTAGATCGTCGAGATTTTTTTACTGTGACCTCAGAATGAACCCATTCACATATGTACCGAGTTTGGTGAAGCTATCTCATTTCCTTCTCGAGTTATAGCCATTTTAGTAAAATAGGCTCCGCCCACAACGTTCATTTTGCGCCCCCTAGCGAACGTGAATCAAAATTTCAACTTTTTTTTGATAATTATTGATAGTCAGACTCCAAAGAACATTTCTGCACTGGTTTGGTTCCGATCGGGCAAAAAACCAGGGACTAGTTCGCAAAAGTAGTTTTTCGACAAAATTCAAAATGGCGGAAAATCCATCATGGCGGAAATAAAATCGGAGATATACGTTTTTTACTTCAGGTTTCCAGCTTTCCAATGATATAAGACACTTGAGTCTACGACATACCGTTTAGGAGTTATGAGCAGTTTTGCGCAATTGGTTGTTATAGCGCCACCTATGGGCCAATCGGGCTCATATTCTCTGAACCTCTCCTCGATTTCTGTGCTACCTTAATCCCAAATATCAAGTCTCTAGCTCTTACGGTTTGGTCTGCACGATGCGTTTTACGGCAGAAGAATAATAATAATAATAATAATAATAATAATTAAAGCTGCTAGCAGCATTTAGCGGTGTTCAAGCATTTAAGCCATTTTAGCACATAAGCATTAAAGACATTTAGCAAGCATGTAACCATTGACATAATAGATGGAAAACCATTTACCATGATTCTAGCATGATTTGCCATAGTTTTACCATGATTTACCATGTTCTAGTATGATTTACCATGAATCTAGCATGATTTACCATAGTTTACCATGATTACCAAGTTCTAGTATGATTCACCATGATTTACCCTGTTGTAGCATGGTTTACCACAATTGAACACATTCTAGTATGATTTGCCATGTTACAGGATAATTGACCATGATATACCACATTCTAGAATGATTTACCAGGATTGTAGCATGATTTACCATGATTCATCACATTGCTAGCATGATTTGCCATGATACACCATGTAATAGTATTTTTTACTATGATTTACCATGTTTCTATCATGATTTACCATGATTTACCACATTGCTGCATTGATGTGAAGTGTCAATAAAAATGAAGTGATAAACTCTGACAAAAAAATTATTGTCTTATAATAGTTAACATGGAAAAACTGGTTTGCTTCAGAATACTGGTGAAATTAAAGTCTGTCAAAATGAGAGTGAGCCAATAAGTGGTCTTCTACTGCCCTCTGCTGGTCATTCTGCTTATTAATAAAGTGTTTTCAGAGATGCTTTTGCACTCATATGTAGACATTTGCACACACACACACACACACACACACACACTTTTGGGATGTTATTGTGAAAATCTAATTTAGTTTAATATAGTTGATAAAATCTAATTTAGTTTAGTTGAATATTTAGGTAATATAGTTTAATAATATTAAACTATATTACCAGTCCATCATAATAATAAAAAAATAGCTTTAAGAAGTAAAATGGCCAGCAGAGGGCAGTAGAAGACCACTTATTGGCTCACTTTCATTTTAAACTACTTGGTTTCATTAGTATTCTACACTAAAGCAAAGTAGTTTTTTCATGTTAACTCCATAATGCATGCTTACACACACACACACACACACACACACACACACACACACACACACACACACACACACACACACATTTGGGATATGTCATTGTGAAAATCTCTTTTAATGGTCTATAAAAATTTCACATATTTCTTTGTGATGTAATAATATAAAACTAATTTTAAAAAATAGCTTTAAGCATTTGTTTGTAAGCCAATGCTGAAAGCTGATAAAAAGATTAAACATGTCTAATACTGCTGCTCCCTCTAGTGGACAACAGTGGTATTACAGCCTATATAGAGTTGAAATGAATGAATGGAAATTTGGTTTTTCACTTATATCTCGGGAACGAGAAAGTAAAAAAATCTGAAACTCAGAACTTAGATAGTGTCCGAGGAGCTCTGTTGAACGAGACCATCCCGGTGTTGGTGGCCGATCGGGGCCGTAAGTTATGCCAGTTGAAAGGCATATCTTTTGGGGCTTATATCTCGGGAATGCCCAGGCCAAATCGCACCAAACTCGAATCGGAGCTAGACGAGGACGGGCTCTTTCCAACGAGCTATCCCACAAGAATCTAGGTGGTCTGGGTCGGGAGTTACAGCTGTTCAAAGTCGGGGGTCTCTCGGATTAGCGATCCGCGGGGGGGCGCTCCCGAGGCCCGCGACGATAGATTTCGATCAAGGCCCAATAGAGGACCTTACCATCCAAATTTGAGCGTGCAGGGAGTTTCCGTTTTCGAGTTATGAGTGAATTTGTACTGGGAGGGCGTGGCCTAACGTTATACTTTCGTTTTCAGCCTTCCTGTGACACAATTGTGAATAATACAATGAATTTGAACAAAATGTGATTGTAAATGTTAAAATAATGATTGTATAAAGTCTAAATATGAATTATATATAACAATATTAGGGAGTAGTATGATGAAATGACAGCAGGGGGCAGTAAAATACCACTTATTGGCTGTTATACACCCTATTATAGCCATCCAAATGAAGAAGTTATACCTTTTTTGATAATTATTGATCTAGAGAGTCCAGAGAATTGTACTGCACTGGTTTTAAACATTATGATTTGAAAATTATTTGATAGATGGAAAATACCATTTACAGCCAATACAGGCAATTTACCATAGGAAATATATGGTTTTAAAGCTTTTTAACAGTTATAGCGCCACCTATGGTCCGATCTCCATGAAACTTTGCATGCTTCTTCACATTGTTATGACACATATGCTCATGAATTTTTGTGAAGTTCTGATTTTTTATTTATGATTTATAGGCTTTTGAGTGTATTTTGACACGCCCATTTTATAAATGACCCTGTTACAGACACCCGAATGCAAAAGTTCAACTTTTTTTTGATAATTATTGATCTAGAGAGTCCAGAGAATTGTCCTAGACTGGTCTGGTTCCGATCGGCCGAAAAACCTTGGACTAGTTCGCAAAAGTAGGTTTTTAACATATTCGTGAATATTTAATGAACGATTTGATTGACAGCAATGGTTCAAGAGGCAAAGTTGTTCAGCATGAGGAGATCTATCAAATGATATGCATATTGTGGGGATGTGTGCCACACCACGTGATTACAGAGCCGTAAAACTCGTTAGCGCCAACTAGTGGCCGATTTCTTTCAAAATTCTTACAGACCTCTAAGGCCATGATTCGAACATGCCCAGCGAGTTTCGTTCCGATCGGCCTCCGTTAACCTCGTCTCACAGGTGCTCAAACTTCATTGGTCGATGGCGGCCATGTTTTTTGAGAAACGCCAATGTCCTTATATACATACATGGGGCCTTGGACCAAGACACTGCATACCAATTTTTAAGTCAATCGGACTAACGGTCAGGTGGTCAGAGCCCTTTTTATGTTTTTTTCACATTATAGCGCCACCTAGTGTTAGATCGTCGAGATTTTTTTACTGTGACCTCAGAATGAACCCATTCACATGTGTACCGAGTTTGGTGAAGCTATCTCATTTCCTTCTCGAGTTATAGCCATTTTAGTAAAATAGGCTCCGCCCACAACGTTCATTTTGCGCCCCCTAGCGAACGTGAATCAAAATTTCAACTTTTTTTTGATAATTATTGATATTCAGACTCCAGAGAACATTTTTGCACTGGTTTGGTTCCGATCGGGCAAAAAACCAGGGACTAGTTCGCAAAAGTAGTTTTTCGACAAAATTCAAAATGGCGGAAAATCCATCATGGCGGAAATAAAATCGGAGATATACGTTTTTTACGTCAGGTTTCCAGCTTTCCAATGATATAAGACACTTGAGTCTACGACATACGGTTTAGGAGTTATGAGCAGTTTCGCGCAATTGGTTGTTATAGCGCCACCTATGGGCCAATCGGGCTCATATTCTCTGAACCTCTCCTCGATTTCTGTGCTACCTTAATCCCAAATATCAAGTCTCTAGCTCTTACGGTTTGGTCTGCACGATGCGTTTTACGGCAGAAGAATAATAATAATAATAATAATAATAATAATAATAAAAATCAGTACAAATACAATAGGTTTTCAGCACTTCGTGCTTGAACACCTAATAATAAAAATCAGTACAAATACAATAGGTTTTCAGCACTTCGTGCTTGAACACCTAATAATAAAAATCAGTACAATTACAATAGGTTTTCAGCACTTCGTGCTTGAACACCTAAATATACATACTTTAATATATATATATATATAAAACACATTTAATTAAACCAATTACATGTTAAGAATTTTAAATAGGCTATAAACTAATATAGCTTCAAAATATAAGAGCTAGTAAATAAAGAGGAACAAAAAAAAACAAACATTACAAGCAATAAACAAAGAGTGCTTTCAGTATTTAAAAGTAGGCTGTCTGAACGTTTTCCATTCAAGAGCTGGAGTGATTTCCCCCCCTCAGTTTAGATACGTTAAGCTGCATTCACACTAATGCACATATCTCTTTTGAAATTGTAAATGTGGTTTGTCTTGTTGGGTTAAGATATAACTCACCGTGTTTACATTCATTTCGCGTCATAAAAGCATTTTGAGATGCAAGTACATTTAACCAATGAGTCGCTCACAGCCGCATGCACGAGCACTCTTCACAAAGCGCGCGTAAGTATTTTAAAATGAAAGCAGCTTTCTCAGTGATTTTCATATTTTTAATATATAAGCCAACTGCATTCCGAAAGACATAAATAATGCCTTTGTGGAGCATTTGTGAGGAAAATTCCGGCGGCCAAGACCGCGCACTGCAAGAGTAACATCAAAGCGGCAAAACCTGTGCAATGAAGCCCGCGACCGTCCTTGTAATTCGCTTAAACCCCGAACTTTATGAAAGATTATTTTTCGGAAGGTTCGAGCAGTGTTGTGTGTGTGTGTGTGTGTGCGCGTGTGTGTGTGTGTGTGTGTGTGTGTGTGTGTGTGTGAGTGTGTGAGAGTGAGAGAGAGAGAGATGAGACTATTTTACTGTATATAAATATATATATATATAAGGAAACTTCATTAAAGAAAGACATTATTGTCCTCCTCAGGGGGGATAAATTGATCAAATGTGTGAAATTTAAATTCCAGGTATGTAAACCAGAAGGACATGCTGTACGTAGCTTCAGCTATTGATCCACGTTTCAAAGCTCTGCCATTCCTGAATGAGGAGGAGCGAGACAGGACCTTCTCCAGACTCCAGACTGAAGCAGTGTGTGGGATGGAGGAAGATGCATATAATGTAAGTAATCATTTTAAAAAGAAACTCAGTGGAAAAAGTCCACTCTCTCTTTCACTCACACACACCTCCATAAAATATAAATTCTCTCTCTCTCTTCTTACACAGCAAGATGATGCTGCTGATGAAGTTGATGGAGTGGAGGAAGAGGTGGAACCCCAACCTCCGGCACCCAAGCAATTCAAGCAATCCAGTGCTTTGGAGTCTCTCCTTGAGGAAGCCTACAGACCACAACAGGAAGTAGGACCACAGAAAACTAAAGCGGCAGAGGCAGAAGACGAGATCAAAAGGTGCAGGGCAAGGAGACCTGCGGGACTGCAGGACAATCCTCTCATCTGGTGGCGGGAGAATGAAAAGGAGTATCCTCTTTTGGCTCGCATGGCAAAGCGATATCTCTGTGTCCCAGGAACCAGCGTCACATCTGAGAGGGTTTTTTCAACTGCAGGTGATATCATTACTGTCAAAAGAAGTTGCCTTACACCTGGGCATGTCAATGAGCTACTGTTCCTGCAGAAGAATCTTTCCATTCCTGAGTGATGGCAGTTCACACTCTAGGTTAAGACAAGTTTAATTTCCAGTTTATTTTTATTTGCACTTTAATAGACAAGGCCTTTTCCAGTTTTTATTTATTTTTATCTACTATTTTAGTTTAAAATGACCAGTTTACACAAATACACTTTAAAGGCAATTTTACTGTCTTATACCTGGAGTACTTGAAGGTTTTACACAAAACTGTGACACACTTGTGTTTTCTAAAGGTTTTGTAAGTTCAAATTTTATTTTCATTCTGTGTAATGTTGTCTGTTTACTGTGAAGCCAGTAACCAACAATCTGTTTACATTTGCACTGGCTTAGAACAAATGTGTTCTAAATGTTGATCATTAAAATAAAAAATAAAGATGCATTTGCATCTGAACTGTAGGAGCTTTTTGGAAAATTCTTAATGTCATTTTTAATAATACATCAGGTTTGCGTCTAAATAATCGGTCTACTGCTGCTGATATACCTCTGCGTCCTCGGGCCTTGGGATAAAGGCCTTGGGATAAAATCTTGTATAACCAGGCCAGAAACAGACTGACAAAGGAGATCAGAGTTGCTAAAAGAAGCTACTCTGAAAAACTGAAAAAACAGTTTTCATCCAACGACCCATCTTCAGTCTGGAATGGCCTGAGGAACATCACCAACTACAGGTCACCATCCCCCCG
This sequence comes from Gila robusta, assembly GCA_030770095.1. Lineage (NCBI taxonomy): Eukaryota > Metazoa > Chordata > Actinopteri > Cypriniformes > Leuciscidae > Gila > Gila robusta. Next base: position 220,970 of record JAVALU010002012.1, read on the forward strand.
ATCTGTGGACAATCAACACCTGGCTGACGATTTAAATTCATTTTATTGCAGGTTTGAAAAGCCCTCATTCACACCACACACCGGCTCTGACCTGCACTTCACACATTCACCATCACCTCCTGCACTCCCATTACTCCCCCCTCCTGCCATCCAACCTGAGCTTAAGGTCTGTGTGGAGGACGTGAGAAGAGTCTTCAAAAAACAGAAGACTAGGAAAGCCTCAGGCCCAGACGGCATCTCATCTGCTTGTTTAAAAGCCTGCGCTGACCAACTGGCCCCGGTCTTCACGCAGATCTTCAATAGATCATTGGAGCAGTGTGAAGTTCCCTGCTGCTTCAAAAGCTCCACTATCATTCCTGTCCCCAAAAAACCCCAAATCACTGGACTTAATGACTACAGACCTGTCGCTCTCACGTCTGTGGTCATGAAGTCGTTTGAAAGACTGGTGTTGGCCCACCTGAAGGACATCACTGGACCCCTGCTGGATCCCTTTCAGTTTGCTTACAGAGCAAACAGGTCTGTGGATGATGCAGTCAACATGGGACTGCATTATATCCTGCAACATCTTGACAGACCTGGGACTTATGCAAGGATCCTCTTTGTGGACTTCAGTTCGGCCTTCAATACCATCATGCCTGATCTTCTCACAGCCAAACTGACCCAGCTCTCCATACCATCCTCGATCTGTCAGTGGATCACCAGCTTCCTGACGGACCGGCAGCAGCGAGTGAGACTGGGGAAACACACATCCAGGACTCTCACCACCAGCACTGGTGCCCCCCAAGGGTGCGTTCTTTCCCCACTGCTCTTCTCCCTGTACACTAATGACTGCACTTCTAAAGACCCCTCTGTCAAGCTCCTGAAATTTGCCGACGACACCACTGTCATCGGTCTCATCCGAAACGGTGACGAATCTGCTTACAGACTGGAGGTTGAACAGCTGGCTGTCTGGTGCAGTTATAACAACCTTGAGCTGAACACGCTCAAAACAGTGGAGATGATCGTGGACTTCAGGAGGAACAGCCCAGCACTCCCCCCACTCACCATCATGAACAGCACTGTGGAAGCAGTGGAGTCATTCAGGTTCCTGGGCACTTCCATCTCTCAGGACCTGAAGTGGGACAATCACATTGACTCCATCGTGAAAAAAGCCCAGCAGAGACTGTACTTCCTTCGCCAACTGAGGAAGTTCAACTTGCCACAGGAGCTGCTGATTCAGTTCTACTCAGCCGTCATTGAGTCTGTTTTATGCACTTCCATCACTGTCTGGTTTGGTTCAGCTACCAAATCAGACATCAGGAGACTACAACGGACAGTCCGGACTGCGGAGAGGATCATTGGTGCCCCCCTGCCATCCCTCCAGGACCTGTACTCTTCCAGAGTGAGGAAGAGAGCAGGTAAAATCATCACAGACTCCACTCACCCTGGACACCTCCTGTTTGAACTGTTACCGTCAAGACGGAGACTCAGATCACTGGCCACAAGAACATCTCGGCACAGGAACAGTTTCTTCCCACAGGCCATTTCCCTCCTGAACAGTTAACATATCTCCCAAGGCATATGCCTTAAGTGCAATACTCCCACTGTTTAGTGCAATATCCTACAACTCAGGTGACACTTATATGTAGATTTTTTATTTTTTTATTTATAATATTCAAAACACTGTAAATATGTTCATAGTTCATAATCTGTAAATCTGAAAATGTCTACTTTGACTAAACCCAACTGTGATACTTTTATTCTCATATATTTATATTTTTATTTTTTATTCTTATAATTTGTAGTATTATGTTTCTTGTTGTATTTGTATCTGTATATGTCCACTGGAAGCCTCAGTACCAAAACAAATTCCTTGTGTGTGCAAGCACACTTGGCAATAAAGCTCTTTCTGATTCTGATTCTCTGTCGTCTACACCAGTGCAAGTTTGTGAAAGCAGTTGTATCAACACTCTGGAAGGGGGATTGTTCTTTACAACCATCAATACTCCATTAATTTGCAGTTGAATGTCTATAATAATAGTATCAATATGTTGCATAACTACAGTCCTGTAATTCAGGTAACAGCTGGAAAAAAAATGTTTTTTTCAAAAACACTTATCTAAATCTCGAAGATCGGATCAGATCGGATCGAATCGAATAATGATAATTGATTCAAGATCTTGAGAATCGGAATCGAATCGATTCTTGAAATTTGAATCGAAACCCAGCCCTAGCAGGTTTAGGAACAGCTTTTTCCCCACAGCTGTTTCATTATTCTCCCTCTCATGCTACATTACACTGTTTATATAAAAACTCAGGATTGCACTACTATAACCATGTATATAAAAACTCAGGATTACACTACTATAACCATGTCTATATTGTGTATAATAGCTCCCCTTCATGGTACTCTCATATCATTTTGTACATGTCAGTAATAATAATAATAATAATAATAAATTATTTTTCTATGTGCTTCTGCTGTTCAGATTATTCATATTTATCAACTGTATATATGTAAATAACTGCTACAAATGCACAGCTGGTTAGACGCTGACTGTATTTCGTTCCATTGTACTGTAACATGTGCAATGACAATAAAGTTGAATCTAATCTAATCTTTTCTTTTTATCATTGACATTGACAGTTTTTAAATCAATATAGAACCCAAGTACACCCAGAAGATGTCAAAAAGTGTATGAGCAAATTCCCAGATCAAAATAGACTGGATGAATACATCTTAAAATTACTGGAATTAATTTAACAAAAAATGATTTTGAATTTGACTCCAAATTTTACCTTCAGATAAAAGGAACGGCCATGGGAATGAAATTTGCCCCTTCCTATGGAAACATCTACATGGCCGACTGGGAGGAATCGGTCTTAGCTTCTTCACCTAAAAGTTTCTTGATGACAGCTGGGGTGTCTGAACAAACTCCAAGGATGATTTTATTACATTCACACAACATTTAAATGCACACCAAGCTTCCATTAAAATCAAATACACGATTGACTTTCATGGGTCAACTTTTTAGATGTGGTGTCAAACAAGGGCTCAAAGTTTCTACAAACTTTATGGTTTATTTCAAAGATTCGATACCCACTCTCTTCTCCACCAGAGTATGTGAGCGGAGTGGAGCGGCAACAATTTCCCCTCCGCGCTCCAAGCATTTAATAATCACTCCGCTCCAGCTCCGCTCCGGGTTCACCATTTACCGCTCCCGCTCCACTCCTCGCTCACTGATATCAGAAACACCGCTCCGTCGTCGCTCACCGAGGAAATTGCGAATGAAGTTTTTAAGTATGCTTTGAAATCTCACAAAATTTCTCCTCATCATATTATATAGGCATATTAAATAAAAATAAATAAAAAACAACATTAGGAGAATAGTTTCAATGTGGTTTATTGGATAGTGTGCAAACTTTTCCTATGCCATGCTATGCTTATTACATGGTTATCAGCATTAAAAGTTAAATATCATTGCTGCTTTTTGCAGAGCACATTTTGTTTGGAAAGAGTAAAATAACTACGTTTTCATCAGTTATTTTATCTACGGGTCGCTACATTTCTTACAGATTTCTGCTCATTCGAAATCAAATAGGCTACCGACAGCACTGTAAGATTACATTTGTTTGAATGCAATGCATTAGTGAGAAAGCGATTGCGTGTGTGAATAAGTGTTACCTGTTTAAAATGTGCTTTCACCCGATCCAGCCCGATCTCATGAAAGTGCGTATCTATAGCACAAATTTTATTTCTTGTACCATTTACAAAAATAGTTTTTGCTTGCATAGCCTATGATAAGCAGTTTTCGCGTGCATATGATACACACTTTATGGCGTGCACGCACTTCACATCCCTAATCCTAACCAAGGGGTTTAGTGTGTTTCATTTGCACGCAAAAACTATTTTTTGGCGTATAAATGGCACGAGAAATAAAATTCGTGCTATAGATACGCACTTTCATGAGATCGTGTTGCCCGATCATATTCAGTAGGCTTGAGAAACTCCCGCAGTCACTTAAGTCCATCGGCGTCATCATAACCTTCACATTTTTTTCTGATTTGAGTTATCCATCTGTATCATGCTAGCGTAATGTGTTTAACGTGTGAATCCTTACTAAAAATGCAGTTCTATAATGAGCCGTTGGCATGAATTGTACTCGTGATGGAGCGGTAGTGGAGCGCTCTCGGAGCGAGTGAAAACCACGACGCTCCGACTTTTAAAAAATCCGCTCCGCGCTCCATTCAAAATCACATCGCTCCACTCCTCGCTCCGCTCCCACTCCACTCCGCTCACATACTCTGTTCTCCACATCCGAAACATGCTTTCAAAGGCATATTTAAGTCCCAGTTCTAGACATTTAAAATAATTTCTACAGAGCAATCATCTTTTCTCTCTGCTACAAAGACTCTATTTTCTGCCTTAAAGCTAAGTGGTTTTTTTTGTTCATTCTTAAGGAAAATGTTGAAAACATTTGATAAACCCACAATACATAGAGAAACAATTATTCATTTGGTGGCACATTACTCCAAAGTGTAACTCAATTTGGCATTAAAAGATCGTTTTCTCAAATTCCTCACACCCACTAAATATTTACAGCATCATAAACCCATTGAGGCATTCAAATGTAATAACCTATTGGATACTTTAGTGCCAAGCAAATTATATTCACCCCCACCCAAAGGCCAGGTGGCCAAATTATTTATATAAAATGGGTGATAATTTTGTTTAGAAAAACCTACTCTTCAACTCAAGATTCTCTGTCCTACCAGACCAATAATTGTCTATTCAATTTTTTTGCCTCAAATGGTGAAGACAATACGTGGGCCAAACCAAAAATTAACTACATGTCCAAATTTACCAACATTCACACAATATTATTGTGCACAAAACTGAGAAACAGAGACACGTGTTTCAGCATTTTTTCTATAGCCTGGACACCCTCTATCCCAGAGGCCTTAATGAGTCATAGTTTGAGTATTTCAAGAATTTACCACCTGCTTTCCTTCTTTTTCTTGTGATGGTCACAATTCTCACATTCTCATGTGTCGTAATTTAGATATATTTTTAAGATGGAAGAATGATGAAGGTCGTGAGACCGAAACGTTGCTAATAAAAGTTTTTTAATATTAACTTGCAAGTGCTGATATAGTGTGCGGTAGTTCCTTGTTTGCAGATTTGTCGACCTATGTATTTGGTCTTCTTTTCCTACGCACCTATTACCTGCAGGTGTGCAATGGTGTTTGTTAATTAAGATGGAAGAATGACAGCGAGGATTGCTTGGCGCATGATAATTCTGCTTTAATTTGTGTTCTAAATAGCAGATGTGCTGAGAATTTTTTTTCCGCACGAATAATAATCGATGCGCTCTTGACACACCGTCTAAGCGGATGGCTAAGCAGCATAGACGATATAAAGACAACAGAAGTACTCGCTCGGTGATCGAACAGTATTGGCAGGAGTAAGTCCGATAACACAGTACTGTACAAACTCTGCTGAGATGTGCTTATGACTAGCTGTGCTGTTGGTGTCGTGCACAGACAGACATTAGGAAACGGTAAGATATGCACGTTTTATTTAAAAAAATAATTACAATGGGGATTCAGCGCTACATGCTTGAACCCCTAATAAAAAGGGCCTAAAAAAGGCCTATAAAAAAACTATAGGGTCTCAGCACTTGACGCTTGAGCTGCTAGTTACAGAATCTTTATTAAGCCTTTTAACATGTACCTCAGAGAGGAAAAAGGTTGCTTTTTGCATTTTCAGCTCATTTATATTGGAAATGTGGTGTTTTTTTGGCGTAAAACCTCTACTGATGGCCCGATCTCTGTAAAAGTTTGCACGCTTCTTTGAAATATGGCGCACATGCTCAGCTAATTTGGTGAAGTTCTGAGCAGAGCAGGCCATTTTTCAGTCATTTAAATGTCATTTTGCATAGGATATTATAGAGCATTTTTCACCTTTATAACAGTTAAAGCGCCATAAATGGCCCGACGTCCATAAAAGTTTCCAAGCTTCTTTAGGATCACGTGATGAGTGCGCACGCCTGATTTTGAAGTGAAAGTAACAAAGAAAATAATTTTAACTTGGCTAGTAAAAGTTTCCTTTGCAATACACTTCACTCAAACAATATAACATTGAATTAAACCACACTTTTTAAGTATATGCGTTCCTTAGAAACATCAAAGTAATTAACACAATCGATATTGTGTGAGACATATTTACAAATCAGAAACTATGTAGTATGTGAACGCAGAGACCTCAAAATTAGTTAGACAATACACAATGACGGTAACATTTGATGAATCGGTTTTGTGTATGAATGTGTCATTTTGAGAAGAAAACGATCTCCAAATGTCACAAAATGGCAAGTTACTAACCCTAACAACAAAAGCAGTGATAAATACAGCTGGAAAACAGTGAAAAAATCAACCTCATTAATTATTCAAAGCCCAGTGCATGATGGGAACACCAGTATCAGAAAAGTTGAGTAATTTTACTTAATTTTATAACGTTGATATTTATGCTTTCAATTCTACATGCTTGAATTGAGTACTAATATAGAATTTACTTAGTTTTTTTTTAATTCTTGCCTGAACTAACTTTTTCATGTAAATTACATTGTTTTTTTCAGTAGTATTTACTTCACCACAAAATCATTTTTATCAGTGTAGAAATACAGTTGGTACTCAACCAGAATATACTTTTACCGCTGCCGTTCCCGTGGCGGTAAATTGCGGGTGTGTATTTGCTGTCTTTTAACGCTAAGAGGCGCTACAATCACAGACTTTGAAAAGTGTCCGTTTATTCTCTCTATTGCGTAATCTGCCGCTGCGCCGCGGCTCATTCAGAGCGATTGAAAGCTGCTAGCAGATGAATTGAAGTGAAACATTGTAGTTAAACAGATTCATAATCATAATACTGACATTGCTGAAATTGAATTGAATAAATAATGAAAACATTTCAACATAAAACATTGCAATAGAAACATATTAGGCTACATCAATGAGGCTTTGCAAGAGCATAAGACGTTAACTTAACAGCGTTCAGACGGTAGCTCTGTGGTCAACGCAACAACATGAGCCTCGCGGAGCTTCAAGCCATCCGAGAACGAATCTCATTGTAGCCGACATGCTGTTAACCGATGACAGCGTTTATGTTTTACCGTTCTTGATGCTTAAATAGGTAACCGTTTATTAGCGAGTTTATCAACTGTTTATTTATTTAAAGTCAAGCATTTTGTTTAATTATCAATGGCACATTACAACATAAATTTGCTACATTCCTGTAGAGCCGCTGCACAGACGACAAAACTGATGAAGGAAGACTGTCAGCCGATCGCGTCAGAAAATGAAAATGAAGAAGCTCGTCTTTAGTGGTCCGTGTACTTTTTCGTTCATTCATTATTCTATTTCGGAATGAAAGATGAAATTTAAAAAAGGGTGCAGCTTGGTTTTTTGTTTAAAAGAAAAAAAGCAGAAATGGCTTTTCCAAATTTTGATTTCCAAATGTATTGTTGTCATCAAATAATAGTATTAGAAAATTGGACGACATTTCGGTCCGTGTATCTTTTGGGGTCCGTGTATCTTTTGGTCATTTGATTTCTTTTCAGAAACGGGTAGAAAAATGAAAAAAACAGTTCCTTTTTCATTTTTTCATTTTTTCCAAAAAACGAAAAACAAGAATTCAGCTTGATTTTTCGTTCTGAGGTAGAAAAATGAATCAACAGCTTGAATATTCGATTTCTACACGTGGTCGAGAATGAAACGCCCCTTTCCTCTGATTTGTCACAGCCGAAGATCAAACTGTGTCGTCATCAGTTCTTCCTTGGTTCCGCACAGCAGATTCATAACTCGTTTATTGCAACTACATTTCATCTTTTTCTCATCAAACAAGCAGACTAACGAATGGCTCGACACAACCCGAACCGGGGAAGAGCCTAGACAGGGCTTTCTTCTGTGTAGACCAGCAGTTCTCAAGTGCCAGGGGGTCCGTGAAATAATTTGCTATTTTCCTATATTTTCCGGACTGTAAAGTCAGGTTTTTTATCATGAAGCACGCTGTGATTTATTCCTAAGTGACTTTCAAATGTAGACGAGTAGCCCAAGAAGGCTATTCGCTGTATTTTGGTGTAGGTTAGCCAGAAATTTTTTCAAGGATAGAGACGTCCTAAAGCAGCGCATCATGTTGTTTTCTTTATTTTTCAAATGCATGACATTTTATACCCTAGTCATTTTGAATGTACACAAATAAAAATATACATTTTACTGTTTTGAATGACAGAGTATTAAACGAGTATTAGCGCTTATACACAACACATCATCAGTTCACTTCTGGTTCTGGCATTGCTGAATTGACATCGCAGCCTGTTCCTAATTAAAATAAAACAGTCAACCAAACATATAACAAGTTATTCTGCTTAATTTATTAGTCTTTTGTCCAATATAAAGGCTGTGCTGGTCAGTCATAACTTGCTGTTATTACAAATTCATTTCCCTTGAAGATGCTGATTTAGCCTTCGTCTATATTAGGACTCGACTGAAGTACGAGCCTTCTTTACATAAATAGTTAGCATCCAAATGTTGCAAATATGGAAACGTTGGACCGAATGAGAGAAGAACGAACCCAACGTCGGTGCAGTTTCAGTTTCGATTCAAATAAATTCGTTTAGGCTTGGCGTTCAAAATAGACTAAATGTTGTTTGTAATAAAGGGCACAATAGGCTATTTCTATAGGCTATGTATATTTTTATTATATGTTTATATTATATTATTATTTCATTTTTGTTGTTTTCTGAATAGGCTACCATTCATTTAAGGATTCGACATGGGGGAAGTAAAATATGCATAGCCTATACGTTATTAATAGTGTTTATACTGTTTATTTTGTATTTTATTTACCGGTCTTTTACACTATTTCTGAATAGACTGATAATACTGTAAAATGCGTTTTTTACAACGATGTGACGTGCATGTGTTTTACTCTCAACATGCTCCGGTGCGCCGCGCACAAGCGCGCATTCGTTAGATATAAATTATAGGCTAATACATTTTAATAAAACACAAGGTCTACATCATAAAATTTAGAAGAGTAGCCTATGTATTTTGTTGTTCTCTGTTCTCCGGTTGTTAGATAGTCAGTCAGAATGACAGTTCATGCGTGAACGTTAGGCCTATTATATAGGCTAGTCGTCAATGCATTATTCTTTCCTTTTTTGTATTAGTGTTTAAAATATTTAATTTACAATTAATTGTATAATTTATAATTTATATCTATTTATTTTTTTACCCTGCAATACCAAGCTGAAGAAAGCCCTGTAGGCTCTTCCCCGGTACGGGTTGTGTCGAGCTATTCGTTAGTCTGGTTGTTTGATAAGAAAAAGATTAAATGAAGTTGCAATAAACGAGTTATGAATCCGCACATCAGCTGCAGCAGTGGAGGACTCTTATTCTGCTGTGCGGAGCTGAGGAAGAACTGATGACGGAACAGTTTGATCTTCGGCTGACAGATCTGAGGAAAGGGGCGTTTCATTCTCGACCACGTGTAGAAATCGAATATTCAAGCTGTTTATTCTTTTTTTTTTATCTCAGAACGAAAAACGAAAAATCAAGCTGAATTCGTGTTTTTCGTTTTTTTTGGAAAAAAATTTAAAAACTAAAAAGGAACTGTTTTCTCATTTTTCTACCCGTTTCTGAAAGGAAAATCAAATGACCAAAAGATACACGAATCAGGGACCAAGGTACGTTTTAACCGTTTGTTTTTTTGGTATAATTAACAAAGGGAAAAAACAGAAACAGGCCGTTTTTCCGTTTTTTTAATTTTGACCTGAAACGAAAAACCAACATTCAGTTTGATTTTTCGTTTTTTTCGTTTTTTTAATCAAAACAAAAAAACTAAATTCAGCGCAATGTCTTGTTTTCCATTATTACTGACAAAACAAATGTATTACTCAATATTTCCTTTCAGTGGTGGGTGGGACTTCATCAACCCCTCGCTTCTGATTGGATAGTGTGCTCTCCCAGTTATGTCTGTGATTCAGGCTACTTTTCAAAATGAAGGTTCTCCCAAAGAATTTCCATTACTGCTGTGGAGCTCCCTCTTTGCCTTAAGACGATGCAATGTCTCCACAAAAATATAGCTACACATAGATAACAGTTTATTAATGAAAACTAATTAAATAATGCAATAAATCCCCATCATGATTAATAGATTAACAGTTTATAAGAGGAGGCGATTCAACAGTATGATCAGTTTGGAGCCTAGTTTGTGGTGCTGTTAAACTGTAATGAATTAAAGTCGCACTGCACCTCCCTCAGCTGTGATCACCTGGAGCCACTTGAGAAAACAGTTCCACTGAGTTAATCCTGCAGTGCTTAAAGATTCATCACACCTGATATGGTCTTGTTGGGCTTACACTGTTTTTGTTATTTTAGGGGCGCATTACTATGACACCGTGCGCATTTACGCACGAGGCACAGCAGTGTAACTTCACTGATTATTAAAATCTCCTGACAGCTGACAGGATCGGTCAGGATCAATATTAACTGATGTCCTGTGTTCTTGACACATCCAAAAGGTCTCACACACAGTCCAAGTTCATACAGAGGAACTGTTTGGAGTAAAGCAGCCGTCCTCCTGATCAGTCCTGAGCTCCATCAGAGCGTGTCAATAATTTCAGAAGCTAAAAGTGGAATTCTAGTTCCTCTGCAGAGTTTCCTCTGCCCTGTCATGTCAAGTTAATTACTTCAGCTTTTTTATTGTTTACAGCTCAAATACCCCAAAATATTTGTTGTGATTTTATTGGGCACATGACGTTTAAAATGACCGACAGCAGCCTCTCTGATCATGAAGTAAATCGTTAAAACACTCACACATCAATAACACACAAAATAAAGAAACCAGTGTAGGAGAGATGTGACCCACGACCGGTTCATAATTTATATTAACGCAGCACCAGTGTTGTGCAAGTTACTTCCAAACTGTAATACATTATATATTACTTGTTACTGTTATTTAAAAGTAATTCATTACCTTACAATATTACTGTCTCAGAATTGTAATGCGTTACATTACTCCTGTATTACTTTTGAGTTACTTTCACCAAAATAACTATGTTAAGTTCTACTTCTGTATTCTAAAATGACTAGGGCTGTAACAATATGCGATATGAAACCGAAATCGCGACACTCAGATCCACGAACCTGCAGAATCGCGACACACCCCTTCCAACTCCCAGCGTTATCCATACCGTCCAGATCCAATGCTACCACATCTTTAAATTACTATTAGTATTATTTGAAGTTAACTTAACATTATAAAATACGTAGACCTACACCACAAAACTAGTTGAGGATAAATTATTTAAAATTTGGGAATTCCAGCGTTATGGACATGACATTTGCAGTCAAAACTTGAAATATAAATTCTCAGAAAATGCAAACGTCTGTTTATCCATAGGCTCCTCCCTGAAAGGAGTCCAGACATTAGAAAAATATCAGTCTACACATGCGTTTTATATTTAATATTAGGGAAATAGACAGTCATGCGTGACAAAAAAAAATCTTTAACTTTTAGGAGGCAACGATTTTTTTTGTTGTAATTCTGTGAATTACACTGCGCAAATCGGATGAAGAAGGGTTGGCTCTCCACAGAACATAAAATATTCATTTTATTTTTCGTGTTCGCATTTATGAGGAAAAAACAATGTTACAGACGTGACAGTTCTCCGTTATGGACGCGACCGCTCTGAAGCGGCACTAAAAGACTGCTTTAAAACTTTCACAGAGGCCTTACACAGAAGACACAAAGCCTTTCTTTAAAGTGAATTTCGTTTTGTATTAATTGTATCTTAATTTTAATCAATGTTTCATCAACCAATTGCCTGGATTTAATAAATAAGAAGTAGGCTAAATATAGCAGACAATTATAGATAATCACGACACGGAGGCGCCAGCGCGTGAACTGGAGCGCGTCTCATAAATGAACCGAAACTCAGCGTATAAGGTAGCCTATTCACGGACCTGAAAAATATATATATATATTGAAATGTCTACTTGTAAACAGAACAATTCAAAACGAAAGAAAACAGACTGCTCTCTGCTTATGAAATGAAATGTGCATTTCTCTCTGGTGCATTCACTAGCCTACTGCGAATATCGTGAGTCAGCATCGTCAACTTCATCTTGACTTTATTAATAAACAATTAAAATGTCTCCTTGCTATATTTGACATATTCATAATCATTGCTTTTGCCGGTTATTTGTGACAGCTTTTAGGTGCTTTATCGGCAGCGCCGCCGCCCTTACATGAACGCGTCACCACCGCATCAAAAACACGATTGCGTGATGAAAACATGAAAAATACCACATAAACATAGCCTAACTGTTTAGAAAGAAAACACAGAACGAATAGCCTAATGCGCATACGTCCATCTCGCGAATGTATAGTCTTCTTCATGCCATCTTCACCATTAGCCGCTTTTCCACTGGCCAGCGCGAGCACAGAGGCCGAAATCATACCTCACGGCACTCCTGAATAAATCACTATACAAATATATCAGACGCTGCCATTTAGTCTTTATTTACAGACTTGGACACCACACGCGGCTATTGACTGACCACGAACAGGTAATTTAGCCTACTTGCATTTTTCATTCGTTAATGTCTCGCGGTCTTGCCGTTTTTTTTGTTTGTTTGTTTTACAATTAAAACTAAAAGTCTGTTGTAACGCAAGCCTTACTGAACATGTACCGAGTAAAATATTACTGAAAATTGATTAGTAATGCCTTACACTACTGCGTTACAGCAAAAAGTAATATGTTACTGTAATGCATTACTTTTGTAACGCGTTACTCCCAACACTGCGCAGCACAATGAGGATCCAGACGTTTCATTAGAGACCGCGTCTGTCTGTTAACGGACTGATAAACTACAGAGCGGCAGAGTAACAGAGGCTTCATGATCAGAGGTGGTTTTTATATCACGTCCACACTTAGGCTATTTCCATAATTCTCTCTGCTGTGAGTCTGCAATTCAATCAGTCAATTGTTTATTTTCATAAAGCACCATTCATAGCTATTATAATAGCAATGCGCCAAAGTACAAGCGCACCTGGCAAGGGAGACGACACTGAGTGAGAACGTGTTGGTTATAGGCTACGGGAAAAAGTGGTCACAGGAGTGTAGCCTACAGATGTTGTTTTGACACAGTGGAGTAGATCGTGTTTTAACGTTCTCTTTTTTGGCTTTCATTGCGTTTACATAAAGCTGTTTTATTAGCAAATTCGATAAAACCTGGGAAATAGTAGGCCTAATTATTAATATAATATGATAGGCCTATGGCTATAGTCTTGGCTTGCACCTGCCATCAAGGCTATTTTTAAAAATCACATCAGGTAGCGATGAATAGAAGCTTCAGACACAATTATAATAATATAATATTCTATGGCTACAAAGGTGCAAACCCCTTTCTCCTACTCAGAAATTTGTTGGAGAGTTTCCTCTGTCCTGTCACATCCAGTTTAAAACTATTTTCTTTGTTTTGCTTTTTAAATATCCCACGATATTTGTGGTGACTTTATTGCGCATGGAAACGTTTTCAATGACTGACAGCAGCCTCTCTAATCATGAAAGCAAATCATTAAAGTAAACACTCATTCCGCAATAAAGCACAAATAAATTCAACCACTGCAGGGGAGAGATGTGACCCCCCCACCGGTTCATCGTAGTTTCTAATAATGCAGCGCATGTAACGGGTAAAAGAAATTTGTGATGAATTATGCCAAAATGTTTGTTCATGTTCTATAATGTTCCTAAAATATTCGTTAAATATAATGCATCAAGTGCATCTAAGAAATGGATATGGGGACACCTACAGGCGAATAGAGTATATATCAGTGCAATCGGCCATTTTCTCTTCAGTTTTATTCGAGCTGTTGAGGAGAATGGTAGGTGGAAAATCTCTCTCCGGTCGAACAGAAATAAAGTGTTGTCAGTGATGATTTTATTTTTCTTTAAGATCAAAATTGTTCTTTTGAAAGTATTTTATTTCATAATTTAGTCATATAAGACAGAGTTGATGAATAATTTATTTTATACTGAAACTCATTGTCGAGCTCATTACGAGCACGTGGTTTTCGTTGTATTTCTCGTTGTTTATAATAACATGTAATTTACTTCATATTTATTTTTGAGCTGTATTTCAAGTCTGTGTGGTGTCATTTTACATATTTCCAGATTTCCAGTAAACACGTGATGGGTGTTAAATCGTCTCGACTCCGTCTCTGTGTGGTCCTTTCCGGGAGGGTCGAAAGAATGAACCAGAAAAGGGGGTTACACGCAGTGAGGATCCAGATGTTTCACAGAGGAGACAGCGTCTGTCTGTTCACTGCTTCACTGATAAACCACAGAGCTGCAGAGGCCGTTTTTATATCGCTGTGAATCTGCTGTTCAGTCAGTAAATTGATGCTTTTATAATGCGCCATTCATCCGCTATAATCATAGCAATGCGCCAAGCTGCAAGCGCACGCAAATCTGCTGTATTGCATGTTGCGCCCAAAACATGGCACGCTGACTTCTTCCTCTTCACCTGTTGTGGCAGAGCGGAGGAGGTATTTGATCACATCACATTTTAAAGATGGTGTAGAATAGCTTAAATAACAGGACTTCTGGGAACTTCTTGATAATACCTGGTTCCAAATCAAGGCACATAAGCCTCATACTCAAGTCAGATTGACACATTTCAGTATATGGGTCACTTACTTATTCAACCAAGGTACAAGTTTAATAAACACAAATGACAGCGTAGGCTATAGGCTACAATCATTATAATAATTACATTTTTTACAATTAAGAGGTGGTGTGCCTTGACGTTTTCATTTGATCATTGGTGTGGAAAACCTCTGCCTTGCTAATTTATACTTCTGCGTCGGACCTACGCCGGAGCCTCTACGCTATAGACTACGCGTTGGTTTTCATTTATACTTCTGCATCGTTGTCCGCCTTGACGCGCAATTACACATGCAGAGGGAGCATGTGAAACCCGAGGGAGGGGTTCTAGCAGACCAATCACAGCGCTTGCGTTCGCGTAGAATTGACGCATTGTTACATTTTTGGAGAGGTGCACGTCAGGGTACGCCGGAGGGTACGCACGCTACACACAGCCTACGCCGTAGCTATGGCGTAAGTTTGACGCAGAAGTATAAATTGGGCTATAGATAGCAGCCGTTTTAATAGCAAATTTAGTGAAACCAGAACTAAGCTTAATAATAAAATATGATATGGCTATTTAGTCTTATTGGCTTGCACCTGCCATCAAGGCTATTTTCTCTTACTCAGAAATGTGTTAAAAGTTAGGCAGTCTTGAGTAGACATACAACTAAGCCTAACTAGACCATATCAGGTGTGATGAATCTTTAAACACTGCAGAGTTAACTCAGTGGGGCTGTTTGCCTTAAGACGATGCAATGTCTCCACAAAAATATACTAAACACAGGAACGATCAGCCCCACGTGACTGAATAGAAACAATAAATTATGTAAAACGTGTTTCTTGCTGAGAGACTCTCCCTGACTTTAATTGTCTTCATAATAAAAATTGATGGGAGAAATAAAAGGGACAAAAACTTGAATTTGAATGTTGAAATCAAGTATCTGTACACTTTTGTCGGCTATTTGTGTTTAAACACACATTTAAATAGACAGACTTAAACAATTAATTTATTCAAAAGTAAGAAAATAGGTTTAAATGTGTGTTACAGAGAATCACATCAAAAACCCAAGCAAGAGACCAACAAAAAGAATTGTACAGAAACTGAACTTGAGATGCTTGTTGATGAGGTGCAGGTCTTAACTTATCACACTATGCACATACTGCTTTCTACACATGTCTTCTTACGATGTCTAAAAGGTCCTTAATTCCGTTTTGAAAAGGCCTTGGTTCATGGTTAACGGCACTGTCAAAGAGTTTTGAAATGTCTGAATTGTGCAGTGCAAATTCTTGTTCAGCTGCTGCCTGGTGATCCACTGTGGAAAATGGGTTTCGTGCCAAATAGTGACACACGTGTCAAAGAGGACCCCACTTCATGGCCATAGCAGTCTGCAGCCTCCGCAGCCTCTGGCAAAAGATCTCCGGGCAGTTTTTTTGGGCATCCACCTAAAGCCAGTTGATTGGGGATACCCTTGCCTAAATAAAATAGCAAATCAAAACTAATCACAAGACTTCAGTTACATATCATCATCATACAGTACATATCAATGCACCTTGACAGAAGTATATCTTTAGGGAGCTTTTAAGGGAAATTATTAAATGAAACCACAAACCTTGGATCCTGTGTGCATTCCAGGACTGCACCATCCGGTCAAGTCCAATTGCAGCCACCTGACAAGTTAGTGTGGACACGCAGAACCGCGTCATGTTGTCTTCTAAATTCAGCTCCTCCTGGTCCACGAGATGGATGAGGGCCCCTTTCAGTGGGTAGTTTACTCTCTGGTTTACCTCTGGCCACATCCTTTCTACTATGTGATTCTGTCAGTTTGAAAGAGGAAACAACAATGACAAATGTTAAATTGTGATTTTAGTAACAGATCACCATAACTAATCTGCACCAAATAGTAACTACTCTCAGTAAATCCACGTTTGACCACAAAGATCAAGAACCAGATGAGTTCTGTGAAGAGCACACTGTATGCATACAAAGCATATAAAACTAGCCATCTCCTTCCTTTTGAGTAGCAGCTTTGAGTTTTTACATCCATTGCTGGACCAGGTTGAAAAACACCATCTCACAATTTCAGAGGAAATAGCTGGTAATCTTCAAAAGTAGGTCAGTCAGCAGTATAGCTATGACAGACATTGAGAGAACAGTATTCTCAACTAGCAGCTGAGTGATTAAAGTGTAAATTGCAGGTTAACCACCACAACCAATTAATGTGTAAATTAAAGTGCTCAATGTGTATATATGTAAAAATTTCTGTCTTAAAATGCGCTAAAATAACATTTATTGGGGTTTCTTTAAAGGTAGCATGTTTTTTACAGTAACTGGGTGATGACGTCATAAGAGGGAGCGCGGGCGGTAATGCACTCACTCTGTGTGTGCGGGTTGAGGGAGAATAAAACGATTCGTGGGACTCCCGCAAACTAGAAATATCTATGAATAAAACATAAAAACGAATACATTTTTATTCATCTGTTGCAGAAAAGCAATAAGAACAACTAAAACAAAATAGAAACGGTTTACAGGCAGAGTTTCTATTTCTAACATGTTTGCAGCGTTGAGCGATGTAGCCAATCACAGATATATGTGTTGATTTCTTGAACGCAATAATGGCCAATCAGAAGCATTTACGATGGACTCCACTCACCGCTCAAAACTGACTTTTTGTTCAGAGCTGAATTCTGTATGCTGGCAAATCCTCTAATTATAACAAACATAGTGTATATATTATGAAAGCTTCATCGATAATAACAGAGATGTGTGAGATCGCGATGAACTGATGTCAGCTTTTTAGGAATTATTAAGGGAGCGCACTTTGCGCGCAGTCATGCCAAACCATGCACGCAGTAGCTGCTTGCTTTTATGTTATAACAGTGGTTTGTGTGTTAATGCTTTAATAACAAATAATTTATCAGGAGCATGTATGCTGATATGTATGGTGGCGACACGTAGGCTAACTTGAAAGTATTTGGAGGTACAGAAATACAGTCTTTTTGCGGGTGGGAGCGGGACAAAACATAAATGTTGCGGGCGGGAGAAAGTAATATAGAAAGTAGTTGAGAATGTCAGTTATAACGACCCACGTATTAAAAAATAGTCGGGTTTAAACCGGGCTCGGGCTCATAATTATAGTTAATGTGTCGGGCAGGGCCGGACCGGGCTCGGACACAGTGGGCTCGGGTAGGGTCTTGCTAGATTTTTTTGGGCCCGATCTAAGCTCTACCTCGGGTAAGTTATGCTAACACTTACAGGCACGAATCAGCCGTTTGTCCTTGGGGAACTTGTGGAGCCTCTCCCCCGTTTTTGATGTATTCGTACATCCCGCACAAACACAATAGTTAACCATATTTGCTAGCTAGGTCTCCAATATAACGTAACTCTAGGCTTGGAGCATAGACAGTAAAAGCTTGGAGTCCCTTTTATGACGTCACGCCCAGCCTAGTGGAAGGGAGGGGGCGTGCTTAAAACCACTGTAAAACGCACCAACTTTTCATATTATATTCAGCATTTTGGTATAAAAAACATAAAAAAACAATGGTGAGCGGTTCTTATCTTTATGTTTAGTAAGCACATTGCATTATCTTCGTGAAAAATTTTACCTGCAATTTACACTTTAAGGGAAAGAGACAATAAACCAACTCACGTGTGTTGACCGTGTTTGCATGTATGGCTGCCTTTCTGTGTTATTCCTGTAGCCTGCCAATTTCTCCTGAATGAAAAGAGTTAAATAAAACTCTTTTCCATGATCTACCCTGATTTGGTCCCACATTCCATTCTCAAGGACAGCACTTCTGCAAAACACAAGGCATTACAACATGTATCAATACAACCAATACATATTTATGTTGCTATATAAGCATTGCTAAAGCAAATTTTCATCAGTTGAATTACTTAGTTGTTAATAAAATAAGCCCCTTTTCCACTGCACGGTACCAGCTCGACTCGACTTGGTGGAAAAGTGATGGCGGAACAAAAATGCGCTTGAAAGTTTTCGGAGTTGAGGAGCTCCGCCAGTAGCGGCGGACCCGTGGGAGGAGCTGGCGAGGCCGGCCAGCCGCCCGCTCACAGAGCCCTCTGCTCCCGCCGTCCCACAGACCACTGCAGCAACAACGGCAGAGGAAAACAAAGCTGGAAGGTTTTCATACCGCTTATCTGTCTTTACATTCTGAGGAATGTTGAAACATTCTAACTTAAATCAAGAGACAGCTGTCTGTGGGTCGCTGGTGCGTGTGTCGCATTGAATATTACGTTGCGGCAGTTGTGTCTGGCATAGCTATGATGACCAGCTACATTCTCTGGGTACTATCTGTGATGGAAAACGGACTAAGGCCAAGGCAAGTCGAGGCGAGCTGGTACTGTGTAATGGAAAAGTGCCATTAGTTTGACTGTCAGCAGTGTAAAGAGTATTAAATCTAGATTTCTAGATTTATTTTGTACTGAATAGGTGACTTTCTTTGTTGATAATTAAAACATAGTCTTATTTCTCTCTTTTTTTAAGCATAATACAACAGAGTACAGTGTACTGGACATTACCTGTAAACCTCTTGATATATGGTAAGGTTGTTTTTTACTGGCATTGTGGAGTGGCTGACAATTTTGCTGGTGAAACTATCAACCGATAGGACATGGGTCACCCCAAACATTACCAGTTTTTCGTTCTGGTCAATGTGCAATTTGTGACCCATGTACTCTGCACTGTATGGCACTGGATTTAAATTCCTTGATCTCTGAGAATAATAAACAAAAACAATTACTTTTCTTAGCAGTGTTTCCCACACAGACTTTACTTGGGTGAGCCATCCAGGTATATTTGGTGACCTATTTTAGTATTTTGCTAAGAAAGAAAGATAGAGTAGTTAGCTAGTAGGCCCATACTAGCTAACGTTATTTACTTGTTATGGATTGTTTGTAGGTGTGTGTGAATGTGCGAGTGTGGATTAAAAGGAACTGAAAGGTAAAGGAGCAGATTCAAGTAGTGAGTGAACATGAAAAGGGTGAAATAAGAAACAAGCAATAGGCTTAAATAGGCTACTAGAAATAGAAATATACCCCGATAAACCAAATACTGAACGACGACCCCACCCCCCAATGCTGTCGCTCTGTGGGAAACACTGCTTAGGGTGAGGTCACATTAGTGTACAGCACAATAAAATCTATTAGCAGTCAGTAACACATACATTATACCGATCTGCATGATATGGCTGGTTAATATGTCTAAGGACATGACCAACACGTCCCTCAGATGCTCGGATACCTTTTGCAGCCAGGTACCCAGTCATCATTGTTCTTCCATATGCTGGTCCAGTCTGAAATAAAAAAAAATATAAGCCCAATAAATAAGTTTTTACGTGTATTTTGTTGTTGATACAAAACAATTAGATTAGCTTAATCTTTGTCATTATGCTGATCCAATGAAATGCACTGCAGGAAATAAACAGGCAAGTAAACACAGAGGCTGCGTTCGGAATCGCATACTTCCCTACTATATAGTAGGCGAAAAGAGTAGGCGAGCGAAAAGTACGTTCGAATCCTCAGTATTCATAAAAGAGTAGGCGAGAATTACCTGGTTGACGTACTAAATATCGCAAGATTTGGACGATAGTGCGTTCGAATATGCCTACTTTCCTACTATATAGTAGGCGAAAACAGTACGTGAGGGAAGCAGTACGTTCGAAACATCAGTATTCCTAAAAGAGTAGGCGAGAAGTTCCCGGATGATCTCCTGCTTTCGCCCAGACATTTGAGTGTTTTTCAGCTTGTACTCATCTATCCCAGGAGGCCACGCGAGAGGATACGATATAAAAAAGAACAAGAAGAAGTAGATATTTCATACTCAAACATGACGGAAAGGGTGGACGAGAGTGTTTTCAAATGTGAGTATTACAAATACAAACCAAATCGCATGTGTTGAACTAACTTTCTGTACAGTAAATTGTTGAACTGTTGAAGGTGCAAAGACGCTATATAATATGGTAAATTTGTGATTTTGCCGTAAATCACATTTTATTGGATAGAGGAGCTCCATAAGGACACATACGTCTTTAAACTGTATTTGCATACATTTTAAACTGTATACATCTGAAATACCATTACTAAATATTTATTCAAAATCTGGCAAGATTACTACGTGTAACTGATATGAAATAGACATCTGAGTGACGTGTGTGTACTATTGTTTAGGAGAATTCACTGTTGTTAACACTGTTTTTATTAGTTTAATGCATTTTACATAAAGTAACTAAACATAAGTAATCTATTTAATTTATCCATTAGTACTGTTGAAAAATTGTTGAACATTTATGATGGATAAAAAGCTATTTATTAGCAACAACCTCAACATGTAAATGTAGTATTGAGCTCATAAATCACAGAGGTAACGTGAGTCTTGTCTGGATGTTACAGGGACGGATGAGCACACGCGGCTGCTTATCCGGTGGAGAGTGGCTCATGAAGCGCTCTTCACCGGAAAGCGTAATGCTGCCATCAAAGGCTTTGAGTGAGTATACAGAAATATTTAAAAATCAATTGAATACTTTATTTACAGTACATTTCAATTATTGTATTTTCAAACAGAGATATAACTTTTTCATTCTTGATTTCTCTCTTGCTGCAGATCTTTTGTGGAGGAGCAGAGCCTGCAAGGCAGGGTGACGGCGGCGTTTGTTAAAAAAAAATGGGAAAACCTGAAACAAAAATACAAAGTAAGATCATTTTGTTACTTCTAATACATAAATTAAAAGATTAAATATTGTGCTGTTAAAATGACTGCTTTTGTATCATGCTTGTGCATTTTTGCAGGATCTGAAATGTCCGCAGACGGGGGTGAGCACTGAGGATGGAGAGGCCACAGCAGCGTCCTGGAAGTGGTACACTGCCATGGATGAGGCAATTGGGGGCAGACCCTCCATCTCTCCTCCTGCCCTCGTTGCCTCATGTGGGCCGGATGCTGCTGTGGTCTCTTCATCCTCAGTGAGGCCAGAGCCAGCAAGAGCCAGGAAAAGGGCTATAGATGTGGAGGAGCTGATCCGGGACATGGAGGAGCGAGAAGAGGAGAGAGAGCGGAAGGCAGCTGAGAGGGAGGAGAGGCTGTGGAGAGAAATGGAGGAGAAGGAGGACAGAAGAGAACGGGAGAGACGAGAGAGAGAGGAAAGACAAGAAAGAGAAGTAAGAGAAAGAGAAGAGAGATGGCACCGGGAGGCAGTCGAGAGAGAGGAAAGGAGAGAAAGAGAAACCAACGAAAGGGATGAAAGGTTCCTTTCTGTTCTTCAGATGCTCGCCAAAAAATAAATTATTTGACAAAAAACATCTTCTGATCTTTTGCACATTTGGGTTGATGTGAATTAAATTTGTGAATAAAAATGGGAATATATATATATATATATATATATATATATATATACATATACACACACAGTACTGTGCAACAACTACAAATGGTGGCCTAAGAATTTTGTACAATAATATGTATATAAAACAAACTATTCCTAGGCATTCACAGTACATTATAGACTTCTAGAAATTTAGTGATACTTTAAGATTGTAATCAAATTCATAAATTAAATATTTATGAAACGTTGATTAATAATTAGTGAATGTATGGTGTAATGTAAGAAGAAAAAACACTTTAAAACACTGGTTTTACTGGAGTGTATTATATGACTTTTAAAGGTTTACAGAGTTCATGCAAGGATCTTAAAGGCAGGTCATGGAGGGTTAAGTTCCAGCACACCTGTCAGTAAATTTCAAGTAGTCAGTTATTAATTGGTTTAAATTGATTCAGGGGTGTATAATTAGGGTTGGAAAAACTCTGCTGGATAATAGCCCTCCATGACCAAAGCTGAACTTGAGACTGTTTACACAAATTACACACAGTAAAATAGTGACTAAAGGGTTACTTAACCCAAGCAAATAAATCATAATAGTAATAATTCAATAGTCATTATTTACTCGCCTTGATGTTGTTTGATCCCTCTGTTTTTTGTTTTCCTGAACACAAAAGGTGATTTTGGTCAGGTTTGTACTGTTTGGTTTAATACAATATCAGTCAATGGACTTTCAGAAGCTTCAAAAGCGTCATTAAATAATGCCATGAAGCTTCTGAAAGTTGGGCTCCATTGACTGATATTGTATGAAACCAGCAGAACAAACTTGACAAAAATTCCCTTTTGTATTTAAACAATAAAAAACATTAAATAAGTAAATAGTAAACCGTAAATAATTGCTGTATTTATATGTTGAGGTGAACTAACCCTTTAACCCACCAAATATAAATTGTAGTAAATTTATGTATGCATTTTGCATTATAGTAATTCCTTGACAAACTAAGCAGCTTTGACTGTTTATGCCCATGACTGGTTCAAAAAATGCTTTACAAATATCAATCACATTTATGCATTTGACATATTTTTTATCAAAAGTGATTAACTCCATTTATTTACAGGGACAATGACCCTGGACAAACCTGGAGTAAAGAGCCTTGCTGATTGACCAGCAATCTTCTTCTAACCAGTTCATTGGTTTATCCCTCTACACTACAAAAGGTTTTAAAGCTCTAACAAATATTTGCATGTAATTGTAAACCTATAAAACGACATTTGTCAAGAAACTGAATGCTGACAACATGAATTTTAAAACATTTTTATCTTTCTTAATGTTTTAAAGGTAGTCATGCTCATGGAGAGCCGGCACAGGGATGTTTGGAGCAGACACTGCAGCAGCCAGATTGTCCCGCACTTGTTCTCCCACTCTTGCTGCAAGGTTGTGGGGATCAGGGGGGCCGTCATCATGGTCTTCCTCATCCTCTGGCTCAACGATGTCCCCATTGGCTAGAGCGAGATTGTGAAGCACAGCGCAGCACGCAACAATCTCAGGCACGAAGGCAGGGTTCACCTCCAAGGCCTTGAAGAAAATGCAGCTCCAGCGTGTCTTCAGCATCCCAAAAGCTCTCTCCACGATGTTGCGGGCACGGGAGTGCTTGCTGTTGAAACGAGCCTGCACAGGGTTCTGTACAGGCTCTCTGTAAGGGGTGATGAGGCAGATGGGTGCACTCAGGCAAGGTTAGCCTCCATCCCCGAGGATGCACTTGCCTGCAGGTGGGTAAAGGTTGCCAGCATACACAGGGCTGTTCCTCAGCACCCTGGCATCGTGCACAGACCCAGGATATCCCACAAAGACATCAAGGAATTTCCCCCGGTGATCAGAGATGGCCTGGAGTTGGATGGAGTGAAACAGCTTCCTGTTGAAGTAACAGTGGGAGTTATTTGCTGGAGGTTTGATACGGATATGACAGCCGTCTATTACACCAACTACTCTGCTGAAAGCTGGTGACCCAGACAGCTGTGCAAATCCTGCTCCCACTGCCTCCAGGTCATCTCCGGTCGGAAAGCAGATCACCCTCCTCAAAATTCCCATGATGGCCTTGCTCACTCTGTGCACAATGTCATGGACAGAGGTCTTTGGGATATCGAAGGTCTGCGACACCACCCTGTAGGATGCTGCATGGGCCAGCCAGTGCAGGAACACAAGGACCTCAATCTCCCGTTCCCATCCAAGGTCAGATCCAGGTCTGACTGCAGCAATCAGGGACCTGATGGACGGCATAGACAGGCGAAGGTGGGCACGGTGGTCAGCTGCCTCATCAAGATAAAGCCGCAAAATGGGAACAGCTCTATTGAGATGGCAGTATGATGTGGGGTTCACTGCCTGCAATAAATACATCATAGTTTGTTAGAACAAAACAATCAAAAACAATGTTTCATGTGGTATTGACTTGTATATGTATTTATTTATTGTGATGATTTCTTTTATTCATTCACTTATTTTTATTCATGTTTCATATTGTTGTCAGTAAATAAAATATGAATTTCATGAATAAAAATGTATTTACATCATCTGCATTTGTCTAGCGTGTATTCATGCATAGCTATGTCATATGATAATACAAAAGTTTGCTTGTTTTACAAAACTACATAATTAATAATGTATATATATTATAATAATGTTATATAATTAACTGTTGGTCACAGCATTTGTCATAATTATTGTGCATAAGTGTTGGGATGGGCTAGTAATGAAATTCTTTCTGGGGTAATCTTAATTGTTTAAGTAGTAATACTTGCTTTGTTTGAGAATAAAATCATCAGTATTCTCCAAAGGCGAGATCGTCGAGCAGCTGCCCGACATCTCCTTTGTGCACACCTTAATCTAACAATTGCAGACATGCCAACCATTTCAAACGCTGAACTAAACCGTTCTAGTAAAGTTGTCGAGTTACTGATGCAATCAGCTGTTAGTGCACCTGTCGCTCATGACTTTTAAATTGTTGCGCTTGTGAAAACGTCATAGGTCACATGTAACGTCAACATGGCGAATGATGTCCGGATCGCATTCATACTTAACGAGATTTGGCCATTAAGTACCTACTCTTTTAGCGCTCGTTAAGTAAGTACTCATTGAAATTAAGTACCTACTCATTGAGTATGCGAGTCCGAACACAGCCAGAGTGATGGCACAGTGGATAAGTCACATGCCTTTGGTGTGAGAGACCCGGGTTCGAATCCACTGTGAGACACCAATGTGTCCCTGAGCAAGACACTTAGCCCCTAGTTGCTCCAGAGGTGTGCGACCTCTGACATATAGCAATTGTAAGTCGCTTTGGATAAAAGCGTCAGATAAATGTAAATGTAAACACAAATTTTCAAAAAGATTCTGAGCCTGGCGATGCACACCCTGCAGTCTTTGTCTTATTAATAATACTAAGTTACATTACTCACAGATTTCTGTCCAAAGATATTTGTAAGTAATGTTAGTTCAGTTACAAATTTTCAAACTGGCCTACTGACAATAATAGTTTGAAAGATATTAATACAGTAACGTGCGGTGAAATTTTGTCATGGGTAGGCTGTGACCTATCAATGTGGCATATATGTTCATATATTCATTCAGTTTATGTAGCAACCCAAGTTCATATCAGGCATCATCACATCGCTGCCTGCATACAGCAAAGTCAGTCATATGTGAGGCTAATGCACAATCAAATCTAATAATCAAATTAATGGACACATCTATCTTATGACTTATACAACAAACAAATGTTTTGTGCGGGACACAGAGGGAGGCGGCGCCGGCGCGGTGTCAGCGAACCGACAAGCAGCCTATCACTCCTTCAAAATGCGCAAACGCGCACAGACGGCCACACACACACTATTGGTCTGGTGATGCCACACCAGGATTTGAATAGGCTACAGTCAGAAAACATTGTGTCAGCAGTACAGCTTTAAAGTACAAAAACAGCTTATTCGCTCCTACAAACTGCGCTAGGCGCACACACTGACACGCAATGAGCGTCTGGCGACGGCGCACCAGGATTAAAAAAAGAGAACTACAAAACAGCATTTTAACCAATTAATATCTGTTCAGTTTCTACTATCGCTTAATCTGCACAGTGACATTAACAAGTTCAAACCCTGTCCAGCAGTTTTCAATATGCATTGGGAAACAGGCTAATTTAGGGTTTGTATCTTCTTTTAACATTTTTAACCACTTATCAATTACATATTTTCTCACAGTTGAATGTGAAATTCAATAATATTTCTGTGTAACGCTATATGGTGGCTTACCTCATAAATTTCTTTAGTAACCTCGACTTCCAATTGTGAATCCTGCACCCGATGTCTGCCTATGCCGTTTTGGGCGCAAAAACGGCGAATGTTTGTTTTTGAGAACCCTTTAGCCAATCCACATTCAAACTGGAGATGATCGGATATGTCTTGATCAGAATGACCATGTGTTATCATACTTTGTATTACTTCTTTGTATGATAACAAACTGGACTCCATTGTCATTGAGGGTTTTTGCCGTGAAACTCCGCAATATCATTTTCGATGGTCGTAAAGGCGCTGAGGTCAGCGCAGGCGTAGAAGGGATCTGGCAGGCGGGAAGGATGATGCGCAACAGCAGTCGAATTTTGTTTCCTACCGAATCAAGTGCCTGATTGGTCTCGCACACCTGCCATCTTTCCCTCCACATCCCCATCCGATTCCCGCTTCAGAGTGTGTAGACAGCAACCAACTAAACATAAAATGGAGACATTTCTTCTTTTCTGAGGAGGCAAGAGAGTGACTCTTAAAATAGATGACATGCGAGTTGACAGAATCGCCCACATTTTTCAGGTATGTTCAAAACCGGTATGTTCAAAACTGCTGAGGTAGCTTAATTGTTTTACTGTATATAACGTTAAGTTAGATGCAATGGTAGCTAACTCCTGAACCACCATGGCATATTGGCAAAAATATGGACAATATTTTAAATATATTTTTACAATATAATTGAAAAATTATTGACAGCATTATTTGTATTTTCTTCTTTTAGGTTAACCGGGCTAACATGTACATCACTGCTGCATCCAACATTGTTATTTTTCCCATGGATAATGGTTGTTTCAGCACTGTGGACCTCTGTGACCGTGGTCACTATGAGGTTCATGGGGGAGAGGTTGAGGAGAGTCAAGGGATGTAGATAGCCCCAGCTCCGTCACGGCAGTTTGCATTTCGACATAGTCAGCCAATGTCTACTGCAAACATGGGTCATCTGGCTAGACCAATGAGCACACCTCGTTCATTTCAAAGGTAGAGAGGGGCACAAGCTAAATGTGTTTAGAAATGTTGAGTTTCAGTGCTTCATGCTGCCCAAGTTTGTCACTTGTGAATCTTGACAACTTTATGTATTATAGGTCAATTCACGTGTCAGATATATTGGATGGAAAGATGGTATCCACAAGGGTAGTCGTGGTTAGACTCGTGGAGGCAGAGGCAAGCGTACCAGTGATCCTTGAAAAAGTGAAGGTGGCCATGGGAAACAGTGAGGACTACATCCTTACAGACACTCTCGGGAATGAGATTATGGAGTCTGAAGGGACAACTGGTAAGAATTGTTTGAAATATTTGTTTTAATTTAATTTTAATTTATATATAAATATTTACTGTATCTAGGGGTCTTAAAAAGTCTTACATTTAAAAAAAATAAATTTAAGACCTGAAGTTTGTGTTCTAGGTCTTAAATAATTGTAACGTCCATGTAACGCCTCTAGGCCTAATGCTCATTTAAAATGCTCCCGCAGCGGAATGATTTTTTCTCCTGTGGTGTTCTTTCTTTCACTAGTCCAAATCATAATTCGCTGTGTTACAACTACAAAGACCAACATGCAGCTGTCGTATTACTGCCACGAGTCTTTTTCGGATTTTACCACAGATATAAAACGGGTCCCCCACGACCCTGTATGCAGGATAAGCGATTGACAATGGATGGATGGATGGATAAAACTTCAGCTGTGCGGAAGTGACACCTTAGCGAGTCTTCCCTGAAGAGAAGCAGGTCTTAGGGCTTGATTAAAACCAGTTGCTATCAACGTATTTGAAGCCTGCTGTTGCTGCTTAATGAACGAGCCCCACTACTAAAATTTCACACGAGCGTTATTGATTTTCAGCACGGTTCACCGAAAGAAAGTGACGGTGAAAGTTAGTGCAGGAAAAGATCAGCATTAAGTTGTCAGGTTACAGCTCTGTCTTGTACACATACAGTGGTATGAAAAAGTTTGGGCACCCCTGTAAATTTTCATGATTTTCATTTATAAATCATTGGTTGTCTGGATAAGAAATTTCAATTAAATATATCATATAGGAGACAAACACAGTGATATTTGAGAAGTGAAATAAAGTTTATATGATTTATGGAAAGTGTGCAAGAATTATTTAAACTAAATTAGGCATGTGCATAAATTTAGGCACCCTTGTCATTTTATTGATTTCAATACCTTTAGCACTAATTATTAGAACTCAAAATTGGTTTGGTAACCTCAGTGACCCTTGACCTCCATACACAGGTGAATCCAATCATGAGAAAGGGTATTTAATGAGGCCAATTGTAAGTATTTCTTCTCTTTGCATCTTCTCTGAAGAGTGGCAACATGGGAGCCTCAAAACAACTCTCAAATGACCTGAAAACAAAGATTGTTCAACATCATGGTTTAGGGGAAGGATACAGAAAGCTGTCTCAGAGATTTAAGCTCTCAGTTTCAACTGTGAGGAACATTGTGAGGAATTGGAAGACCAGAGGCACAGTTCTAGTTAAGGCCAGAAGTGGCAGACCAAGAACGATCTCAGATAAGCAGAGGCACAGGATGGTGAGAACAGTCACAGTCAACCCACAGACAAGCTCCAAAGACCTACAACATCATCTTGCTGCAGATGGTGTCACTGTGCATCGTTCAACTATTCAGCGCACTTTACACAAGGAGATGCTGTATGGACGAGTAATGCGGAAAAAGCCTTTTCTCAGCACACGCCACAAACGGTGTCGCTTGAGGTATGCTCAAGAACATTTGGACAAGCCAGCTTCATTTTGGAATAAGGTGCTGTGGACTGATGAAACTAAAATAGAGTTATTTGGGCAAAACAAGGGGCGTTATGCATGGCGGAAAAAGAACACAGCATTCCAAGAAAAACACTTGCTACCTACAGTAAAATTTGGTGGCGGTTCCATCTGTGGGGCTGTGTGGCCAGTGCAGGGACTGTGAATCTGGTTAGAGTTGAGGGTCGCATGGATTCCATTCAATATCAGCAGATTCTGGAGAACAATGTCCAGGAATCAGTGACAAAGTTGAAGTTGCGCCGGGGCTGGATCTTTCAACAAGACAACGACCCAAAACACTGCTCAAAATCTACTAAGGCATTCATGCAGAGGAACAAGTACAAGTACAACGTTCTGGAATGGCCATCTCAGTCCCCAGACCTGAATATTATTGAAAATGTGTGGTATGATTTAAAGTGGGCTGTCCATGCTCGTAAACCATCAAACCTGACTGAACTGGAGATGTTTTGTAAAGAAGAATGGTCCAAAATACCTTCCGCCAGAATCCAGACTCTAATTGGAAGCTATAGAAAGCGTTTAGAGGCTGTTATTTATGCAAAAGGAGGATGCACAAAATATGAGTTATTTATTATTTTGTGGTGCCTAAATTTATGCACATGCCTAATTTAGTTTAAATAATTCTTGCACACTTTCCATAAATCATATAAACTTTATTTCACTTCTCAAATATCACTGTGTTTGTCTCCTATATGATATATTTAATTGAAATTTCTTAACCAGACAACCAATGATTTATAAAAGAAAATCATGAAAATTTACAGGGGTGCCCAAACTTTTTCATACCACTGTATATAAATATCGGCTTTATATCGGCCATCGGCCACCCTGCTCTCTAAGATATCAGCCATCAAAAAACCCATATCGGTCGACCACTACTTCTTATTGATGTAATCATTTTTCGGAAGTTTAAATAAGGACACCGATCTGTTTTGTACGTGATCCGGTGATCGCATCCAGGTAGTACGCATTTCCGTGACGAAGGCATAGCTAGCTAGCAATCTGTAGGCTGTAGTAACTAATAGTACTGACAGTAACTCGCGATTGAGCGGCAAACTGATGCGAATGTGCTCTATTTATATTGTTAGCTGAGCGGCCAGCCTCAGTGGCTCTAGTGCGTCATCAAGTAGGGGCGTGTCCAGGAGCTCAGGGGCTCCAGTGCGTCATCGAGCCCCGTTTTAGACCCGCCCAAAAAATCCGGAAAATAGCAATGGTGTAAAACTGTCCAACGGTCTAACTCCACAATTCAGTACTTCACAGTTCACAGTCTTTGTAATATGTTTTAGCAATACATTTCTAACATTTATAATGTGTTTAGAATTTTTTTTTTAATTGCCTTTACAGGGACTTTAAGTAAAGCACCAATTGGTGCAGTCAGTTACCTTTTTCTTTGAAGCCTTCTCAGTCTGCCCCTGCTGCTCACTGTACTTTGAGTTCGGGATGTGAGGACGTTTTGTTTGCCCTTGTGTGCAGTCTTTCTCCATCTCGATCTCACGCAGTTTAATTTGGAGAGTTTTTTCAAATTATGGTGCAATAAAATTGAAATGTTATCATGAACTGCAAACGTTTGTCTAATCATGTTTAACGTTACCAAATCTAACATTAGTCCCAATTAGACTTCGCTAACATTAGCAAATTAGGTAGCTAACATGAGCCAGAAAGCTAAGCTTGCTAGCCAGGTACCTAGCACGATCCATTTTACACTTCTTTAAGTGCAAGCAAAACCATTTAATGTGGTATGTAACTACATAACGTCAGGTAAAGTTAGCGTGTACGTTAACATAACTTACTTGCCACGTCAATAATTCTGGCTCAGTGCACCAGCCAGGGTTTGCGGCCTTTTTGCCATTCCACCAGCTTCTCGGTTTTTTCAGTCCTTTCAAGAAAATCTTTAACTGAAAAATTCCGGACACAGTCGATGGCCAAAATACTATAGGCCCCTCTATCCTCACCCTCAGTCCATTCAAGTAAGACATAACGGATCTCCAACGATGTCGCCATTTTTACTGCCAGCCGCTATCTTTCGGCGCGAAACGGTAGGATGACGTCAAAGGTCAAACGTCATGCAGATGACGTCATCAACTACGCGACTCTATAGCGGCAGCGGCCGATCGGTAGCAGCAGAGTGGAGAAATGTTTGCCAGTATTCATAACGTTAAGGAAATAAGACGCAATTAAAGAAAAGCAATAGATATGGATCCAGTACGTTACAAAAGGTACCTCTTTGACGACGAAGCACACGTTCCAGAAAGAACAGAGAAGACGTAAACGAAAGTAAGTTAACAAAACGTGCTAGAAGCTAGCTTGCTAAGTTTACATACCATGTAAACGTATGTGGCATAATTTCCCTTAATGTATGTCAATATATGGTGGTGATGTTACAGTGGATAAGTCACATGCCTTTGGTGTGAGAGACCCGGGTTCGAATCCACTGTGAGACACCAATGTGTCCCTGAGCAAGACACTTAACCCCTAATTGCTCCAGAGGCGTGCGACCTCTGAAAATTAGCAATTGTAAGTCGCTTTGGATAAAAGCGTCAGCTAAATGAATAAATGTAATATATGGAACTTTTAGCCAGGAAAATATTTCACTTTGTGTGTTTTCTACAGTGTTAAAGGTTTCACCTCATGAATGGAATTTACCTACTTTGACATATCAATCCTATTATATTGAGTGATGCATGAAGTGTTTTAACATTACCACAACATTTTTGTTAGGGACATTTCTGAAGATATGGGTGATGATGAAGAAGCTGTGGCCTCTTCTTCTACAACTCAGTAAGTAGAAAACACGCACACACGCATTAGGCCTAACTTTACATATTTCTTGATCAAGGATTTTTATTTTAGGTATCTCACCCAAGAGGACAATCAAGATGACCTGGTGTCTACTGCTTCTGATGACACAGTAAGTTGCTAAAAATGGCTAAAATATTCAAATTAGGTGTTTTTTGTTTTGTTCGTGCATGTGCATGCACACTAATTACTGTAAATCATCATAAGATAATTCCACAACCCAAACTTCCACCTGATGTTGCTTAAAGTGGAGCACAAATTGGAAATACCATATTACTTTGTCCTTTCCATATTGCAGCGATACCCATGTTTTTATCTTGTTAGAAAAAAAAAAACATTTAAGTTTTGATTCAGGTGCAAATGCAGCATCTCTCTCAGCTGGCCACATACAAAATGACAGAACCTGTCTCTCACTGTGTTTGGCCAGATGAAAATGGTGGTCAGGGCCTGATGTCACTCTGACGTCAACACAGGATAGTGTCAGAAAAATATACATGTGGACAAAAGGGGGCACAGTTATTATTTTTTTTAAATTAATTTATGATATAATGACAAAATAATCAAATACATTTGAGCCTGACTTCAAATGCAGGTGGTTACCAACCACATCTGTGCAAATGTGGGATTGCTAATCCAATGTTTTAAATTCACAGATGAACCAACCCATACCTGGCCCTAGCTCTTCACCTGGGGAGCCAGTAGAGGAACATCTAGAAGACCCCACAAGTCCAATTTTAGACCAGAAACCAACAAAAGAACAGGTGGAACTCCTGCTGCTGGCATTAAAACTCAAACACAGATTAACAAATAGAGCCTTGGAGGACATCATGCAACTTATCAACTTTACTGCTGGTCCTGGTGGGGAATTGGTTAGTGGCTCAAAGTACCTTTTCTACAAAGCATTTGATTCAGTGAAAGACATATTAGAAGTACATTATGTGTGCAAGAGTTGCAACGTAAGAATGCAGGAAGGTCCCTTTAATGTCAAGTGCCCAGTCTGTGACCAGGACACATCAAAAGCGCATGCACAAAAAGACCAGTGTTTTTTGTACTTGCCACTAAAATACCAAATTAAAAAACTGCTTGAGGACCACCAATTAGGGAAACACCTGAAACACCGTTTTAAGAAGAAGGATGCCTCCATCAAAGATATATACGATGGACATTTATACAAAAAACTACCACCCCTTGCATCACCAGACAGCATATCACTGACTTTCAACTGTGATGGAGTGCCAGTGCACAAATCAAGCACAAAAAGTTTGTGGCCAATTTTGTGTACTTTTAATGAACTGCCAATACAACTACGTGCAAAACATGTTATGCTTTGTGGCCTGTGGTTTGGTCAACACAGGGACATCTGTGGTCAATTTAAGAATCCTTGTTATTTCATCCCTGTAGGGAAAAGTCTGGGGCCTTTAGTTGCTATACAAGCATCTCAGATAAAAGAAAAGTGTCTGTTCGTTAAAACTGTGAACAGAAATGTTGACATTGTCTTCAAATTCATTAACCACAGTGAAATGCTCAGATAGATGTGGGATGATGATGATTACTTGAATGTCTGTATGTTCTATGTACTTTTACATATGTACTTTTCTACATATGTAAAAGTATGGGATTTTGGGGATTTTAACAAAGCAAATCTTTCCCGTGAACTACCAAAATACAGACAGCACGTTACATGTCCCACCAGAGACAGTAATATACTGGACCACTGTTACACCACAATAAAAGATGCGTATCACTCCGTTTCACGAGCAGCCTTGGGGCTCTCTGATCACTGTTTGGTTCATCTCATACCGACCTACAGGCAGAAACTGAAATCAGCTAAACCTGTAATAAGGACTGTAAAAAAATGGACTAATGAAGCAGAGCAGAATCTACAGGCCTGCTTTGATTGCACTGATTGGACTGTTTTTGAAGCTGCTACCAACGATCTGGATGAGCTCACAGATACTGTAACATCATATATAAGTTTCTGTGAGGATACATGCATTCCTACCAGGACATTCTTATCATTTACTAATGATAAACCATGGTTTACTGGGAAACTCAAACACCTTCGTCATGCCAAAGAGGATGCTTACAGAAGTGGGGATAAAATCTTGTATAACCAGGCCAGAAACAGATTGACAAAGGAGATCAGAGTTGCTAAAAGGAACTACTCTGAAAAACTGAAAAACCAGTTTTCATCCAACGACCCATCATCAGTCTGGAATGGCCTGAGGAACATCACCAACTACAAGTCACCATCCCCCCGATCTGTGGACAATCAACACCTGGCTGACAATTTAAATTCATTTTACTGCAGGTTTGAAAAGCCCTCATTCACACCACACACCCGGTCTGATCTGCACTTCACACATTCACCATCACCTCCTGCACTCCCATTACTCCCCCCTCCTGCCATCCAACCTGAGCTTAAGGTCTGTGTGGAGGACGTGAGAAGAGGCTTCAAAAAACAGAAGACTAGGAAAGCCTCAGGCCCAGACGGCATCTCATCTGCTTGTTTAAAAGCCTGCGCTGACCAACTGGCCCCGGTCTTCACGCAGATCTTCAATAGATCATTGGAGCAGTGTGAAGTTCCCTGCTGCTTCAAACGCTCCACTATCATTCCTGTCCCCAAAAAACCCCAAATCACTGGACTTAATGACTACAGACCTGTCGCTCTCACGTCTGTGGTCATGAAGTCGTTTGAAAGACTGGTGTTGGCCCACCTGAAGGACATCACTGGACCCCTGCTGGATCCCTTTCAGTTTGCTTACAGAGCAAACAGGTCTGTGGATGATGCAGTCAACATGGGACTGCATTATATCCTGCAACATCTCGACAGACCAGGGACTTATGCAAGGATCTTATTTGTGGACTTCAGTTCGGCCTTCAATACCATCATGCCTGGTCTTCTCACAGCCAAACTGACCCAGCTCTCCATACCATCCTCGATCTGTCAGTGGATCACCAGCTTCCTGACGGACCGGCAGCAGCGAGTGAGACTGGGGAAACACACATCCAGGACTCTCATCACCAGCACTGGCGCCCCCCAAGGGTGCGTTCTCTCCCCACTGCTCTTCTCCCTGTACACTAATGACTGCACTTCTAAAGACCCCACTGTCAAGCTCCTGAAATTTGCAGACGACACCACTGTCATCGGTCTCATCCAAAACGGTGATGAGTCTGCTTACAGACTGGAGGTTGAACAGCTGGCTGTCTGGTGCAGTTATAACAACCTTGAGCTGAACACGCTCAAAACAGTGGAGATGATCGTGGACTTCAGGAGGAACAGCCCAGCACTCCCCCCACTCACCATCATGAACAGCACTGTGGAAGCAGTGGAGTCATTCAGGTTCCTGGGCACTATCATCTCTCAGGACCTGAAGTGGGACAATCACATTGACTCCACTGTGAAAAAGGCCCAGCAGAGACTGTACTTCCTTCGCCAGCTGAGGAAGTTCAACTTGCCACAGGAGCTGCTGATTCAGTTCTACTCAGCCGTCATTGAGTCTGTTTTATGCACTTCCATCACTGTCTGGTTTGGTTCAGCTACTAAATCAGACATCAGGAGACTGCAACGGACAGTCCGGACTGCGGAGAGGATTATTGGTGCCCCCCTGCCAACCCTCCAGGACCTGTACTCTTCCAGGGAAGAGTACAGGGTACAAAAGTACAAGAGTACAAAAAGAGTACATTTGAGGAAGAGAGCAGGTAAAATCATCACAGACTCCACTCACCCTGGACACCACTTGTTTGAACTGTTACCGTCAAGACGGCGACTCAGATCACTGGCCACAAGAACATCTCGGCACAGGAACAGTTTCTTCCCACAGGCCATTTCCCTTCTGAACAGTTAACATATCTCCCAAGGCATATGCCTGTAAGTGCAATACTCCCACTGTTTAGTGCAATATCTTAAAAATTCAGGTGATATTAATATTTATATTTATTCATACTACACAAAATACTGTAAATATGTTCATAATCTGTAAATGTTTATTCTGACAAAACCCAACTGTGACCATATATTTTTATAGTATTTTCATATTTTTTATAATTTTATTTGTAGAATTTGTATTACTATTTGTATTACTATGTTTCTTGTTGTATCTGTATTTGTATATGTGCACTGGAAGCTTCCGTACCAAGGAAAATTCCTTGTGTGTGCAAGCACACTTGGCAATAAAGCTCTTTCTGATTCTGATTCTGATTCTAATACAGAAAATATTGCATTTTGCATTGCATTGGTGGATGTAACGGTGAATGTGTGGATGTGTATGAGCTGTAATGTGAATCTGGAAGTGACTTGAAATTGGAAAAAAGGCTTGATTGACAAAATAAAAAAAACGACAAACCATTTTGTTATTTCCTTCTTTTCCACTATCTTCATACAAGAAAGAATTGACCTTGTAAATGTTTCAGGAAAACATGTAGACATCATAGCTTTCCATCTCCTCTCACTTAATTGCCATAGTTAAATTCCATAACATGCCAATTACATGTGATACCACTTTCATGTGTTCGCACATAAGTTCTTGCACAATTTTTTATTTTTTAGTTAGATCTTAGTTATTGCCTTGATAATAGAAAATATGAGCTAGGCATCATGTATGACAGTTGCCAAAGTGAGATATGAGCTACAAAATGACCAGATCCTGCCATGAGCTATATAGGAGACATATCTTGTATGCACATATAGGGAGGGCTTATATGTGGATATAAAGAAGCAATACAGGAGACCTATATGGCCTGTATATGCACATATATGCACCTCAATGTTGCCTATATGTGGCATATATGCAGCATATACTGTATATTACCATATATGTGCATATATGCGATATATATGCAGCATATATGTGGATATAAACTGCATATAGGTTTCATATATGTGCATATATCCTCATATAGGTTCTTTCCATGTGGGATGCACACACACACTCCATTAACAAAGATTCACCAAAAAGAATAGGAAATCAATATCTTTAAATAAAAAGAACTAACAAACTTATCACAGAATATTAACAATAACTGCCAGAACCAGCAGTTGTTCTAAAGAGGCAGTAGAAAAACAACAACAACAAAGAAAATAAAGCAAATAAATGTATATAAATTCAATAATCAGATAAATCAAACAAGGAATAAACTTATCACGAGATACAAACAATAACTGCCAAAACCAGCAATGGTTACAAAAAGGCAATATAAAGAAAACTATATATCTATAGATATAGATATATAAATCCAGTAATCAGAAAAAAATAAATCAAACAAAGTATAATACAATTTTAATCTAAATTGGAATCAAAACAAACAAAAACAAACTCCTTGATCAACAAAATTATAACAAAACCCCAACCCCTTGAGCTATATTCAAACATCATAAAAACAATAGCCCACATGAAACAAATGGCACATACTTTTGGCCAACAGCCGTAATTGCCCCGTAGTTATAATGGCAAGACGAGCGCACAGCAATCTGCTCCAGTTGCTGGTACAAGGTTCAATACATACACATAAAGCGAACAGTAATTCAGAAAAAAACAACGGTCCAAGAAAGACAGCCGTGCAGGTAACACAGCGTAGGCAACACAGCCGTACAGGCAAAACAACATCCGCAACTCAGCCGTATTGAATACGCTGAATGACAAGATGGAAGACTGGGTCTACAACCGGAGATCTATGAGTAGGGTTGCCACCTTTGTCTGATAAAAAAACGGCACATATCGATGACCTGGTAGCTCTGGGGGGGGGGGGGGGGGGTTGGGGTGGTGTATGGGGCTTACATGCGCATCGTGAGGCACACACGCACGCAAGCTCTCGCGCTCTCGACCGTGCGCGCTGTTTGAACATTCATATTCCTCTTAGCCTTTCGAAAACCGGGAGAGTGTATAAATTTCCCGGGACAGGTTGTTAAAAAGAAGAACAATCCCGGGAAAAAACGGGATGGGTGGTAACACTATCAGAAATACGGGACAAACCGCGTCCCGTATTGATTCAAAACGGGACGCCCTGTTTATTTCACAAATACGGGACGATTCCGTATTTTAAGGGACGGGTGGCAACCCTATCTATGAGCGTCCAACACACAGTAACCATCACAGCAGATAATAACAATAATATTCGCGTAGAGACAACGAAGCCGCTACCCTACCTGTTAGCACAGCAGAGCACACGGAGAGAGCGACCCGGAAGCACAACACAACTTCCGTCACTGACGAGCAAGAGGGCGTTAGAAGGATTACTCACTATATTTATAGGATGGAGCCTCACACGGGGATTGGCCAAACGTACGCCAGTTACACGTTACATGTTAACTCATACTACTACACATACAACATACTGAAATGCTTTTCAGTTGTGTGAGTGAGAGCGTTTCAGTTGTGTTTGTAAAAGCATTTCACTTGTGTGTGTGAGAGTATTTCAGTTGTGTGTGTGTGAGCGTTTCAGTTGTGTGTGTGTGAGCGTTTCAGTTGTGTGTGTGAGAGCATTTCAGTTGTGTGTATGAGAGCATTTCAGTTGTGTTTGTGAGAGCATTTCAGTTGTGTGTGTGAGCGTTTCAGTTGTGTGTGTGAGTGCATTTCAGTTGTGTGTATGAGAGCGTTTCAGTTGTGTGTGTGAGAGCATTTCAGTTGTGTGTGTGAGAGCATTTCAGTTGTATGTATGAGAGCATTTCAGTTGTGTGTGTAAAAGCATTTCACTTGTATGTGTGTGAGCATTTCAGTTGTGTGTGTGAGTGTAATATTTTCAGTTGTATGTATGAGAGCATTTCAGTTGTGTGTGTGTGTGAGCATTTCACTTGTATGTGTGTGAGCATTTCATTATAGTATGTGAATGAATTTGGTTTCATATGTGTATGTGAGAGGAAAAGTACATGTATATGCATGGTAATTCTGAATAATGTCCCTAGGGGCACCTCATACCCTATTGCCAAATCATACACAACCACGTCACAGGCTAGATCGATGGGGCTAGCTCAGTGGCAGCAACCATACAGTGTGCGCATACACTGTCACACACACACTCGCTCTCTCTCTCTCTCTCTCTCTCTCTCTCTCTCTCTCTCTCTCTCTCTCTCTCTCTCTCTCTCTCTCTCTCTCTCTCTCTCTCTCTCTCTGTTGTTTGAAAGGAATGGCTACTGTTCTCTGCTTTTCAACAAATCATTTGCACTCACATTTCTGTCATTTTTCTATCTGAAGCTATACTTGCTTGCAACATTGAAAGCTCATGTCTCTGTGTTTAGCGCGAAAGCTCACGTGATTGCCGCCGGCTCGGGATGAAATTCGTGCAGGACAGTCGTGCCGTGTATCAGCTGCTTTGATGCGATTATCAAGTTAACTGACTCGTAACGTGTGCAATATCTCACGACCTCCCAAGTGCCCGAATTCGCCCCGTGTACACCTGCCTTAAGCCCTATTCTATGTTTTGTGGGTATTGGAAGGGATTCATTTTTGTGTAACAGTGGTTTGAGCTATTTTCGGGGAAACTGAACTCCCTTACATATATTTTTTTTTACTTGACAAGTTTGACTTGTCTGGCACCCGAATAATTTTAATAAAATTTACATTTATTAAAAACCCAAATTTGATTTGGGGCAGCCACCGTTAGAAGGTTTAATCCAAGTCTTATGTAGTGATATGATTACTTTGTATATGATTAATCATATTCCCCCTCCAATCAAATCTGTGATCAGTTCATGTCTACAGAAGCCAAATCAAATATGGTGACATGTCAATAATATCAAACCCTCAATAGTGGTTGTGTCAGGATTTGGGTTCTGTAAACAGCAGAGACATTTCTAAAGATCTCCTGTGTTGGAGCATTTCTGCATGTGTTAGCAATGGATACAGGATCATTTTCTCTTGACATGATAATCACACTCTTCATGTCTGTTGATTTCCACAGCCACTGTTCCCAAGACCAGGAGCGAGTTCCCACAATTCGGTGACCCTCAGAATCTTCTTCCTCATCTCTTGATCTCTTGTAGTTTCTCCCTGTTCCGAAGTAGGAAAACAGGGTTTCAAATTGCACACATGAACATTACGCACATCCTCTCCTGTGGACTCTAGAGCAACTCTATAGTTTAATGGACCTAACTGTTGGATAATGCGGTATGCTTTTAAAAAGATATACAGGTCCTTCTCAAAAAATTAGCATATGATAAAGTTCATTATTTTCCATAATGTAATGATAAAAATTAAACTTTCATATATTTTAGATTCACTGCACACCAACTGAAATATTTCAGGTCTTTTATTGTTTTAATACTGATGATTTTGGCATACAGCTCATGAAAACCCAAAATTCCTATCTCAAAAAATTAGCATATCATGAAAAGGTTCTCTAAACGAGCTATTAACCTAATCATCTGAATCAACTAATTAACTCTAAACACCTGCAAAAGATTCCTGAGGCTTTTAAAAACTCCCAGCCTGTTTCATTACTCAAAACCGCAATCATGGGTAAGACTGCCGACCTGACTGCTGTCCAGAAGGCCATCATTGACACCCTCAAGCAAGAGGGTAAGACACAGAAAGAAATTTCTGAACAAATAGGCTGTTCCCAGAGTGCTGTATCAAGGCACCTCAGTGGGAAGTCTGTGGGAAGGAAAAAGTGTGGCAAAAAACGCTGCACAACGAGAAGAGGTGACCGGACCCTGAGGAAGATTGTGGAGAAGGACCGATTCCAGACCTTGGGGGACATGCGGAAGCAGTGGACTGAGTCTGGAGTAGAAACATCCAGAGCCACCGTGCACAGGCGTGTGCAGGAAATGGGCTACAGGTGCCGCATTCCCCAGGTCAAGCCACTTTTGAACCAGAAACAGCGGCAGAAGCGCCTGACCTGGGCTACAGAGAAGCAGCACTGGAGTACCCACAGTCAGTGATGGTCTGGGGTGCCATGTCAGCTGCTGGTGTTGGTCCACTGTGTTTTATCAAGGGCAGGGTCAATGCAGCTAGCTATCAGGAGATTTTGGAGCAC
This sequence comes from Gila robusta, assembly GCA_030770095.1. Lineage (NCBI taxonomy): Eukaryota > Metazoa > Chordata > Actinopteri > Cypriniformes > Leuciscidae > Gila > Gila robusta. The sequence goes on from JAVALU010002012.1 coordinate 261,854, forward strand.
TTCATGCTTCCATCTGCTGAAAAGCTTTATGGAGATGAAGATTTCATTTTTCAGCACGACCTGGCACCTGCTCACAGTGCCAAAACCACTGGTAAATGGTTTACTGACCATGGTATTACTGTGCTCAATTGGCCTGCCAACTCTCCTGACCTGAACCCCATAGAGAATCTGTGGGATATTGTGAAGAGAAAGTTGAGAGACGCAAGACCCAACACTCTGGATGAGCTTAAGGCCGCTATCGAAGCATCCTGGGCCTCCATAACACCTCAGAAGTGCCACAGGCTGATTGCCTCCATGCCAAGCCGCAATTTCTTTCTGTGTCTTACCCTCTTGCTTGAGGGTGTCAATGATGGCCTTCTGGACAGCAGTCAGGTCGGCAGTCTTACCCATGATTGCGGTTTTGAGTAATGAAACAGGCTGGGAGTTTTTAAAAGCCTCAGGAATCTTTTGCAGGTGTTTAAAGTTAATTAGTTGATTCAGATGATTAGGTTAATAGCTCGTTTAGAGAACCTTCCTCATGATATGCTAATTTTTTGAGATAGGAATTTTGGGTTTTCATGAGCTGTATGCCAAAATCATCAGTATTAAAACAATAAAAGACCTGAAATATTTCAGTTGGTGTGCAATTAATCTAAAATATATGAAAGTTTAATTTTTATCATTACATTATGGAAAATAATGAACTTTATCACAATATGCTAATTTTTTGAGAAGGACCTGTATACACTGATTCTTGAATCCTGAAATATTTGAGAACTGTAAAACAGAGAACTGTAAAGTAAACATTAGAGAACTATAAAATAAAGACATGTAAAGTGAAGAGGTTTAAAACACAGCTAATCCAGGCGGTGTCTCCGCTTTCCTCTCCACAGCATAAGCACAACAGGGTTAAATCATCGCTGTTTTGTATAAGAGTGACAGCTATGTGTTTCCTGACCTTGTTCACTGATGCTTCACTACTGGAAAAATCTGTTGGCTGCTGACGGAGAATGCATTCGGCAAACTTCAGTGCAAAAACTCCACAGGATGAGGAATCACTCTGTTTGGGATGAGGAACCGTCTCGCACATCCAGGTTGAGGCATCGTATCCTACTTGTATATTTGTAGGTGCACTCGGGCAAAGTCCTGGCCTACTCATCCCACCATTCCAAGTCCAGGCCCTCACCACGGAATAAAGTCCTCTTAACGCCATAATATTTGAATATAAGCAGGGTGTCCACGCTGATGTCACGGAGCGCTTTGAACAAAACGACATCCGTTTCCACTCCATTGACCTTCACGGAGCAGGAAAACGGCTTAAAGTTGGGCATCTTTGAGGAATGATTGACGAGTCGGCCGAACGTGTCCGAGTTGGGATGCCATCGCAGGGGAAGGTCTGTGCGTCGATGCACAGGTCTCTTTGGCCCGCTTTAATAAAGAACATGTAGCCAGCCACCTCACCCAGGTCCCGCATTATGTCCCTCCCGACTGATGCTGGAATCACCTTCCCGTGATAATCACAGACAATTTCCCCCTTTAAAAGAAATGGCCGTGTTGCAACCACTCCACGACCTTGCTTGGCACCGAAGTCTTTATAGCCAGCCCTGTCCAGGTCTGCTCAGACAGGCACTTAATTATGGCCTCATCTGACTCTATGGCAAGGTTGGAAGCTGGTTTCCACAACATTTGAATCTCCTCTGGCTTTGGGTAGTGTGACTTCCAGCCCTCCTGGCTAATCATCCTTGACATCTTTGCGGTCGAAGGCTAGCGGAGTTTGAAGTGTGCTTAAGCTTTGGTAAACGCTTGTTGGTGATCATGCTCTGTGGCATGATGAAAATAAACTGCTTTTTTCCCTCAGATTGTGCATTGTGCACACTAAGAGTTTTATAGTTGATCATGTAAATCAGAGGTCTTCAATCCTGCTCCTGGAGGGCCGCTCTCCTGCAGAGTTTAGTTCCAACCTGCTTCAGCACACCTGCCTTTGTATATTCAAGCGATCCTGAAGAGCTTGATGAGCTGATTCAGGTGTGTTTGATTAGGGTTGGAACTAAACTCTGCAGGACAACGGCCCTCCAGGAGCAGGATTGAAGACCTCTGATGTAAATGATGATTAAACTGTACTCAGACACTGATGATATATCATCATCATCAGCAGGAAGGGAACAGGTAAAGAGTGTGGGTTTGGATCTAATGATCAGTCCTGGAGTTTGTTTTGCACTCCCTCCAGATACTCATTCAGACACAATAGCACACAGACTGTGTTGATGAATAAGAATAGACTGTAGAGAGATTCTACCCATAATGCTTTGGGCTGCATGATAAATCAGTTACAGTGAGATGTTATAGAGTCTCTTATTGTCTCTTCATTACATTAATAACACAGCTGAACTTCTGTCACTGAAATATCATGTCAGAATAAATGTGTGTAATAAATCCTCATATAGACATCAGTGTGTGTGACGGTGTGTATCTGTGCTTTTCTCAAGCTCTGTTTGTGTTGATGAAGATCACAGTCATTTAGTTTAACTGTAGAGTCACATCACTCATTTATAATTCATGTAGAAGTGGGATTTCTTAAACGTATTTTAATCCAGGTGTATTTTAGGGGTTCAAGCACTGAAGCTGCTGCAACATTATTGTATTTGCACTGTTTTATCAATTATTATTTTTCTGCTCTAAACATGTCTGGGCGTCAGAGACTGTAAATCATAAAGATCTCAAGCTTGGAAATAAAAGAAAAGAAAAATTTAATCCAATTCACTCGAAACTCATAACAAAAGGTCATCAAAAAAACCCTGATACATCAAAACACTGTAGATATTAAATGATCACACATTTTTATGTGTTGCTCTGTATCTGCTGAACGTCATGATCAAACTCAACCAGTTCTGATATTCATCTTCTCTGGGTCATATAATAACATATTCTTCAAATATCACTCATACAATTCAACAAACATGGCCGTCAGCAGCCAATGAAATTACAGCAGCAAATAAGGTCAAATCATAATGTCTGACTGTTATGAAAATTGACAGAAATTTGACACAAATTCATATTTGTGTCAAAATGAGGCTGTGTATCAAATCTTGTGAGATTCAGCCACATGGTGGCGCTATAATAAGCAACATTACATTTTTTGCTAATAACGCTGAATCCTTATGGAGCTTATAATACCATGTGGATGTCGTTATGCTAGCAAATCATTCTGCAGGTGTTGTAATTTTGAAGGGTAAATTTAGAGGATTTTTTTTTTTTTCAATTTATCCACATGGTAATACTTTATAATAACTGCATGCTATGAATCATTAGTTAAGCATGAGTAAACAGTTAATTCATTATTTATAAAGAATTAATAGACATTAACAAGAAGTTTATAAATACAGCTTTAAATGTTTTATTCTTGATTTATAAGTATTACAGTGTTTACAAACCAGGAGTTGTCAGTGATTCATAAGATCATTTAGAGAGTTTAAGTACATTTACATTTACATTTACATTTATTCATTTAGCAGACGCTTTTATCCAAAGCGACTTACAAATGAGAACAATAGAAGCAGTTAAACTAACAGTAGGACAACAATACGTAAGTGCTATAACCCCTCAGTTTAATTTTAGTGCAGTTTTTTTTTTTTTTTATAGAATAGAAGAGAAGAGAAAGTGTTAATACTACTGAATCAAGTGCTGCCGAAAAAGATACGTCTTCAGCAGTTTCTTGAAAGTGGCTACTGACTCAGTAGCTCTGGTTGAGTTAGGCAGATCATTCCACCAACAGGGAACAGTCATGGTAAAGGTCCGAGAAAGAGATTTTGTGCCTCTTTGAGATGGTACCACAAGACGACATTCGCTAGCAGAGCGCAGGTTTCTGGATGGCACATAAGGGTAATTGTAAATGATTAATAAACTATTTAAATGTACATTTATACATTATTATTATTTAGACATAGTAATAGTTACTCGGTGTGTTAATAAATGCTTTATTAATTTATTACACACATAGTTATCGCACTAGGTCTGTTCCCCTGGTAACCTAAACTACACTTAAACGGAGAAAGGCCCATGGCAGACCGGTAGCGTGTTGTGGGCATACTCCACCATAGAAAGTTGTTGGCTCCATGAGGAAGGATTCTTGGAGACCAAACATCGTAACACTCTCTCCAGATCTTGGTTGGCTCTCTCAGTTTGGCCATTGCTTTGGGGATGAAACCCTGAGGACAGACTAACCGTCGCGCCCAATAATCTACAAAACTCTCGCCAAAATTTGGACACAAACTGGGGTCCCCTGTCGGAGACCACGTCCATCGGAAGGCCATGTAAGCGAAAGACGTGGTCTACGACTGTCAACGCTGTCTCCTTAGCTGAGGGTAATTTGGGTAAGGGAATAAAGTGAGCCGCCTTCGAGAACCGGTCCACCACGGTCAAAACGACTGTGTTGCCCTGAGAGGGCGGGAATAAAATCTAGAGCGATGTGGGACCAGGGTCTCGAAGGGACTGGCAGCGGTTGAAGTAACCCATCTGGGGGTCGATTAGAAGTCTTACCAGTGGTACAAACTGAGCCATAAGTGGCCACCAGAATCGTTGCTTGACCAAAAAACTGGTTCGATTAACTCCTGGATGGCAAGCCACGTTGGAGCAATGACCCCACTGAATAACGTCGGACCGTAATCCCTCCGGCACAAATAAACGATTCGGTGGGCAACCGGGCGGAGGCGTTACCCCTTCTAAGGCCGTCTTGACCTTCGATTCGACCTCCCATGTGAGTGTGGAAACAATTAAGGTTTCGGGTAAAATGCACTCGAGAGTAGACGGGCGTTCGGAATGATCAAAAATACGAGATAAAGAATCGGGTTTGATGTTCTTGGAACCCGGGCGGTACGAGAGAGTAAAATCAAAACGACCGAAAAAAAGTGCCCACCGAGCCTGCCTGGAGTTTAATCTTCTGATGTATTCTAAGTTCTTATGATCAGTCCAGACGATAAAAGGTACCCCCGACCCTTCTAACCAGTGACGCCACTCCTCCAACGCTACTTTGACTGCCAACAACTCTCTGTTACCGATGTCGTAATTACGTTCGGCTGGGGATAAGCGATGAGACAAAAACGCGCAGGGGTGCATGGGACAGCACTGCACCTACCCCCACCTCTGACGCATCAACCTCCACCACGAACTGACGTGAAGAATCAGGGGCAATAAGGATGGGGGCTGAAACAAAGCGGCCTTTCAGTTTGGCAAACACAGCTTCAGCTGTGTCTGACCACCTGAACGTAGTTCTGGGGGAGGTCAAGGCAGTCAGAGGTGCGGCTAGTTGGCTGAAATTGCGAATAAAATGCCGGTAGAAATTGGCGAACCCCAGAAACCTCTGTAGGGCCTTACGGGAATCTGGGCTTGGCCACTCAACCACAGCCTTAACCTTTTCAGGATCCATACGCACTCCTTCAGACGAGATGATGTACCCTAGAAAAGGAACAGACTGTGCATGAAAATCGCATTTCTCCGCCTTGACAAAAAGCCCATTCTCTAGCAACCTCTTAAGCACTCGTCTGACATGCTGCACATGTTCCTGGAGAGACGACGAAAAAATCAATATGTCGTCCAGGTAGACATAAATGAACTGATCTATCATGTCTCGCAGCACATCATTGACGAGTGCCTGGAAGACCGCAGGGGAGTTGGACAGCCCGAACGGCATGACCAAATATTCAAAGTGCCCCCTGGGGGTGTTAAACGCAGTCTTCCACTCATCCCCCTCCCTAATGCGAACCAAATGGTATGCGTTACGTAAGTCCAATTTCGTGAAGATGGAGGCTCCCTGTAACCTCTCGAAAGCTGAAGACATCAACGGCAAAGGATAAGTATTCTTTACCGTGATGCTGTTCAACCCCCGGTAATCGATACAAGGTCGCAGAGAACCATCCTTCTTCCCCACAAAAAAGAACCCCGCCCCCGCTGGAGAAGAGGAAGGGCGAATGAACTTGGTTGCTAGAGAATCAGAAATATATTTCTCCATGGCCTCCCTCTCTGGGACAGAAAGCGAGTATAACTTGCCCTTAGGCAGAGACTTACCTGGCAGTAAATCTATGGCACAGTCATAGGGACGATGCGGAGGGAGAGAAGCAGCACGAGACTTACTAAACACTTCCTTCAGGTCCAGGTACTCCATGGGCACGTTAGACAAATCCCCTGCCTCCTCCTGAAACATAGAAACAGGTACAAACGGACAAGCAGACACAAGACAAGACTTATGACATTCCTTGCACCACTCCAGCACATACTTCTGATGCCAGTCTACTCGAGAGTTGTGGAGGATGAGCCAGGGGTGTCCAAGAACGATGGGTGCGAGGGGTGAATCCAGTATGTAAAAAAAATAGTCTCAGAATGGTTGCCAGATGTGATGAGGGTGATATCTTCAGTGGTGAGAGAAATAGTGGGAAGTTCTTGACCATTTAGTGCGTGTACTGCAATCCTGTGAGTGAGGGGTTTGAGGGGAATCTGAAATTTGAGTGCGAATGATTTGTCCATGAAATTACCTTCAGCCCCGGAATCCAAAAGTGCTCTACAGTCGTGCTGGTGGACAGACCATCTTAGTCTTACCGGGAGGAGGGTGGATGTGGATGAGGTCTTCTCGGCGGAGATCCCACCCGATAGTAGCCTCATACTTACTATCGGGCTTGGCCTTTTAGCGGGCAGTTGTATGCAAAGTGTCCCGTTCCACCGCAGTAGAGGCAAAGGCCCTGGGATCTCCACCTCTCCCTCTCCTCCCGGGAAAGCCGAGCTCGCCCTACCTGCATGGGTTCGTGATCGTAGACGGGGCTGACCACGTCCCTGCCACTGGACCGTGGACCCTCGGCTCCTTCCGGTGTGCGGGTGAACGCCACTCTTCGCTCGACCCGTGAGAGTCGAGCGTCCACCCGCAGTGCCAACTCGATGAGTCCATTTAAAGATGTAGGGAGGTCCAGGGCGTAGATCTCCTTCTGGACGCGGTCAGCCAACCCATGCAGGAACATGTCCCACTGCACCTCCTCGTTCCAATGACATTCGGCCGCCAGGGTCCGAAACTCGATGGAATAGTCCGAGACCGACCTCTCTCCCTGATTCAGGTCGGCCAAAACCCTGGCAGCCTCTCTCCCCGCGACGACACGATCGAAGACTCGTCTTATTTCGGCGGAGAGTGTCTGGAACGAGGCGCAGCACGGGTCTTGGTTCTCCCACACCGCCGTTCCCCATAGTGCCGCTCTCCCAGTCAGAAGGGTCAGCACGAATGCCACTTTGGCTTGTTCAGTCTGGAAAGTTCTGGGTTGTAAAGCGAAATGCATTGAGCATCTTGTCAAAAAGGCTCTGCAAAACTTTGACTCACCGGAGTAGGCTTCCGGGACTGGAAGGCGTGGCTCTGACTGGGGGTGGACTTCTGCAGGTGTGGGGGGAATGGCTGGTGTGGGTGGCGCAGTGCGAGCTCGCAGAAGTTGGATTTGCTGGGTAAGCTCGGACACCTGCGCCACCAAAGATTGTACCGCACGACCCGTGTCCTTCGACCCGTGTCCTTCGTATGCTGTGATGAATGAAATCCTCCAACGCCATCGACGAAACACTCGCTGCTTCCATGGTCTGGTCAGATCGTTCTGTCATGCCGGTGAATAATAGATCAGGAAGCAAACGCGAGTTACTCAGTTTATTAAAGTTAAACACACAACAAGAACAATGACATGGGCGTGGAAGGATGGCGCAGGGACTTCGATGGTCGATGGTGAAGACAGGAACAGAAGAGGTGAGACGAAGACGGGATCCCACACAAAGACAACGATAATCCAACACCAACGATAATCCACGGAAAACACGAACACTGGACGAGCGGGAAGACAGGACTGGAACACCGACACAGGAGACATCAAACAACGATCTGACAAAGAGGACAAAAAACGGTGAGTATTTATAGAGTGAGGAAATGGGCTGCAGCTGGAGATGATATGATGATCAGCTGGAGCGGATCAGGTAATGACACAACACTCTCACGCCCACTACACACGTGCATTCATATAACAACATAAACACAAGACGAGAAGGAGCCAGAGAATGAGTATACCGTGACATGGAGTGCACACACCTCGGCCTACAGGCCTTGATCACTATCAGCCCCTCTGAGCCTACGGGAACTCCAAATGGTTCTTGTGGTAGAAAGAGGGGGTGGAAAACAGTAAAACAAATGTCTTACAAAGCAAATGTTCATTTCAAATTTCTTGGATTATTTTCAATCCTACAACGTGAAATAAACCAATCAGAGCGTCATCTCACATTCCCTTTAAGAGCAGACGCACTTGTTCCATGGCGGATTGCTATTATAATGGCGGATTTGCCAGACGCAAGCCACGAGCGGTTCACAGCCGAGGAGACAGACGCTCTCGTCAGGGCCGTAAAAGACAGAGAAGTGACATTGTATGGGGATGGGAGAAACCCACCCAAATTAGCTTCGGTTAAACAGGCGTATAATTATTGGGTAAATGTGTAAGCTAGATTTATGCCTATTTTTTCACATCTTCATGGACCCCACAATGATTTCCCTCATGTGGTAATATTTTTCCTTGTAATTATGTATGGTTTGCAAAAATTGCGCTGGGTGCAAGATAGGGCCCATATTGTCTATTTTGTATATTGTGAATTTATGTATTTATTTTTAATTGCTTATTTTATTTTTATCATCTGTCTTGTCGCTGACATTCTGTCTGTACACTGGAAGCTTATCTGGAAGCTTATACTGATAAGCTTTCAGTCTGTACACAGGAAGCTTATCTGGAAGCTTATACTGATAGGTTTACAGTCTGTGCACTGGAAGCTTATCTGTATTAAAACTCTTTGGTCATATTCAGTCAACGCCTGTAGTAGAACCTGGATATATGATGAGAGTGGACTTGATGGGAATGTTTCTAAAAAGTACCTAGTAAAATCTGTTGGTAGACTACTGTTCAAAGTAGTTCGAGTTGTTTCCATTACAGGGAGCAAAACCACCTGATGACCCCAATTTACTCCACAGATAATTAACCAGGTTTGCAAACAATGGGGAGTTACACAAAAACTAACTACACCATATCATCCCCAGACTATTCTCCCTGAACTCATTATCCGTACTTTAAAAAACAATGATTGGTTTGTATGTGGAAGAGAACCATCGCCATTGGGATTATTGCTTAGCAGAGTTCATATTTGCTATAAACACTGCCAGGCAAGAAATCACAGGTTTTACACCAGCTGAAATTGCTCTAGGGCGTAAACTGATGGGCCACTTGAAAGTTCTCAGCCGAGAACACCTGACCCTGGAAATCCTGCATCTGACGTAATAAATAGACAACACGAGTTGATGCAGACAGTGAGAGAGAATGTGGAAAGAGCTCAAATGGAACAAAGTCGCTGTTATAATCAGAAGAGGAAGCAAGAGGTTTATGAAGAGGGTGATCTAGTTTGGGCCTGAACTCATCCGCTGTCTCGTCCAACTATTCATGTCCAAAATATAAATGCCTACTATTGTGATGTAAACTTGCACTGCACTGGAGAAAGGGGTATGTTACAGAATTAGTGTACGTTTACACGACTATAATGTACTAAAAGCTGAAAAGTTTTTTCTTTTTACAGATGACAACCTTGTCAAAACGATCCTCATTCAAACAGATTCGCAAAAACAACTAAAAATGCTGTATTATGCATGCCAGCCAGTAGATGGCGATGTCACTTTGTAAAGAAAGACTACGCACATATGCATTCTTTTACTACAGAGCACTCGTGCCATACGCGCATGCCTATAGACTAAGCATGTAACACGGATGTGCATGCCATCACCTTTTTCACAGATTAATAATTTTGTAGTTTACACAGAGACGATAACGGCATCGTTTTCAAAAACTAGCACTTTGAAACACGTTTTCAAAAGTTTGTGTTTTCAGGTCCCTAAAACTCTGCTGTCGAATATTATTATTATTTTTTTTTATTTTTAGTTATAAATGTTGTTGTGTAAACAGCCCCAGAAGTCTATTAATGTGTTTTGTGACTGCCATGCTCATACTACATCTGCCATGTTTTCATTATCATGTGACCTTCCAGCGTCAGTTGCGTCGCTTCACTGTCATTCACAAATCCTCTCCCATGGCCTCATGGGATAGTAAAGTGTCTATCATATGTGCACTATGGAATCTCGCTGGAAGAAGTAGGTCATCCGGTACTTTTTGTCTACTCTTTTATGAGTATTGTGAATTCGGACATACTTCTTTTGTCACATACGTTTTTTTGCCTACTATATAGTAGGGAAGTATGTGATTTCAGATTCAGCCAAAGCTGTGGATTCCTTTTTGTCAACCATAAAGGATGTTTGTTACCCTGGGGAGAAAATTTGGCCGGGGACATGATTGTATGTGATGTGCACAATGATGTACTGCTACTGCGGCCCTGGTTGGAGTTTGTTGCTCTCATCAATGATTTTCTGCATGTGAGGTGGGATTAAGGATTTCTACATCAAATGGATTTTCTCAGTGGTGGACAAAGTACACATAAGTACTTGTGTAAAAGTACAGATACTTTATTAAAAAGTATTCCTTTTCAATTTTACTTGAGTAAAAGTACATGATTTTTAATGTACTGAAGTATTAAAAGTAAAAATGACTGATCGATAAATGTTTATTCAGTCATTTTATATGACGTGTTTTATATAATCCTACTGCTAAAAATACCCGGGGGAGGGAGGTTGCTGGGTATGACATCATTATGAATTGTCAAGTAGCCAGCACTATTCAGTATGGAAGATTAGCGGATGCAGATACATACGTATTGAACTGCAAGTAAGAAAATTAACATTTTATTGTATTACCAAAACTTGTCAAACACTATCAAAACATTAAATATATTAAAATATAAATTTAAGTAACTGATAGGCTACTTCATGTGTGCAAACAAATGATGAATATATATATAAATATATATATATATATATATATATATATATATATATATATGACGAAAAACAAAATGCATGTTGACAATATAAAAACAGACGTCACAGGGCTAAATGCATACAAATTTAAGAAGAACATTATGCAAACATACTAGTTTTATATCATTTGAACTGCTACACAAGCAGTTCAAATTTTTTTTTACCTAAAACCTACCCCATTGAGATAATGATGTGTGAAGTGTGAAGTTCGGCCCCCACAATTCCTCCATCGTTACTCTCAGCACCGGCTCCCCTCAGGGCTGTGTGTTGAGTCCTCTGTTATACTCATTGTACACTCATGATTGCAATACCTTTGACCCCAGCAACACCATCATAAAGTTTGCTGAACGACACTACACTTGTCGGACTCATTTCAGGGGGAGATGAGTCGGCCTACAGAGCAGTGGTCCATAGACTGGTCACATGGTGCACAGAAAACAACTTGTCTCTGAACATCGGGAAAACCAAAGAACTAATCATAGACTTCAGGAAGTGTCGCGCCGACCACCTCCCTCTTTCCATCAATGGGTACCCAGTGGAGAGGGTTCACAACTTTAAATTCCTGGGAACCCTTATCTCAGACCGGCTCACATGGACAGAGAATACCACAGCGGTGGTAAAAAAGGCACTACAGCGCCTGGATTTCCTCAGACTCCTTAAAAAAACCGACTTGTCTATGAAGCTGTTGGTGCTTTTCTACCGTCCCTCCATAGAGCATCCTGGTGTACTGTGTAACTGTGTGGTACGCTGGATGCTCTGCAGCACACAAGAAGAGAATACAGAGAGTGATCCACACAGCACAGAAGACCGTCGGTTGTCCTCTTCCCTCACTAGAGGAAATTGCCAATTCAAAACTGCTGTCAAAAGCCACCAAAATTGCTCTTGACTGTTCTCACCCTGGTCACCCGCTGTTTGAATTCTTGTCTTATGACATCTGTAACGTCTCCCTGAGGCCAAGGACTAGTAGATTTAGGAATAGCTTCTTTCCCAAAGCAATAACAGTCCTAAATGAAGCTTAACTTTTTTACATTTGTAAAGATGCAGTTTGCACAGTTACTCAGCACTTTATCACATTAATGTGTTTTATGTTATGGTTACGGTGTGCTTGCAGGAAAGATGAGTGGGGGTTTTGTATGAATTATAGATGAGATATGTGAGAGTGTGTGTGTGTGTGTGTGTGTGTGTGTATCTGTGTGTGAGTGTGGGGGTGGGGTGTGTGTGTGTGTGTCTGTATATGTTTTTAATTAATATGTTGTTAGAGGAGTTTTATATATTGTTTATGTGTTATAATAATGACGCACCTTACTAGAGTGGCTCTATAATTTAATTGTACTTAAATGCAATGACAATAAATGCATTCATTCATTCAATGAAGGAGGTTTTATTTTGGTGTTTTTCATTATTTTATTAAATCTTTTTTAGTTTTTCTTTTTAAAGTTTTTTTTATTTTTTTTTATTTTTTTTTAATCCAGCCTGGATCCTTGACCCCTTCTCTGTGGCTCTTGGTTCTGGCACCCCCTATATCAGTTCCTGGTTTGTTATTTGCTTAGTTCTTCCCCTATGGGTCATATTCATCTGATAAATCAGGCAACTGTGAGTTTGTGCAGCTAGTACCACGACATTCTCCGCAAATGGCAGTGCAAGGGAGTCCATGTTTTTTGCATGTGCATCTCTTTGTGCTGCAGTCTTTCTTGCAACTACAGCAGACTACATCTAGTATTTCTGGTGGTGCCGCAGTCTGATCGGTCATTATTGGCATAAATCTCCCATCCAAAACATGCCCCCCCCCCGTCTTTTGGGTCCATACGTTCACTTCCCCCTTTCAGTTCAGTTCAGTTCAAGCTTTATTTGTCATTGCATAAATACAGTGTATTAACACAACGAAATTTCAAGAGCTACTCCAGATCAGTGCTTTAAATAGATAAATATAACACAGAAAAAAAAAAAAAACAAGCAACAAACAAACACCCCCCATCCCTTACTCCCCTCCCTCCAATACAACACACACCCTCCCACATACATATGTATAATATAGCAGCAGGTTTCGACATAGCAGCAGGTTTCAGCATAAAAAAAGAGAATGTTCGAAGATGAGATCATGTCTAGAGGTAATGTGGGTGGACATGACAGGAGGATAGTGAAAGGAGGAATTTCCTTTATTTCACAAGGTTATTGTTTGTTCAGTGAACGTATGGCCCAAGGGAAAAAAACTCTTTGTTAGTCTGGCAGTGCGTGCTCTCATTGACCTATAGCGCCTGCCAGAGGGAAGCAGGTTGAACAGGTGGTGTGCAGGGTGGGCAGTGTCTTTGAGAATAGATCTAGTCCGATTAAGGCAGCGGGAGTTGGCAAGCTCTTCCAGGGAGGGAAGGGGGCACCCTATGGTCTTTTGGGCTGAACCTATGACCCTCTGCAAAGCCCTCCTGTCTGCCACCGAACATCCCGCATACCATGCTATGATGCAATAAGTGAGTACACTTTCAATGATTGCCCAGTAAAAGTACACCAGCAACTTCTGTTCAAGATCATTTTTCTTGAGAATTCTCAGGAAGTGTAGTCGCTGCTGGGCCTTTTTTGTTATTGCTTTAGTGTTAATGGACCAAGAGAGATCTTCGGTAATGTGCACTCCCAGAAATTTAAAAGATGAGACCCTTTCCACGCATTCACCATTCAGGTGGAGTGGGGCGTGGGCTGTGCTGTTTCATCTGAAGTCTATAATGATCTCTTTAGTTTTTATTGTGTTCAACAGTAGATTGTTTGATGAGCACCAGGTTGACAGTAGCTGGACCTCGTCTCTGTACTCTGTCTCAACTCCACCTGAGATGAGACCGACCACCGGGGTGTCATCTGCAAATTTTATGATAAGGTTGGAGGGATAAGAGGGGGAGCAGTCAGATGTATAAAGAGTGTACATAAGTGGGCTCAACACACAGCCTTGAGGGGAGCCAGTGCTAATTGTAAGGGAAGAGGAGAGATGATGACCGAGTCTCACTTGTTGTGGTCTGTTTGAGAGGAAGTCTTTTATCCAAGCGCAGGTGGAGGGAGGGAGGTGTAAGCCCAAAAGTTTTTTAATCAGAATGTCCGGGATTATTGTATTAAAGGCTGAGCTGAAATCTATGAAGAGTAGTCTTACATAGCTGCCTGGGTGTTCGAGGTGACTCAACGTTGAGTGAAGGGTGATGGCGATAGCATCCTCCGTAGAGCGGTTTGCCCTATAGGCAAACTGGTGAGGGTCTAATGATGGTAGGAGGCAGGCCTTGATGTGCTTGGCAACCAGCCTTTCCAGGCACTTCATTACAAGTGATGTTAGTGCAATGGGCCTAAAATCGTTCAGGCTTTTCCAAGCTGATGTTTTTGGAACTGGGATGATGATGGCGGATTTCCAGCAAGATGGAACTATGGCTCGGGTCAGAGAGATGTTGAAGATCTTGGTGTAAATCCCCGTTAGTTGGTCTGCGCAGGCCCTAAGTACCTTCCCTGGTACTCCGTCGGGTCCAGCCGCCTTCCTCAGGTTTACATCCCTTAGTGCTCTCCTCACCTGATGTTCCTGGAGAAATAGTGAGGTGCTGGTGAAGGCTGGGGGAGGAGTTGATTGACCATTCACCTCAAACCGGACAAAGAAACTATTTAATTCCTCTGCCATTGTAACATCAGGGGGGTTAGATGTGATATTGTATCCCTTGTAGTTTGAGATGTGTTGTAATCCCTGCCACACGTGACGTGGGTTCTTGTCCACGATGTATCCCTCTATTTTCCTTTTGTATGTTACCTTAGCAGCCCTAATGCCCTTCCTTAGATTAGCTCTAGCTGAGCTGTACTGTGCCATGTCCCCTGATCTGAATGCTGTGTTGCGATCCCTAATAAGGAGCCGCACTTCCCTTGTCATCCAGGGTTTCTGGTTTGGGAAAACCCTGATCTGTTTAGGGACGGTTGCATTTTCAATACAGAATGTAATGTAAGATAGGACAGTCTCTGTATACTCCTCCACATCCAGGTTCTCAAATAGACTCCACTCCGTGGTTGAGAAGCAGTCTTGGAGCTGGAAGAGGGCATCCTCTGACCAGGTGTTAATCACTCTGATGGTGGGCTTATTTTTCCTGATGTGAGGAGTGTAGGCAGGTATGAGATGCAGTGAGAGGTGGTCTGACAGTCCAACGTGTGGCTGGGGCACTGCTCTGTATGCATGCTTAATATTACAGTAAACATGGTCAAGTGTACTGCTCTCCCTGGTGGCACACTTCACATATTGGGTGAATTTAGGGAGGACAGTTTTTAAGCATGCCTGGTTAAAATCTCCCGCTACTATATGTACCCCATCTGGGTGCACCTGCAGCTGTTTACTTATACACCCATGAAGATAGCTGAGGGCTATATTAACATTAGCATCTGGAGGGATGTACACGGCCGTGATGGTTACTACAGTTATCTCCCTAGGTAAGTAGAAGGGGCGGCAGATGACAGTTAAAGCTTCGAGATGGGGAGTGCAATATTTATGTTACATGGCTTTGTGAACACCAGTCATTGTTAATATAGATGCAGAGCCCGCCTCCTCTGTTCTTACCGGAGTCGCTGTTCCTGTCCTGTCGGTGGATGGTGCGGCCTGCTAGCTGTACAGCATTATCGGGGATAGCAGGGTGGAGCCAGGTTTCAGACAGGATCATCACACAACAATCCCGGACGAAGTTGTTAGTTGCTATCCGTAATTCCAGGTCATCCATTTTATGCACGATGGATCTTACATTTGTGAGGAAAACGCTAGGAAGAGGGGGCTTGTGTGGATACTTCTTTAGCCGCGATAGCAGGCCGGCTCGACATCCTCGCTTCTGCTTCCTGTTTTTCCACCGTCGACGCTCCCTGCAGGAGCCTGTGACAATCCACGGAGATCCCGGTGTCCTCGATATTTAGAGCGGTACGTTGTTTTCTTTTTGAAAATAGTCCGTGATAGGAACACTACTCCGTAAACCAATGCTGATCAGGTTCGTACGACTATATACACATTGTGCTTGGCAAAGTTCACCATACAATTGCCACATAACACCTATTAAACATACTAAGAAGCACCTCCACTCCATCATTTGGTAAAACACCCGAAGACTATGGAACTTTGCAGCTGCTGAAGTTGGAGGGAGAGTTTGAGGTTCCATTGGAGATGAGTTCTGAGTAACTTTATCACAGAATCAACAGTATATCAGCATATCCAGTGATTCATCTTTTATGCCCCCATACAATGATACTAGAGCTTTTTCACCTGCTGCAATGATGATGCCTTTTCCCACATTTTCCTGTGACTGGATAAACACCTTAGCTTGTTCGAGAAAGCTAGTGTCATTCTTTACCTTTTTCATTGCCATTCCCTTTCCTATGCCAAATAGATGAGACGTAGAATCACAGCCTAAAATTCTAGGATAAAGAGGAGATTGTCACACACCTTGGGACCAAGTAACTCCTTCGTCTGCTTTATGCACCATATCCGTCTTGTTTTTGTTGCTTTCTTTGGATCTGGTGCCAGAAACAGCTCCTGTGCATTCAGATCAGCATGATGCAACAAGAGTACTAACAAGTCTGTGTCATCACCTACTAAGACTGTGTCTTTTGTTCTGGCAGAGGCAATGGCAGTTTGAACAATGAGCACATCTGCATCGTGCTTTGCATGGTCTGTGATACACCCAGCCCTCTCAAGTTTATCACTGAGATAAACCAAGAACCGTTGTTTGTTTTCCGTATTGTTAAGGAACTGGTCCTTTTTGAATTGGATGATCATGTCACCAGAGAAGTATACAGTCACACCGGGAGTAACACTTGTGGCTTCTTGGCCATAAGTCAATTAGGACTAGTGTTGAGCTCATTTGCATATTTAAAATAGATTTTTACCAAGAAACCAACTACATACATTTTTGTTTTACAAGATACTAACCTGAAAAAAAATGTTTACTTTTCATGTATACTTTCACTGTGTGAGGTTTGATTGTGGTAGGAGTAAAGGAAAAAATAAGCCCATTAGGGTGTATTTGGGGCATATTCGATTAGTATATTGCTCATTTGCATATTCAAATTCATTTTCAAAGAAACTTGTAATACAAAACATTTTACTTTTCATGGATACTTTCATTGTATAAAGTTTTATTTTGATAGGAGTAAAGGGAAAAAATAGCCCCTTTGGGGTGTATTGTTGTCTGGCCTTCACAATAAAAAAAAGATTGCATTAAGCTAGAATAAAACAGGGTTGTTGTTTTGTTTTTTTAAAGCAAAGGCTGTTCTTTCTTTTAATATATTGCATGTTCACATTCATACAACAAAATAATCTGTGGGCCATGAACATTTTTGTGAAAATCATCAAAAATGCTGCCGGGGGATGGCAACTTTTTTTTAAACGCTGGCAGGGAAGGAGTTAACTAACCCAATCTCCATTTGTCATCCTTGTAATTCTAACTGTCATAGTTGAGTTTTAGTATCTGACTACCTCAATACAATGCCTTTCGTTTTTGTGCTTGAGTTTTATCTTGCCCTGGCCTCTAACTGCAGTCAAGCTAACTTTTCAAACAAGCTTCTACCTGAGATATCAGCCGTGCTTCAGAGGAAAGAGACAAAGGTTCAAACTTTGGCATGGAAAGTTGTAGTCCCTACGCGATCATCAAGTGAAGTAACGGGATCTGTATGTCACGGTTGATCAATTCACTGTCTCTCTCTCGTCCTGCGTGCTGTTGCGTGTGTGTGGGTGTGGCCGCTGATTATCCCTGATTAGCGGCGCCAGCTGGTTCCACTTGTTTGTCCCTTTATATGTCAGTAACTGCTGTCTCATGTTGTCAGATCGTTGTATGGTTTCCCTGGCGTGTTCCTGTTCCTGTTCCCGTGTCTGTCTTCCTGGATTGTGGATTTCCCCGTGTCTCTCGTCGTGTCGGTTCGTTGGATTCCCTTCACCTTCACTGAACCACAGAGCACCGGATTGGGACTATCACTGGATCACCGAGCACCACCGTTGGAACCACAGAGCACCACCACCTGTTGTCCACCGAGGTCCCTGCGTCACTTCTCATCCAGCGCTGGTGTCTGCCCGACCATTCCTCTGTGTTGTTCCTGTGTGTGTGTGATACCTTCTGACCGTGTTGAGATAATAAATAGCGTTCTTTGCAATTGCATCCTGCTTCTGTCATTCCTTAACAGAACGATCTGACCACATCATGGATGCAGCAGGCGCTACGAGCTGGGACGACTTTGCCGCCAGGAGTATTACGAGAATGGATCAACAGCAAGAGTCGATCGCCAACACAGGTCGGGCGGTCCAAGCGCTTGTGACGCAGGTGTCCGAGCTCACCCAACAGCTTCAACAACTAAGAGTTCCCACTGCGCCACCCACACCGCCCGTTCAACCCGTTCCACCGGAGCCGCACCATCAGCGAGAGCCACGACTTCCCACACCAGAGGGATATGCAGGTGAACCCGAATATTGCAGAGCTTTCCTGACTCGTTGTGCCATGCATTTTGCTTTACAGCCCCAGACGTTCAGTCAAGAACAATCTAAAGTGGCGTTTGTTATCACTCTGCTCTCTGGTAAGGCGGCTCTTTGGGGAACGGCGGTGTGGGAGAATCAAGACTCATGCTGCGCCTCGTTCCAGGCACTCTCCGAGGAGATGAAGAGGGTTTTCGATCGCGCGGTAGCGGGTAGGGAGGCAGCCAGACTACTCGCTGATCTCCGCCAAGGTAACGGCTCGGTGTCGGAGTATTCTATCCAGTTCCGCACCCTGGCTGCAGAGTGCCGATGGAACGAGGAGGCGCAGTGGGATAGATTCCTGCATGGGTTGGCTGACCGTGTCCAACGGGAGATTTATATGCTGGACTTGCCACCCCGGCTGAATGGACTCATTGAACTGGCATTGAGAGTGGATGCCCGCCTGAGTAGAATGGGTCGCTTCCAGCAGAACCAGCCAATTCGCGGCGCGGAGGGTTCGCGCACTGATTACGTGGACACGGTCAGCCCCATCTCCGATCCCGAGCCCATGCAGGTGGGTAGAGCTCGGCTTTCCCGGGAGGAGAGAGAACGGCGGAGATCCCAAGGACTGTGTTTATACTGCGGGAAGACGGGTCACTTTATCCACTCGTGCCCAGTAAAAGATCAAGCCCGGTAGTAACAGTGAGGCTACTATCGGGTGGGATCTCCGCCAGGAAGACCTCATCACCATCATCATCTACTCTCCTCCCGGTAAGACTTAGGTGGGCAACCCATACGCACGACACTAAGGCCTTACTGGACTCGGGCGCAGAAGGTAATTTTATAGACTCTGGACTGGCACAACGTCTTCACATTCCTGTTTCCACTCTCACGCACAAGATCGCCGTCAATGCTCTTAATGGACAACAACTTCCTAACATTTCACATGCCACTGAACCCATCACTCTCACTACATCTGGCAATCACACTGAGACAATAACATTCCTCCTCATGGACTCCCCACTTACACCCATTGTACTTGGTCACCCGTGGCTCACACAACACAATCCCAGAGTCGATTGGGGTCACAATTCTGTATCTATGTGGAGTAATATGTGTCACGAGTCATGTCTAGTATCTGCGTGTTCGTCTGTACCAGTCTCTGTGTTCCAGGAGGAGGTGGTGAATTTGTCAAACGTGCCCGAGGAGTACCAGGACCTGAGGGAAGTGTTCAGTAAGTCTCGTGCTGCTTCTCTTCCTCCACATCGTCCCTATGACTGTGCCATAGACTTAGTGCCGGGTAAGTCTCCGCCTAAAGGCAAGTTATATTCACTTTCTGTTCCAGAGAGGGAGGCTATGGAGAAATATATTTCTGATTCTCTGGCATCCAGGTTCATTCGTCCTTCCTCATCTCCTGCGGGGGCGGGATTCTTTTTTGTGGGGAAGAAGGATGGATCTCTGCGACCGTGTATTGATTACCGGGGGTTGAACAACATCACGGTAAAGAATACTTATCCTTTGCCGTTGATGTCTTCAGCCTTCGAGCGGTTACAGGGGGCATCCGTCTTCACAAAACTGGATTTACGTAACGCTTATCATTTGGTTCGCATAAGGAAGGGCGATGAATGGAAGACCGCGTTCAATACCCCTAGGGGGCACTTTGAATACTTGGTCATGCCGTTCGGGCTGTCCAACTCCCCGGCGGTCTTCCAGGCACTCGTCAATGACGTGTTGAGAGATATGGTCGACCAATTCATATATGTTTACCTGGATGACATATTGATTTTTTCATCTTCTCTCCAGGAACACGTTCAGCACGTCAGACGAGTGCTTCGGAGGTTGTTAGAGAATGGGCTTTTTGTCAAGGCGGAGAAATGCGTTTTTCATGCACAGTCTGTTCCTTTTCTAGGGTACATCGTCTCGTCTGAGGGAATGCGTATGGATCCTGACAAGGTTAAGGCTGTGATTGATTGGCCAAGTCCAGATTCCCGTAAGGCCCTACAGAGGTTCCTGGGGTTCGCCAATTTTTATCGGCGTTTTATTCGCAACTTCAGCCAACTAGCCGCGCCTCTGACTGCCTTGACCTCCCCCAGGACGACGTTCAGGTGGTCAGATACAGCCGAGGCTGTATTTGCTAAACTAAAGAGCCGCTTTGTTTCGGCACCCATCCTCGTTGCCCCTGATCCATCACGTCAGTTCGTGGTGGAGGTCGACGCGTCAGAGGTGGGGGTAGGAGCAGTTCTTTCCCAACGTTCTCCCACAGACGACAAGATGCACCCTTGCGCGTTTTTGTCCCATCGTTTATCACCTGCTGAACGTAACTATGACATTGGTAACAGAGAGTTGTTGGCAGTCAAGTTAGCACTGGAAGAATGGCGTCACTGGTTAGAAGGGTCAGGGGTACCTTTTATCGTATGGACCGATCACAAGAACCTAGAGTATATTAGAACCGCCAAAAGACTCAACTCTAGGCAGGCTCGATGGGCACTTTTTTTCGGACGTTTTGACTTTTCTCTTTCGTACCGCCCGGGTTCCAAGAACATCAAACCCGATTCTTTATCTCGTATTTTTGACCAATCCGAACGCCCGTCTACTCCCGAGTGTATTTTACCCGAGACTTTAGTCGTCTCCACTCTTAGGTGGGAGGTCGAATCGAAGGTTATGAAGGCCTTAGAAGGGGTAACGCCTCCGCCCGATTGCCCACCGAATCGCTTATTTGTGCCAGAGGAGTGTCGGTCCGACGTTATTCAGTGGGGGCATTGTTCCAGTGTGGCCTGTCATCCAGGAGCTAATCGCACCAGTTTTTTGGTCAGGCAACGATTCTGGTGGCCACTTATGGCTCGCGACATCCGCAGTTTTGTCTTGGCTTGCTCGGTTTGTGCCACTGGTAAATCCTCCAATCGACCCCCAGATGGGTTACTCCAACCGCTGTCTGTCCCTTCGAGACCCTGGTCCCACATTGCGCTAGATTTTATCACCGCCCTCCCGCCCTCCCAGGGCAAGACGGTCGTTTTGACCGTCGTGGACCGGTTCTCGAAGGCGGCTCACTTTATTCCCTTGCCCAAATTACCCTCAGCCAAGGAGACAGCGGTAACTGTCATAGATCACGTCTTTCGACTTCATGGCCTCCCGATGGACGTGGTTTCTGACAGAGGTCCCCAATTTGTGTCCAAATTTTGGCAAGAGTTTTGTAAGTTACTGGGGGCGACTGTCAGTCTTTCTTCGGGGTTCCATCCCCAAAGCAATGGTCAAACCGAGAGAGCCAACCAAGATTTGGAGAGAGTGTTGCGATGTTTGGTTTCCAAGAATCCTTCCTCCTGGAGCCAACAACTTTCTATGGTGGAGTACGCACACAACTCGTTACCAGTGTCATCCACGGGCCTTACGCCGTTTGAAGGTAGTTTAGGTTACCAACCACCAGTTTTTGCTAGTACGGAATCCGAGGTCGCGGTCCCCTCTGCTCACGCCTTCGTCCAGAGATGCCGCCACACTTGGACTAGAGCCCGTGAGACTCTTCTCCAAGTGCGGGCGCGCACCAAGGCTAAGGCTGATCGCCACCGGTCGAAGCCTCCGATATACGTCGTTGGTCAAAAAGTGTGGCTTTCTACTAAGAACATTCCTCTCCGATCCGTATCTAACAAGCTTGCTCCTAAATTTATTGGCCCATTCCCTGTCACCAAAATCATTAGTCCGGTGACAGTCCGACTCAAACTTCCTCCTGCGTACAGGAGAATTCATCCCGCCTTCCATGTGTCCAAAATTAAACCTGTGTTTCATGCACCCATTAATCCGCCGGTCCCGGTTCCCCCCCCGCCGCGACTCGTAGATGGGGAACCATCTTATTCGGTGAATCGCATTCTGGACTCGAGAAGGAGGGGACGCGGATTCCAGTACCTGGTGGATTGGGAAGGTTACGGTCCGGAGGAGAGAAGTTGGGTTCCTGCTAGGGACATTCTGGATCACTCCCTGATCGATGATTACAATCGACAGGTAAGTCCATCGAGGAACGCCAGGAGGCGTTCCTAGGGGAGGGGGTACTGTCACGGTTGATCAATTCACTGTCTCTCTCTCGTCCTGCGTGCTGTTGCGTGTGTGTGGGTGTGGCCGCTGATTATCCCTGATTAGCGGCGCCAGCTGGTTCCACTTGTTTGTCCCTTTATATGTCAGTAACTGCTGTCTCATGTTGTCAGATCGTTGTATGGTTTCCCTGGCGTGTTCCTGTTCCTGTTCCCGTGTCTGTCTTCCTGGATTGTGGATTTCCCCGTGTCTCTCGTCGTGTCGGTTCGTTGGATTCCCTTCACCTTCACTGAACCACAGAGCACCGGATTGGGACTATCACTGGATCACCGAGCACCACCGTTGGAACCACAGAGCACCACCACCTGTTGTCCACCGAGGTCCCTGCGTCACTTCTCATCCAGCGCTGGTGTCTGCCCGACCATTCCTCTGTGTTGTTCCTGTGTGTGTGTGATACCTTCTGACCGTGTTGAGATAATAAATAGCGTTCTTTGCAATTGCATCCTGCTTCTGTCATTCCTTAACACTGTAAGAGAATGCAAAAACACTTGCTCCATGATTCCACTGGCTATCTTTTACAACATGGTCTAATTCCTTCTTATCCCAGAGCCCCCACTTTGTTACAACCTCCCCCTATTTCACTACAAAAAGAAATAAAAAAGGGGAAAGGCAACATAACAAAAACAAGTAAAGGGACGCAAAAATTTAGATCAACTTTTTATTAATCCACTCAAGACAACATATAAACTGAACCAAGAGACATACCAACCAAGGAACATTTCACTCTAACATCATGGCCAACAACTAATAAAGAGAATTATAAATCATAAAACATAACAAAATACAACATAGACACTGTTTTGCTGGCTGGCTAGCAGGTCTGTCACCTTTCCACTTTCTCCTTCCTATACTGGCATCTCTTATCTCTTAGAGAGCATACCTGTGCTCATAGAGATAGACAAAGTGGTGGCAAAATGAACAAGGGAGAGAAAACAAGAATAAACATTGAACACGGACCACGTCACCGACCATAACACTTCCAAGTCTCTCAAAGTGCATGGTGAAGTCTTCAAAAAAAAAGGGTCGTGAGGCCAATATCTCTGAAAAAAAAAACAATACCCAGCTGCAGCGAAAACAATGATTTTGACATTTCAAACTAACAAGGAACTAAGCTTCTAACCACAGGTGGAGAGGTGCAGTTCCAATCACACAAGTTTACTTGCTAATGTTTGTTAGAGCAATGGTTTTGGTAAACAGAATCTGTTAACTATGCTGATAAGGACAGAACTTGCAAACATAGTTGGCTAACAGTGCTTTTGGGAAACACACCACTGTATTGTTCTTAGAGAGAGACTCTAAGTTTTGAATGTATATATTTTCTAAAGGCATATTTTGTCCTTATTTTGCAGTACACTAGATTATCGATAACCTTAAGGCTAACATATTCATACAAATCAATTTTGACAAATCAGCTTTTTTTAGTTTACCTGGAGGTCCAATTGGGTCAGTGTGGTTTATTGACGACTCTTAATTCTCATGAATTAAGCCTACACTTAAATACAACAACATTTCAACATTAACTTGTTTAACAGCCAGATAAACTATTTCTAAATTATCTTTAAAAGAATAGAAAGGACCTGAGAGAATCACTCTTCTGATTTTAATGACTCACCTGAATATATGTGTTTATGTGCTCAAATGCTCATGAACTGCATTGATCCAAGCACTGAAGTTGCACTCCTGCACTTGCACAAAAGCTGGAAACCTGCGCTATGGAAACGTTCACTTTTAGGCAAATTCGCTGTCGTGAGAGTCACAAGTTTCACGGTTCAACTGTTATCGTCTAATCATTTCACCTTTATTTACAGTACAATACAGATTTTCAAAGCAGCTTTACAGTGATAAACAGGAAAATTATGCATTTTGGCTATTGTTCAGCTGAAGTCAGTTCTGTGTTGATTCAGTTATGTTGTAAAGATCATCAATTATTAAATTATTTTGTTTCATCTATAAAGCAGTTCTGCAAAAAAACAGTGATGTCATCATCCAGCTCAGTTTAGTTCTCATACAACAGCATCAGTACAGGCAGATCAATAATGTTGTTGAATATTAAGTGTCTTCAACTAAGCAAGCCAAAGACGACAGTGGCAAGAACCCAAACTCCATCAGTGACAGAATCGAGAAACCAGACTCAGTCGCTTAGTCTCCTCTGGCCAACGAACGAACACGGTGTGATTATGCTTCAGGCAGCTTTACAGGTCAGATGTCAGATTGTGGATCAGTAGCATTCAAATATATTATCCAGTTCTTTTCTGCTTGAAGATTGAATAAATCACGCCGGTATAGAGCCGAAGCTGGTCATAGGGTCTGTGCAGAGGACTTGTCTGGTTCTCGTGGTCTCTATTGAGGATCAGTGCAGATGGCTGTCGTGTCGATGAGGCCTTCACAGGGGAGTCTAGTTGACACAATCTCTACTGACACTTCAGGGATGCGTTGTGGTCGTGTATGGGCGCAGATCCTCCATCTGATCTGGATACGGCCCAGATCCGGCTGACTATGGTAACCTTTAGATATGGATGAGACAGACGAACATTAACGCCATTCTTCTTATGATGTAACGAGTACATCGGGTGTTATAGGAAGTGTTCCCGGTTCCGGCTGACCTAATATATGCAGCCTAATAATCATTTAACTGATTTAAATAATAGAAATTGATAATGTTCAATGTATTCTAGGTTAAAGACATGTTTTTAGTCAGGATTTAAACTGACAGAGTTTGTCTGCTTCCCAGACAATGTTAAGAAGATTGTTCTAGAGATTAGGTGCTAAATAGGAAAAGGATCTACCGCCAGCAGTCGATTTTTTAGGTATTATCAACTGGCCAGAATTTTGTACTGGGAACTTTGTACTTTGTACGCTCAAGTACTGGGGAGCTAAACCATTTAGTGATTTGTAAGTAATCAGAAATATTTTAAAATGTATACAATGTTTAATAGGGAGTCAATGCAGTGTTGACAGAACCGAGCTAATATGGTCATACAGTACTTCCTGGTTCTGGTAAGAACTCTAGCTGCTGCGTTTTGGACCAGCTGTAGTTTGTTTATTAAACCTTGATGTCCACCTGGTGCTGTTGTACTGTGGCTGCCGTCGCATCATCCAAGTGGATGCTGCACACTGGTGGTGGTTGAGGAGAGATTCCCTAATATGATTGTAAATCGCTTTGGGTGTACAGTAGTACATATGAAAGTGCTATATAAATGCCTCCTTCCATTCATTCATTCATCAAAGAGCACAACCAGATTCCTAACCGACAATGAAGACTTGATAGAACATCCATCAAGTGTTAGTCATTTTTCTGGGGTGATGTACCTGAAATCTATAAAAACATGCTTGCTTAGTAGCAATCATTAAATGGGACCTACTGGGAGTTGATAAAATGTTTTTTTTTACATTAATTATCAAAAGGGGGCAGTAATTACAACAGAATAATAATGTTTACAAAGAATTGTGACAGATCGACTGCCTCTCCCTAGTAATCAGTGCCACCCCGTCACTTAACTTGCCGCCCTTCGCCAAGTTCTCGATTGGAGTGGGTGTGATTGGCGAGGATGGGCGCTGAAGAGGAGAATTGGTGGCGTGTGATGAGGCACACCTGACGAGAAGGAAGCCTCATCACCGCCGCTGTTAAATGCTGAGTGCACCTCTCCTTGAGAGACCAGTCTCTTTCCCCGTGCACGCTGGTGTCCTCGTGGGTCCAGGAAGGGAGCGCGGAAAGATTCCCTGCCGCCAGAGATGTGAGTCACCGGACCCGTGGTCCGGAATGGAGAATCATGCGTGATGCCGCTGACAGGCTAGGATGCCGGGCCGCTATTCTCCTCAAATTGTAATGGATAAAGAGGACAAGCCGCGATGCCGAAGTCGGCGCCCCTCACGCCTCAGACCAGAGAGAGAAGCACGTGTGACCGCCGGACACCTGTCCTTGTGTCTGTCGTTTGCTCCTCCCGCCACCGAATATAAAAAAAATCAACCATGCTGAAAATATTCTGGTCAGGCTGCTCTGGTATTCTGGTTTTAGAGGTTTAACTAACCATCTGAACACAGGTCAATTTGACTGAAAACCGCTTTGTCAATTAAACTAAAAATTTAGTAACATCTAAATCACCTGGTATATTAAGTATCAAGAGAAGTACAAAAAGTTAACAACTGCACATGTCCATGCTAATGAATTATGTTTAATATATATATATATGTGTGTGTGTATGTGTGTGTGTGTATATGGTTAACCAATATAACCAAAAAATGTCCCCATCGAAATAAAAATGCCCATTAAAATCAAATATTGGCCCTTAACAAAGCAGGTTATTTTTTGGCAGTGATACAGAGGGCAGGAGCTAACAAGAAGGTTTGGTAATAAGTAACCATAATTTGTTAATGAGTAACAAATGAGTTGTTAGTGTTATCATAACATGCTTAAAGGCTGAGCTGAACACTGAGTCAATAAAGAAGGGTGTTGCTGGCGCTTGGAAGAAGGACGAGACTGCTGAAGTGAATCTCGAGGATGGCGAAGTGTAAAACAGACTGCATTGAAAAGCCTCTGTCTCTGGTCTTTGAAAAACTCGGTCGTGTTGTTGGTAGACATCCATGGGTGTTTTTTTTATCAGCTATATGTGTGGCTGCTGCCCTTGGAGCTGGTTTCATCTTTCTTCAGGAGAGGGAGGCAAATGATATTGAAGACCAGTTTACGCCTGTCAATGGACCTGCCAAGTTGGAGAGGGCGACTGTGGTGGAACATTTCCCACAATCTGAAGAGTTTTCTCAGCTACGGCTTGTGTCTGAAGGCACTTATGCCTCTTTGATCATCACAGGCTTGCATGGAGAAAATATATTAACTGAAGCAGCTTTTAACGACATTATAGATTTAGATAGACAAGTGAAAAGTATGACAACAGGAAACACTTTTGAAAACCTCTGTGCAAAAACAAAGGGAAGGTGCATGTCAAACGCAATTTTAGACATTATAAATAACAATGCTACTGAAATTGTTTCTTCAACCATAACATATCCGATGAATTATGGCACATTTTTGGGAACAACCATCGGCGGTGTAGAGTTAAAGCCAAATAGCTCAGAGCTGACCAGTGCAAAAGCGGTCAGGCTTTTTTACTTCCTAGACGAGCAAAAGACAATGGAAAACTCTGACTGGCTTGATGGCTTTCTAAAACTCCTCTCAAACTTTACAGAGCAGAAAACGGTAAGTCAAAGAAACATCCTGAGTTATATCTATGCACATAAAGATATCTAATGACTATGTGTGTAAAAGTACCTCATATGACATTTGATTGGAGATCCTTGCATAAAAGTAATTTGGACTGCAATTCAAATATACCGAGATAATAAATTGAATACATGTTTTTTTTGTTTTTTTCTGCCTTGTCATGTCCTGTCATAATTAGTTCTTCATTGAGATTCCACACAATGAAACAATTATGTAAACAGTAATTATACGGAACATTGTTTTGTTATTCTTTTTTTAATTTCTACAGGTCTATGTGTCTTACTTTACATCAATATCAAGACAAAATGAGTTTGAGACCAATTCAGACTCTGTGATCCCCCTCTTCTCTGTTACATATTTCCTGGCCATTACCATTTCAATTCTATCTTGTTTGAGGTATCTTAAATAATTAAAAAAGAATCACATATGCACATGTTTCTGTCACTAGCGATGTGATTGATCCCTATAGCATGTCCTCTTCCTCAGGTTGGACTGTGTCAGGACGAAGGTGTGGGTGGCTGCGTTCGGGGTGGTCTCCGCTGGGATGGCCGTGTTGGCCAGCTTTGGACTGCTGCTGTTCTGTGGGATGCCGTTTGCCATGACTGTGGCCACGGCCCCCTTTCTGATTCTGGGTAAATGTCATTTAGTTCATCACCTAGTATGTGTCTCACAGCTGATGTTCACAGGCTCACCGTCTCTGCTTTCCTCCAGGTGTTGGTGTTGATGACATGTTC
Organism: Gila robusta; assembly: GCA_030770095.1. Classification (NCBI taxonomy): domain Eukaryota; kingdom Metazoa; phylum Chordata; class Actinopteri; order Cypriniformes; family Leuciscidae; genus Gila; species Gila robusta. The sequence continues at coordinate 290,245 of JAVALU010002012.1, forward strand.
ATTATGATCTCCTGCTGGCAGAAGACTGAAGTTCATAAAGCCGTTGAGCTTCGTTTAGCAGAAACGTATAAAGAGGCCGGCGTGTCCATCACTATCACCACGCTGACAGATGTGCTGGCTTTCTACATCGGTCTCATGACGCCCTTCCGCTCAGTTCAGTCCTTCTGCATGTACACCAGCACAGCTCTTCTGTTCTGCTACCTCTTCAACATCACCTTCTTTGGCGCGTGTCTCGCACTGAATGGTTGGAGAGAGAAAGGCAACAGACACTGGCTGACCTGCATGAAAGTCCCAGAAGCCACTGGTGATGGTGGTGGCTGTTGTGTTGGTGGGGCGTATGATGAAAACACACATAAGGAATTTGAAATGCCAATGGATTCTTTCTTTAAAAACTATTACGGCCCTTTCTTAACAAGAGTGTGGGTTAAGGCGCTCGTGTGTCTGATCTATGCCGGGTATTTGGCAGTCAGTATCTATGGATGCTTCCAAATGCAGGAAGGTCTAGATCTGAAACATTTAGCAGCAGACGGCTCATATGTTGGTAGTTACTATGACAAAGAAGATGAATTCTTCTCTGGTTTTGGTCCCAATGTCATGTTGGTTATAAAGGATGAAGACTTTCAGTACTGGAACCTAACAGCTCGCAAAAGTCTTGACTTGTGTTTGGAAAATTTTCAAAATCTGACAATGGCAGATTCAGGCATTTCACAGATTTCTTGGCTGACTGCATACATGAAGTATGGACAGAATGCAGGTTTAAATTTAGACAATGAAACACAATTCAAAAGCCATTTAACTGCATTTCTTAATCTGTCTGGTTTTAGTCAAGATGCTAATTTCACTAACAATCAAATCCATGCATCACGTATGTTCATTCAGACTGTGAACATCCGCACTGCGATCGATGAGAAAAACATGCTGGATGTATTTAGAGAAACCGCAGAAAAATGTGGGAAGTTGCAGACACCCGTTGATCTGATAGTGTACCACCCTGCATTCATCTATTTCGACCAATATGCCGTCATCATCACTAATACAATCCAAAACTTAGTGGTTGCTACATGTGCAATGTTAGTCATTTCACTCCTGTTGATCCCAAACCCTCTTTGCTCTCTCTGGGTGACGTTTGCCATCGCATCTGTCATTGTGGGAGTGGCCGGTTTCATGGCATTATGGGATGTTAGTTTAGACTCTGTGTCTATGATTAATCTTGTTATTTGTATCGGGTTTTCTGTGGACTTCTCTGCTCACATATCCTATGCTTATGTGTCAAGTGAAAAGTCCTCAGCCAATGAGAAAGCCATTGATGCCGTCACTAAACTGGGCTATCCCATCGTTCAGGGTGCCGTGTCCACTATCGCAGGTGTGGTGGTGCTCGCGGCTGCTAAAAGCTACATCTTCAGGACATTCTTCAAAATCATGTTCTTAGTCATTCTGTTTGGGGCCGTCCATGGCATCGTATTCATACCGGTGTTCCTGACCTTCCTCAGCACTTGTAGTAACAGTCATGAAAAAAACAAAGACAATCTTCCAGAGCCCAGAGACACAAGCGAACAGCGAGTAAAGGCAGTCGTGATTCAGAATGAATGGCCTGTTGATCCTGACTGTTACTGAGCTTACTTTTCTGAAAAAATCATCTTTAGAATTCATAAATCAAGGTTAATTTCTGAATATACTATTGTGCTCCAGTTTCCCTCTCAATCTAAATGCACAGGTTTAATTGGAGACTAAATTGTCCGTAGGTGTGTGTGTGTGTGTGTGTGTGTTCACCCTGTGGTGTTTTTCCCAGTTTACGGCCTGAGAAACTGCAATAGGCACCGGAGATGTGCGGTTGGCGGTTACAGCCGCGGACTCCGCGGATAAACCGCGGATCGGGCGGATGACGTGACGAAAAAAATATTTTAATTAAATTCGGGCGGGTGGCGGGCGGTTGAACCAATCAAATGAAAAATATATATACATTGTTAAATATTGTTATCTTTGTCCCTGCGCACCGATCGGAGACGGAGTTCACTGCTGATATTCTGAGAGCTTTCTAGTCTCGCGGCTGTCATCAGCAGCGCCTTGTATCGCCCAATCAGCGGATTGCGGGCGGGTGCGGTTTTGAAAATTGGTCAAAAACGTTGGTGCGGATGGATGGCGGACGGATGATGAGTTTTGTGATGCGGTTGCGGATGAAATAATAGCCCATCCGCGCATCTCTAGGCACCGTGACCTTGCATAGGACAACTGGTTTACAAAATGGATGGATGAACTTTTTTCTTTGTTTGAGCTTAGCTCTGAATGGCACTTTTATTTGACTATGCAAGTAATAGCAATCATTCTGTTCTGTTCTTATGTATACACTGCATCTTACATGTTTTTGTGTATTTATATTTTAATCAAGTTTACTCTTTTAAATTTTTATCCGTGTTATCAATATTGTTTTCAAAGCAGTTCTGTTTAATATGCACATCTATTCATTTTAACATGTCAATGCAAACACAACTTTGCATTTGTAGTCCAGTTACATTCAAGTACATTGATTAGACCACATTACTGAAAATTGGGAATTTTATGGTTGGCATTAAAAGGTCTTGATCTCAGCATAATTGTCACTTAAGTGAATGAGTGAGTGATTTATGATACAGTATCTATGCATGAATGCATAAACCCTATCTGCCACTTATGTTCTCTCCTGGATGCTATGATAGATATATAGAATATAGAATATTTCCTGGTCAACATTTCCTTGTTCCTGATCCTGGAAGAACGTAAATCAGCTCTAATGTAAATCAGCTCTGTTCTGCCTGGAGATTCTGGAGGTGCCGTCACCAAGCGTTAGTGTGTAAACATTAAGTTAATCATACACTGTTCGTTTGTTGGCCAGAGGAGGACTTTATTACAACATTATTTTCCTGTTATCTCTGTAAAGCTGCTTTGAAACAATCTGTATTGTAAAAAGAGCTATATAAATAAAGGTGAATTGACTTAAAGAGTTATCCATCCATTATGTGTCTTGATTTAAAGCTCAATTAAAGACCTTACATGAAACACTAAACATATAATAAGGACATAATGCACTTAATTTGTCAGTAATTGTCACGGGTGGTTGCAGGAAGGCAGACAAAGATGAAGAATAAAGTTCCAATATGTAGTTTAATGAGTGTAATACACACAATACTCAGACAGGCAGGGCAACACACACTAAATGCAGTTCATCCAACTCAGAGCATGTTCATGGTTTACACACCAGACATTCTCAACAGAGCGACGAATCGAAGAGTCACCATGGAAATGGATGCTGAGAAAAAGCGCACCATACTACTTCTTTCTTCTTCTTTTGTTTAATTGCGATTTACTGTATATACTTCGTGATTATCGCCATCTATTTGGTGGTTGTGCAATCATTTTTCAATCTTTTAATTTAATAATCTTTAATTACTGTGAATAAGAACTATATTATTTGTTTGATGACAATTATATAATAAAAAGAAAGACTTAAACTAAATAACAGTTTGTGCTTGCAAAGATAACATGGCTGTATAAGTTTATTTGTTTAGTCATTTTGCTTCCACATTGCTTTAAAAGGTAAGACATATCATATACATCCTTTTATTATAGAAATACATTATAGCATAGAAAATGTCCTGTTGCAAAAAAGTTAAACAAAAACATCTGAACGCAAATCAATAATGTGTGATATATATATATATATATATATATATATACACAAATCGATTCGATTCAAGAACGATTTTTGCAAATTCAGAAAGATTCGATTCAAGCAAGCGGCAACCTCCCTGTCTCTCTCTTGAAACCAACACGGAAGTGAATTAAACTGCAATTCATTGACTGGCCGCTTGAGGCTGACTGCAAAAGTGAGCCAAATCTGTATCTCTCCCATGTTAAAATGCCCAACTTTACAGCCGAAAAAAATATGTTTACAGCCTGGTGCCTTAAGTTGTTTTGGTCTATACAGCTAATTTTGCCCTTCATGACAACTGTGAGGGGGGTGAATTTTTTTACAACTCATGCGTTTAAATTATATTAAGCCTTAAAGTTCTGCATAATTAAGGGCGTGGCCACTTGAGTGACTGAGGCTGCTGTCACTGCTAGCCGACGTTTGTCTATCTGTTAACGTCACCCTCAGCTAATTCCAGCAGCTGCTGTACTTGCCATCTCTGCAGTGTTTGTGCTTTTTTCGGGATTATTTCATACAATTTAATACACGCATTATACCTTCGCCCACGCCGTTGGATTCCGTCGTTGTCGAATATGGAGAGAACAACCAGCGCTGTATTTCCAGTTGTTTTCCTCGCATGCACTAATGGATGTCTGACAATTTTGTTGCTTTTTGGAGTAAGTTATACAGGCTAACGTTACACTCGTTATGCGGTACCGTTGCTCTTACGGAACAGATATGCTTATTTAACTTTTAAATGTTAAATAAAAAGTACGAAATATGTACAAAGTATGAAATCCTGCAGGTGTCAGTGCTTTCTCTCCGTCCATGCAATGCCATGCCATGCACACCCTTGAATGAGCGCAGATTTCTAGTGCATTTACTTGAACTTCTGAGGTAATATTTTTGGTTTAACCCATTTGAGAAATTGAGAGGGGGCCAAAATCAGATTTTAAAATCGAATGAACTGAATAAAGCTCTTTACGAACTTGACGTGCGATGCTGCGCTGACTGACATGTATGCGCATGAATCACTGTCACACGTACAAGCTCAGAGCAATATTGTAAGTTACTGCATGATAATACATTTGTAACTAGCAGAATAATAATGCATCCCAATACACATAGTCTCACTTTAAGTTACGTCTTTTAATTATTATAGTATTTCGAAGGGCAAAAACATGAACTTTAACTATTGGCTTTGCTTCTACATTCAGCTGTCACTTTAGCGCGAGGCCAGTAGCATAGCATTAGCACCTCAGCTACACCCACGTCCCGCCTCTTTGCCCATTTTCTTTTATCCGGGAATGACGAGAGATGACGCGCTGCCAAGATGGCGACGGTTGGCCCCGCCCACTTTAGGCTTCAAAAACGCTCTACAGAAACCTGCGGGTGACGTCACGGACACTACGTCCATATTTTTTTACAGTCTATGGATTCAAGGCGATTCACATTAAAATTCAATGCGATTCGATTAATTCTATTTGATTCTTCATTTTTTATATGCATTCATAGGATTATTTGCTTATATGCTTCCCCCAATGGGTCTTAGTCAGGGTGTGAATTACACAGCGGCCTTCGGGGAGTGGGGACAACAAAAACCCAACGACATTTTGTCTATTGTTAATGTTAGTTCATGTTAGTTTTTAATGAATCTATTATTATAAAAAATATTTCCAAAGCCTATACATTAGCATTTGTAGAAATGTAAATAAGCCAAGATTTAAAAAGGCTTTAAAAGTATTGTTAGTTCATCATGCTAACTATTTTGTAGGATAGTGTTAATGGATACACAACCTTAAAGTGTTCCTGGTACATTAAACATCCTTCCATATATATATATATATATATATATATGCTGGTGTCTTACAAGTGAACAGCAGAGTAAGGAGTTACGGAGTTGTTTGTAGATGTATATGGCCAGATATATATGACTGACTTCCTTCAGATCATCACAAATGATGATTTTTAGAAAAATAAGACATATGGTTCATATAATGTCAGTAGTTGACGCTGCAAAAACCGCACAAAGTGAACAGAATGGTAATCCATTCATCCATAAAGCAAAACTAATATTTTAAACTTTAAACCATCACTTCTATCCAACTGTCATACATGAATTCACTTGATGTAAACGTCAGCACATTGTGTAGTGTTTTGTGAAATCTGAGTGAGAAGTGATGCAGAAGGACAGAGGACCATTTCTACTTGTGCTAGTTTCACAACATGCTTACATCACACTTCACAACGTGCTGACATTTGTGCATGTGTGAACTGTGAGAGTTTTTCATTGAAGACGCTCCACTCTCGTCTGTCTCTCTTTTCGAGGGAGGAGGGACAGTCATCTGTGCCCCATGGTTTCGGTCCTGCTCGCGCAGAGGCGGAGAGGAGACTGAGATCGTGGGGATCTCAGATGGAGCGTCAGAGGGGAAGCCGTTCGCGGAAGGCTGGACGAGCGTTTTCTCTCTGGCCTTAATCCACCAGCTCCAGTGAGCCTTCCATTTCTTCCTGATCTCTACTTTGAGATCGAGAAGGCATGGAAGGAACCCATACTCGGCCTGCATTCATCGATTTTAGCATTCTAATTATGTGAACATTGAGGGAATGCGCGAGCACAGGTATGTGTCGATGCCCCCCATTGAAGAAATGTTCATGAGCTATCTCTCGCTGGGGGAGTCATTGACAATGAGAGCTCCGGCCCTGCCATCTAAACCTTTAAAGACCACGTCACGTTTAAATGGCAGGGCATACACGGCAGCCGGTCAGGCTGGTGCTGCACTGCATACAATGGCAGTCTTATCATTAGCTGTTGCTTGCTTCTCTTCATTGTTGACTATGAGGACTTCAGGCACTTCCTTCATGTCCTGGACCCTCAGTATAGGCCTATAGAAAGATCCACTATCTCCTCTGTGACCATTCCAGGGATGGTAAAAGTTCAAAAGGAATGGATGAAGAGCCAGCTGGCAGAAGCATCGAGTGTGATCGCAAGATGCGGTCATTCCTTGGAGTGACATCACACTCGGTGACTGAAGTAAACCATGTACTCAGCCTTATCTTCTTCCCTACGAAGGAGTCCATGGCAAACACACCGGAGAGAAGATTGCAATGATGTTTGAATGCTGTGCTGAAGAGTATCTGATTAAGAATAAGATCAACTTTGTCATCACTGATAATGCGTCCAACATGAGGAAGGCATTCCAGGCCAGCTGTCCATCAGAGGAAGATGAGACTGCAGAAGTTCATGATCCCTGGACATTCATGAAGCCAGAGGATGAAATCTGGCAAGACCTGACACCAGGAGATCAAGAGGCAGTCAATGCCACTTTGGATGAGAACTGAAAGATGCAGAGACTGTCGTTCCTCACACATTCACTGCAGTTGGTCATAAAAGATGGTCTGAAAGAAGTGGGCTGTCAGGCACCCTAGCCAAGCTGTCCCGTGCAGCCAACCTCCTCCACAGTGGCACCTCGTTTAACCCTCTGGGGTCTAAGGGATTTTTGGGGTCCTTGAGATGGTCTGACATGCCCTGACATTTGTGCTTTTTTCAGTTGCTTATAAACATATTAATGGCAAAGGTGTAATTACACTCTATTTAGCACAAACAGGGCTACCATAATATGTGAGCAACATGTATGTACATGTTTGTATTTTTGAGGGAATATTGTTTATGCATGGTTATTGAAAAAAATAAAAAATAAAGTTTCTGAAATAAGGCCACAAAACACATACTAAATATGTGTCCACAAGACTTTTGACTAATGGATGTCGTTGCCTAGAGTTTTTTCTTCAAAATTATGTGAAAATCATCCTGCCTAATCATTCACATAAAACAATACATTGATTTAAATTTTGTAAGACACTTTTTGTTTGGAAAGGCAATATGCGCAAGGGGCGTCAACGATTTCAACACCATCATGCATATTTAGTGGTTCACACCTGAGGAGACAATGGGGCCCGCATACTTAATGAGCCATTCATTCAGGTGTGTCACTGAGCCACAAGAAAGAATGCAAGAGCAATATATATGTGTGTGTGTGTATATATATATATATATATATATATATATAAATATATATTCTACCAAATAGGTTCACAGTTGGAAGCATCTCATTTTTTTTAATATTTTTCCATGTCTAGTAATTGTGCAGTTAATTCTCATACTGTATTTTCAGTTTTGGAATATGTATCCTCTACCCGAATTTGTCACTAATAAAACTCAATAAAAATTATTTAAAGAAAAGGCTTATATTTACCTTTTAATAGTTTGTTTACATCTATCTTGTAAATATTTTTTTTATTAAAAATTTTACAATTACAACAACAATTCAAGTGCAATCTTTCTTTGTAAAAACTAAAGTATACATTTTATCATACATATTTCAAAGTTAAGGATTCATTACTTTGGATATAGCCTAGGCTACATTGGAACAAACACATAATAACATATTATTTGATTACTTTATTTTTGACAAAACATACTATAGGCTATTTAACATATGAGCAAAAATTGGCAAACAAAAGCTTATTTTAGGTGGCAAATATTTTAGAGGAAAAATGTATAATCTATCCAAAACTAGAAAATGAAATGTTGTCTTTCATATGTCTGTAACATAGGTCTTTCGTTTATATAAGAAATATAAATGTTAATTTGCAGTTTAAAGGGGTGATGAACTGAGAAATCAAATTTTCCTTGAGCTTTTGACATCTAAGAGGTCATCATATTATAAGAATATCCTGTAAATTTCAGAACTGAAAACGTCCTTGTTAGTCCAATAAATGCTTTTATTGACACCAGGCTCAGCAAACGACTCGTTTTTCAAAGTGGGGAACTATGACGTCAAAGAGGATAAAACACCACCCCCGCTGAAGATGATCAACGCCTACTTCAACACGGCTACTTTAGCCCCGCCCACCGATTAGTGCATTACACGCATAGCTAAATAACATGGGCCTACCTCGTGATGACAAACTGGATCGAGCTACCGAGCAATAAACATGACATTTACAAAATATTGTGCAGTGCCTGGTTGTGGAAGAAGACAGTCACTGCATAAGCTTCCTCTGGATTCCAATAGGAATGCTTGGTTAAACTTTATTTTTAATGACGTTCCAGCTGATGTGGGTAAAACATTGTCCGTTTGTTCGCTTCATTTCACTGAGGATTGTTTTGTAAACAAGACACAGGTCGAGACTGGATTTGCAGACCGATTAAGATTAGAAAACGGTGCTGTGCCTTCTATATTGGATCCGACAGGAATGGTGCAACACACTTATGTGAGTAAAATTTTTATTTAAAACATAATAATAATCTGATAGGCTAGTATTGCATTGTTACAGATCGTTTGATATCTAATAATTATGTGTACATGTGTATCAGTCTAATCGTTACTGACGAGTGAGTTGAAACTCCTTATAATATGCAAAACTGTTATCCACTCACAGCAGTGGGCGTTTACTTCCAAGTCTTCAATGCGAGACGCCCATAAAAACCGAGCGTTTTTGAGCTAGGCTTAAAACTAGGGTAGAAAATAGCCGATTACTTATTCATTTTGATGTTTTTGAATGTAAAAACCAAGCGAACGTCATAAGTTGACCTCAGACAACAATATAACATTTTTTAAAAAGCTAGTTCATGACCCCTTTAATACGTTGCTTATACAAATACATTTTATTTCAACATATTTCAGTCGATTTTTACTCATCTCAGTATAGCAATATAGTTTGCTAAAAGCGGATCATTCATTCACACACAGAAATGCGATTCAAATTTAAACTGTCTTTTTGCGAGTTGTGGTAAACAGCGCATCTCTGCCGTTCATTCATTCACACACAGAAACGCGATTCACTTGAGAATGAAAAAAAAACTTACTACAGTAGTCTTTTTTTACAGTCAAAACTTTATAATCTATCCAAAACTAATCACAAAATCTTGTCTAAACATTCATATTTAGTCTGTAACATATTGTGTATGATATATTAGCATAATGTTAATTTGCAGTTTGTTGCTCATACAGACATTTTATTTCAACATATTTCAGTCTAGTAGGCTATAGCAATATAGTTTGGATGTGTTCATGTAAATTTAATAACATGTTTACTAATGTAGATGCGAGAGTGAATGAACGGCACAGACACGCGCTGTATAACTGTAGTAAACAAAGCGCGCGGGCCTGTGCCGTTCATTCATCATTTAGCCTACACACAGACACGCAATTCATATTTAAACAGTCTTTTTGCGGTTTACAGACACTATCCAATATCGTGATTAGAACAAAGCACTTAAGAATAAATGACTTACTACATCAGCTGGATCCGTTGCTCCTCGAATGAAACTACCAGCACTTCTGGTACATTTTCCAGGGTTATTAGATAGTATTATTCCTCACAGGGTAGGGATACGCTGTGTTCACAGCGGTAGTAAGAAACTTACTAAACACGATGTGTTTTATAATCCAGCTGGTGGGCGTTGGCATGTTTGCATGGCTTGCCTTAGATCATTTGCGTTTGAATACCGCGCGCTCTCCGTGGGCGTGGCACATTAACGCGTAATGAGGTATAATGAGCTGGAAAGAAAAATACTGACATCTCTCTCTTTTCATACAGATTACATCAACTGAGAATATTTGTTTTTTTATATAAATTACTTCATTTAAAAGAAGAGAATTTCAGCTTCATAAAGAGAAATCTCTCGTATCTCTGTGACAAGTATTGACAGAGTTACAGTTCATTTTTCGGACGCGTTTCAGAATGGACCTCACTGACGAGAGAAGGTAAAACGCGCATCATGTTTATTTTTCTTTATTTGACGAAAAGCACAACACTTTGTTTTTATTGTGAGTACCCACAAAAAAAAATAGACACTTAACAGGATGTAATGATGTACAGCACTTATATGTAAGATCAAAATCAACAGAGTAATTTGAGTCTCTTTTGCACTGATAAGGAAAAAAGTGAGCTGGTATCGCCGGCGATACCGCCGACCCCAGAGGGTTAAAGATTGCTTTGAAGCATACTTCGGTGATGCAACAATTCTAACAGCAAATGCTACGCGATGGAATTCCACTTTGAAGCAAGTAAAGGCTTATGTGAATTTTGAAATACAAAAGCTAGCCTATGTGTTGGACTCAGAGGGGCACAAAAGTCTAATGCTATCACAGCGAGAATATGCTCAGCTTAAAGAACTGATCAAAGTTCTCAATCTATTCTTAGAGGCAACCAACCTGACTCAGGGAGAGAAAACTGTCACTGTCAGTGTTGTTGTGCCCTGTGTCCTCACTCTGCACAGTCATCTGCAGGAAATAAGAGGAAGAGTCATATACTGTGGACCTCTGGTGAGAGCTCTGTAGAACTCCTTAAAAGCAAGGTTCACAGAGATCTTCAGTGCAGTGATGATGCCGGGATGTGAGCCAGATGAAGGAAGAGGTCCCACCAAATTTCCTTTCGCCAGTGCTACTTTGTAGCATCTGTGTTGGACCCAGCATTTGGTTTCCAGTGGCTAGGACATGATGTGCCGCTAGATAGTGGCATTAAAGGGGAACTAAAGAGTCAATTAAAAGGTGAGAAATGTTTTTTATTTATACAGGCAAGCGGGTTAAAACCTCTATGAGTTTTACGTCCACATTTAATATGTAAGCCTATTTAATGACATATTTATAACATACCTCTCCTGCCACCTTTGTTTCAGAGTATATCAAAGCAGAAGGTGAGAAAGAGGCCCCTCAGAAGAAGCTGAAAATTATCTCCCACTATCGGAAGACTCCTTCCTCCACTAACAACAAGTCATAAGTCCATGCTCAGTTGAATGACTTGATCGCCAAGCACGACTCTGACTCAGTCCCATGCTTTGGGCTTTGGCAGCAACACAAAGCCAAGTTCCCTGCGCTCTATCAGCTTGTCAGACAAGTATTCTGTATTCCTGCCACCAGTAAACCCATTGAAAGGGTATTTAGCCATGGAGGCATTTTGATGAGTCCTCACCGTGCAAGGTTGAGCAGTATCATGCTTTCAAATCTGATGCTTTTAAAATGCAACATGAAAATGCAGCATGATTAAACATGCAATTTGTAATTTTTTTGTGCTAGGGGTCTCTCACTCACAACAATGGAAGTAAACACAGGCTTTTGATGGTGTCGTAAAGTTGCGTGGGATTATGAGAGTTGTTTGTTGTTAAGCACCATTACCTACCAAAATGTATCTGTTGTTCACGGACGAGTTTATCCATTAAAGTTTTGTTCAGGTTACATTTAGTAACATGTAGTCACGTTTATTTGTTCACTTTATAACGTTACTTACTTACCTTAACCTTCCTAACGTTAATCGTTTTTGCATGTTGAACGATGTTGTAATTGTAGTAATGTAATATACCGTTAATGTTGCCCAACAAACATTAACTACTGTCAACTTAGCACATTGTAACATTGTAAAACTGGATGGATTGATATTGAAATATATCAATATATTATGTCGCTGCTGTATTGCTGTGTTGCAAAGTGTATATGTAATCAATGAAAAAAATATGCTGTGTTTCTAAATAAACTCCCTTTGCAATCGTGGCAGTGGTGTCATTTTTCTTTAATGTAGACCCTCTTTTATAATTATATCAGCTCTTTAAAGATGCCTGAGTGGAGAAATGTAGGCAGTCTTGAAATATAACACAGACTCACTCAACTTTGATGACTCGACTTGGACTCGAACACTGGGGGCTCGTGACTCGACTCAAACTCAGGTAATGGTAACTTGACTTGGACTCTTCTTTGGTGACTCGGACTTGAACACTGGGGACTCGCGACTCGACTCAAACTCAGGTAATGGTAACTTGACTTGGACTCTTCTTTGGTGACTCGGACTTGAACACTGGGGACTCGAGACTCGACTCAAACTCAGGTAATGGTGACTTGACTTGGACTCTTCTTTGGTGACTCGGACTTGAACACTGGGGACTCGAGACTCGACTCAAACTCAGGTAATGGTGACTTGACTTGGACTCTTCTTTGGTGACTCGGACTTGAACACTGGGGACTCGCGACTCGACTCAAACTCAGGTAATGGTGACTTGACTTGGACTCTTCTTTGGTGACTCGGACTTGAACACTGGGGACTCGAGACTCGACTCAAACTCAGGTAATGGTGACTTGACTTGGACTCTTCTTTGGTGACTCGGACTTGAACACTGGGGACTCGAGACTCGACTCAAACTCAGGTAATGGTGACTTGACTTGGACTCTTCTTTGGTGACTCGGACTTGAACACTGGGGAGTCGCGACTCGACTCAAACTCAGGTAATGGTGACTTAACTTGGACTCTTCTTTGGTGACTCGGACTTGAACACTGGGGACTCGCGACTCGACTCAAACTCAGGTAATGGTAACTTGACTTGGACTCTTCTTTGGTGACTCGGACTTGAACACTGGGGACTCGGGACTCGACTCAAACTCAGGTAATGGTGACTTGACTTGGACTCTTCTTTGGTGACTCGGACTTGAACACTGGGGACTCGCGACTCGACTCAAACTCAGGTAATGGTGACTTGACTTGGACTCTTCTTTGGTGACTCGGACTTGAACACTGGGGACTCGCGACTCGACTCAAACTCAGGTAATGGTGACTTGACTTGGACTCTTCTTTGGTGACTCGGACTTGAACACTGGGGACTCGCGACTCGACTCAAACTCAGGTAATGGTAACTTGACTTGGACTCTTCTTTGGTGACTCGGACTTGAACACTGGGGACTCGCGACTCGACTCAAACTCAGGTAATGGTGACTTGACTTGGACTCTTCTTTGGTGACTCGGACTTGAACACTGGGGACTCGCGACTCGACTCAAACTCAGGTAATGGTGACTTGACTTGGACTCTTCTTTGGTGACTCGGACTTGAACACTGGGGACTCGCGACTCGACTCAAACTCAGGTAATGGTGACTTGACTTGGACTCTTCTTTGGTGACTCGGACTTGAACACTGGGGACTCGCGACTCGACTCAAACTCAGGTAATGGTAACTTGACTCGGACTCTTCTTTGGTGACTCGGACTTGAACACTGGGGGCTCGTGACTCGACTCAAACTCAGGTAATGGTGACTTGACTTGGACTCTTCTTTGGTGACTCGGACTTGAACACTGGGGACTCGAGACTCGACTCAAACTCAGGTAATGGTGAGTTGACTCGGACTCTTCTTTGGTGACTCGGACTTGAACACTGGGGGCTCGCGACTCGACTCAAACTCAGGTAATGGTGACTTGACTCTGAGTCTTCTTTGGTGACTCGAGCTCGAGCATAAAAATGAAGCTGTCTTGGTTTTGTTTTATGTTCTTGTTTTATGTCTGTCATGTGATCCTGACATGTGTTCTGTGTTGTCATTGGTTCATTGTTCACAGGTGTCCCTTGTCTAGTCATTAGTCTTTTGTATTTAAGCCCTCATGTTTGCCATGTGTCTTTGTGAAGTATTGTTTCACTGTAACCTCTATTGGTAAGCTCCATGTCATGTATATGTTCTTGTTTTGCGTTTCATGCCACGCCATGCTTTTGTTTTATGTTTGATCAAGTTTTTGAATAATAAACTTCACTTGGGTTCTACAAACTTCAGTGGACTTCACATTACAGGAGCGCAGCTGTAAGAAAACATAACTAGAGTTTTTTCGCATTTCATGGAAAGAGAGCATGATTGTGTACAGAAAGGCATCTACCGTCTGCCGAAAGTTAGTTATTATAGTTAATAAAGTTTTAAATATGCTGTGTTATACAAAAACCCATCACTCTGCTACAGAAGGTCTTTATTAACCCCTGGAGCCATATGGATTCTTTTTATGATAGATGGGTGCATTTTTTTTGGGCTTCAAAATCTTGCCCCCAATTCACTACCATTATAAAGCTTGGAAGAGCCAGAATATTTTTTAAATATAACTTTGATTGTGTTCGTCTGAAAGAAGATAGTTAGATACACCTCTGATGGCTTGAGGGTGAGTAAATCATTTTTATAATTTTAATTCTTGGGTAAATTATTCCTTTAAAATTCAATCCATTAAGGTAATCTAACAATTGGCTTTCAACATTGAGTAAAAACATGTGAGCGAGGAACAGAGTATTAACAACGTAAACGGATAAATACATAATAAATAAACCAAACAATATATAAAAATAAAATAAAAAAGTATATACAGTATATGCTTTACATTTTATTAATCAAGTTGGGAGATTGAAAAATTTAATCTAAACATCGTATGTCTGTTTACAGATGACTTTATGATATTATTTAATATCTGGTCATTTTTAACTGCTTTTTTTCTTCTTTTCATTTTACTTCGGGAATCAAATAAATTCAGAGCACGAGACAATAAAATTCAGTTTAGCAGTAACTTTAGACTTGTGGATATTCAATTCAATTCGCGTTTATTTGTATAGCGCTTTTCACAATACACAATTTCAAAGCAGCTTTACAGAAAGTGCGTGAGTCCATATTACAATTTAGAGTGATCTGTTATCAGAGGTAACTGTCTAAGTTATGTATTTCAGAAATATACATATACAAAATCACAGTAAGCTAAAAATGTATTAATTTAACCTTGTTTGGTATTACAAAATGATTATGAACAGACCTTATGTTATACAAGGAAAAGGAAGGATAAATCTGTTTCCATGATGCTTTGCTTTAGGAGCTATACTTTTTGTAAAGATTAATGTTCTTCTGATATGACTCTTATTGCATTTTTATCTAATAAAACAACTCCACCTATCATTAAACAGGGGAGTATCTTCCTTCAATGTAGAGTATTGCAAGGATGATTCAAATAAGATGAAGAAACTTATGTGATATACTATTAATTAGCCTTAAATACTCTATATACATAATACGTGTAGGTATTATACATTTACCGCCAGTAACTATACATTTTTAAATAAATATTATATTATTTTCAACACATTATTTGTTAAATATGGTCAAAACAAAAACATATTGATTATTCCATACAATACATTTATGAGGTGAAAAATTAACCTTAAAAAACAATTTCCATGAATCCAGTTCTTGCTGTGAAATGTTCTTTAACTTGATAGGCAATTTTTTACAGTTAAAATTACAACCCAGCAAAAACTTTAAACCACCACAACAATCAAATGATAAGGTTAGGATGAAAAATAGGGAGCATTTCCTCCGAGCATTCAATGTTTGACCCAGTTGATTTTAAACACCTGGTTAAGAGTTGTGAAATTAATAGCATTGAAACCTCTGGCAGTGTAGTCCGTAATCATTGTTTTCCTTTTAACCCTCAATAGGACACTGGGGTCTATATGACCCCAATCGACTTTTCCTTAGTAAAAAAAAATGGTTCCCTTCATCTCAGCGGAATAAGATTTTGTAACTTTTCCTACATTATCTATCTATACACACACAAACTGGGCTTGATTCGGTTGTTCTATAGGTATGTAAAAAAAAATTTTTACACTTCTGGTCTTCGGGGTCAATATGACCCCACATTGAAATGAATGGGAAAATCGAAAAAAATGTGTTTTTTATTTTTCATTTGTCAAAAAAAATCAATAAATCCAGAATAAATCTGAAAATTTCCATACCGCAATGAAGTCCTGGTACTAGAGCACAAATGCAATGTGGAACGAACATGATCACTTGCACACACACGTGTACACGCACACAAACACACACACATGTGTGACTCCAATAGGAAGCATTTTTATTGAAATTGGCAAATAAAATCAATAATTCCTGCATAAATCTGAAAATTCTCACACATAAATGAAGGCCTGGTACTAGATCACTAATACAATGTGGAATGAACATTATCACACACACATGTGCGCCCACACAGACACAGACACAAATACACACACAGATAGAGAGAGGTGAGACTGCAATAGAGAGCATTTTTATAGAAATTGGGAAATAAAATCAATAATTTCTGCATAAATCTAATAATTTTCACACACAAATGAAGGTATGATATGAGAGCACAAATGTAGTATGGAAAGAACGTGACTACACACACACAACATACACACAGAGAGACACACAAACAAACAAACAAACAAACAGGTGTGACCGCAAAAGAGAGCATTTTTATAGAAATTGGGAAATAAAATCAATAATTCCAGCATGAATCTAAAAATGTTCACACATAAATGAAGGCCTGGCATTAGAGAAAAAAAAAACAATGTGGAATGAGCATGATTACACACACACACACACATAAACACACACACACTATAGCTATATAGCTAACTATAGCTGTTTGTTTTTTGTTTTTTTTTCCTTTTAAAAATTAATTTCTTATTCTAAAGTTAATCGTTTTATACATTTCGATTATTGAAATAATATGAAATTGCAATCAAGTATTTTCTTTTAGTGGTAACTTGTGGCATTATTGCAAATTTATTTGGCATTACTGCAAAATTTATATAGCATTATTGCAATAACAAGATACTTCAAAAGACCTCAAACAATAACAAAAATAATTATAAACTTTGACAAAATACTGATTTAATGTATTTTAAGCGTTTAAATATATATATTCATAACAAAAGCTGTTATAAGAGCAGTAAGTCACATCTAGAAAAATGAATGGATCTCTATGGGGCCTCTGCTGGAAGTATATGGTAATTACACTTTAAGGCTAAAAATATATTATCTACAAAAAAACATCTAACCAGCAGATGGCAGAATTATGCATCTAACACCTAGATCAATATCCAGAAACGATTCCTATTTAAATTTGATCATCATTAATGTGTTTTTTTTTCATAAAAATGTAATATTTCATACGTATGCTAATGGTGTAGTGGAGGAATTCTGCAGTAAATAGGTAAAAAAGTACTTCATATCTCCCAAAACACAGCATTAATGAATAGATTAGAAGTAAACAAAAAAAATGATATATTATTTGTATGATTAAAAATGTATATTTTTTGTACAATTACTCTATCAATTGTTGGGGTCATATGGACCCCAAAGCCCTGAAGTGTAAACAGGAAATGAAGAACTTTTATTCAGTCTTGTTTTTCCAAATAAAGTTGAACAAAATAGAGTTAGTTAGTTATGCTGTTGCTGTTTGTTTTGTTATTAGGTTTTTTATAACACCAACACAGAAAAGATACAAAGAGAAGCGTGCTAGCTGTTGGAGATTATGTGGTGAAAGGGAAGCTAATCACGATCATATTTTCCGGGAGTGTCAAAATTAACCCAGTTTTATCAAGATAGAAGCTGTTTTTGAGGTGGCAATTCCTTTTAATTGTGAATCTTTATACCTGACTTAAAATTCTTTTGAAGGGTGGAACAACAATGATAAGAAACTGATGTTAATTCTTCTGGCAGCCAGTAAAAAGTAATTACAAAGAAATGGTTAAAACCAGAGCCACCTACAGTTGAAGATTGGATTGAGGTATTACATAATATACAGTAATGGAAATGCTTTCGCAGAACCCAGACAGAAGATTTTTTTTTTTAATTAGGAGAAAATAGACTGATTTTATAAAATCAATTCGCCAAAACTTTTCTTGAAACAGAAATGGTCTGTAAGGTATTGCTTTTAAGAATGATAAGTAACATCTAACCTGGTTCTTTTGTACATAGTTGCTGGTAAAAATGAGAAAAATGTATTTCCATGACCTATACAGTATATAATATTTTAGTTCATTTAAACTAAAAAATTTAGTTGATACAAAGAAAGAGATTAGTTTATTAAACAGAAATTCTAAATATTGTTATCTGAACAACGTGTGTGAACTTACGCTGATTTGACAAAAGATTTATGAAAAGTTGGTATAAACTTTTTTTTTTTTTTATACAGTGCAGCGACAGACAGCGCTCAGTCAATGCACTGATTTAAACTGCTTATCAGAGTGAATGACAGAGAAACATCATTTAGTTATCTTGTTGAACTAAATAATGACCCAGCAGCTGATTGAGAGACATTTATAGCATTAGAGGAAAGTGATTTCTGACGACTCATTTCAGCAGGTCAGAGTCGATTCTCTCTTTTGGGAAACAATAACTTTATCGTGCATTTTATTCTTTAAAACTTTGCAGACCTTTACATTAACGAACAGCAATATTCAAAAAGGCACAATAGGTAGCCTGGATGCCAGCCGATCTTTTGAGGTCGGGAAGTTCGGCCTGGACTTGATCCGTTGTGAAGCAAGTATGCCTGAACCAAAGCTGTTTGGACCAATCAAATTGTCAGGGCGGGCTTTAAACGATGATGGACAGATGATCAACAGTAACGTAATAATCCACGTCACCAAAGAGCGCTTGGGTTGAATTCGTTAAAAACAAAGAAGAGATTCAGCCATCGCGTCTGTTATAGAAGATATAGACAGCGCATTCATTTTAAAAGAGGAACAGAGTACCGGGAGAGATGTTTTTGCTGTCCTTCCTAAGGGATTCGGCAAAAGTTTAATTTATCAGCTGGCCCCGATGGTCGCTCTGATTGGTTGTAGGTCTATCCAATTGAGTGCAGAGACATTTTCTTTCCTGGTTCGTTTGAAACACGGCCCATAATCACAGCCCAATGGAGCAGTATCAGACTAGAATCTGAGTATGACAACGTCAGGCTGCATAATAAGGGCATTTTAAAAGTTATCAAATTTAGACATTTATGCAAAAAATAATATAGAATATGGCCTTAATTTTTAGTAACATTGATATAGAGGTAAAAAGATTTTCAGGATGTGAACTAAAGTGAACGTGTCAGGGTTCTGTCACTTCGGTCTGTTTAGTTCTTGGTTTTGTGACAGAGCCCTGACACTCCTGTATTGTCTTGTCTTTGTCTGTGTGCCTGGGTTCATGTTCGGAGCGTGGTGTTCGGATTCCGCCGCATGTTCGGTATCGGCTCTCTGTTTGTCTTCTGTCGTGAGCACATGGAATGAGTATTCGCTCATCCTCAGGTGCTCTCCTGTCCGTGTGATTTGTGCTTTCATGTCATGTTTTGTCTTGTGCTGTGTAGCACGCAGCTTGTGTTTAACACTAGCCTTGTGCTTTCATGTAGTCATGTTTTGTGTGAACATGTGGCTTATGAGTGTTCTCATTAGCTGCGTGTCCTTGTGCCATGTGCTCTCCTGTCGATTGTCTAACCCCGTCAATCTTGTGACCTGATTATTGATTAATTTGCCACACCTGTCCTCCCTCGTTACCCGTCTTGTTTGCTCTCCCTATTTAGGGGCTGTTTACACGACACTGTTTTCAACTAAAAACGTAAACCTTTTTATGCGTTTTGGCCATTCGTTTACACAACAATGGCGTTTTGGCTGCCTGAAAACGCAAACTTTTGAAAATGGGTTTCAGAGTGCAAGTTTTTGAAAACGTTGTCCGTGTAAACAACAAAAACGCAAAACTCTGAAGGCGATGACGTCATGCACATGCGTATTACGTGTTCAGTCTGTAGTGTTTCATCGCCATCTAGTGGCCTGGCAGCAGAATACAGCGTTTTTAGTCGTTTACACGGATCAGTGTGAATGGGGATCGTTTTGACAATGGTGTCGTCTGTATGCAGAAAACATATCGCTTCAAGCATATCGTTGTCATGTAAACGTACCCTTATTCTCCCTGTGTTTGCAGTCCTGTGCTGGTTCGTCATTGTATTTTTCTAGTCGTGTGTCTTGCCTGTTCCTGTCCTGCCCAGCCAGTCAAGCTGCCAGCCTCTTTTAAAGCAGCTTCACAGTAATGAACAGGAAAATAATAATCAATTATGCAAATTCATATTCAGTACAATACAGACAATACTGTCATTATTCAGCTGAAGTCAGTGTTGCTTCAGGTCAATCACAGTGTCAAAGTTGCAAAATCCATCAATTATGACACAAAATTGGTTCAGCGATAAGCATCTCTACAGAAGACAAAAGTGTCATCATTAAGAAACCCAAACTCCAAACAGGCTCAGTTGTATCAGTTCTCTAGTCTTAGTTTATCTACATTTCTATGGAAAAAGGCAGTTCTGCCAACATTGGAAATATGATGGTCAAAGTACAGATTGATATCAAACGTAACACCCAATTTCTAATGTTCTGAGTTTTTAGTTTCAATAACTAATTTGTCTGTTTAGTCAGGACTGAGAAGAAAAATCCAAACTATTCAGTCTTTGATATCACTAATACATTCTGCTAATGTGGCAGATTCAAAGCTGAATTTAGTTGGGTTATATCTAAATATCAAACATGTGATAAAGTCGAGTCAACTATCTATTCCAGTGTAAATGACAGCATCTCATATTAGAGATTGATTACAGTCAGGTTTTTTCCTAAGAAACGGTTTCATATTGTGATAAGGCTGAACAACAGATAATGATTTTCTGCTAAATGAAATGTTGTACAAGTCAATCATTAGCTAATATTTATGTTTACTCCTCCTTTAACTACAGTAAATAAATACTGGGCAGATTCAGCCTCATGGAAGCATTTTCAACAAGACAAGGTTCAACATGAATATCCAGGTAAGTATTTTTTTTTTTCAGTTAATTTGGTTTATATTTTTTTCTCGTTCTTTGAGCCAAATTGAAAAACAATTTAACAAAAGAAAATTATAGACAGCTTCAGCTTATCAATATATATTTTAAATATGATTAAAACAATGAATATAAAAACTTAAATAAATAAAAAATAAATATTTCATATACAATGGATTCTATTTCTACTTTTAAAAAGCTTTTTTAACCTTAATTTATTCAATAGCCATATCTCAAATTAGATTCCATATGTTATCATATTTTCAGATTGTCTCTACATTATACAGGACATTTTTTGAGAGATCCCTGGCTAAAAATGATCTTTTTTTTACCCCTTTATTTACATTATTTTTCTGCTGAAAGAAAAGCATAAAGGAAAGAGAAAGCCAAAATATTAAATGCCATGGATGAATATCTGCCTCAGTGTTTGTTTTTGCTGTCTATAGATTGAAAAATCAAATGTAGTTTGCACACAAAACATTTGAATCATGATGGATGATGATGTAGAAATCGCTGTTGTTGGCATTGGATGCCATTTTCCTGGAGGTAATTGTTAACAATTTACTGTTTTACTATTTGTTTATGTTATGATTTTGGCCTAAATTGTATTTATATTGTATGTATCTCATCTATTTTAGGCGAGGGACTTGAAAACTTCTGGCGAGTCCTCCTCCATGGAGAGAACTGTGCAGTTCAGATACCAGACGACAGGTTTAATCTCTCTCAATGGTACGATCCAGATGAGAGTAAGGCAGGAAAGACACACACAGCAAAGGCCGCACTTATCGATGGGTAAGTCTTCAATTCATTTGTCCTCATTAAAATAACTGTTAACTGATGTTCACTTATGTTTGTCAAGTTCAAAAATAGTGTTTGTCGATATGGTTGGACCCTCTGAAATGTGTGAAATGGCCTTCCAAGGTCAGATTTGAGGAACCCTGCTCTAAAACGTCACATGGGTTTGGTGGGGGGTAATTGAGAAAGGATGAGGCAAAGTCACATGAGAAAAGGCAATGCCTCTGTCGCGCTATGACTGAGCTATTACACTGCTCACGCGATAAATCCTGCCTCCATTCCGCATCCGTACATCAGACTGAACGAATAAATATAATCGTGTTAATGGGAAGAATAATTAAAAAGTAAGTCATCATCTCACCCACATACAGTCAAAACCTAACCTGACATGAAAACTCGAGCAGTGAGGAGGTTTAGTGAACTTGGAGAAATGAAAGATATATCTCTGTGTGTGTGATCATCATGAAAACTCGAGCAGTGAGGAGGTTTAGTGAACTTGGAGAAATGAAAGATATATCTCTGTGTGTGTGATCATCATGAAAACTCGAGCCGTGAGGAGGTTTAGTGAGCTTGGAGAAATGAAAGATATATCTCTGTGTCTGTGATCATCATGAAAACTCGAGCAGTGAGGGGGTTTAGTGAACTTGGAGAAATGAAAGATATATCTCTGTGTGTGTGAACATCATGAAAACTCGAGCAGTGAGGGGGTTTAGTGAACTTGGAGAAATGAAAGATATATCTCTGTGTGTGTGAACATCATGAAAACTCGAGCAGTGAGGGGGTTTAGTGAACTTGGAGAAATGAAAGATATATCTCTGTGTGTGTGATCATCATGAAAACTCGAGCAGTGAGGGGGTTTAGTGAACTTGGAGAAATGAAAGATATATCTCTGTGTGTGTGATCATCATGAAAACTCGAGCAGTGAGGAGGTTTAGTGAGCTTGGAGAAATGAAAGATATATCTCTGTGTGTGTGATCATCATGAAAACTCGAGCAGTGAGGAGGTTTAGTGAACTTGGAGAAATGAAAGATATATCTCTGTGTGTGTGATCATCATGAAAACTCGAGCAGTGAGGGGGTTTAGTGAACTTGGAGAAATGAAAGATATATCTCTGTGTGTGTGATCATCATGAAAACTCGAGCAGTGAGGGGGTTTAGTGAACTTGGAGAAATGAAAGATATATCTCTGTGTGTGTGATCATCATGAAAACTCGAGCAGTGAGGAGGTTTAGTGAACTTGGAGAAATGAAAGATATATCTCTGTGTCTGTGATCATCATGAAAACTCGAGCAGTGAGGGGGTTTAGTGAACTTGGAGAAATGAAAGATATATCTCTGTGTGTGTGATCATCATGAAAACTCGAGCAGTGAGGGGGTTTAGTGAACTTGGAGAAATGAAAGATATATCTCTGTGTGTGTGATCATCATGAAAACTCGAGCAGTGAGGGGGTTTAGTGAGCTTGGAGAAATGAAAGATATATCTCTGTGTCTGTGATCATCATGAAAACTCGAGCAGTGAGGGGTTTAGTGAACTTGGAGAAATGAAAGATATATCTCTGTGTGTGTGATCATCATGAAAACTCGAGCAGTGAGGGGTTTAGTGAACTTGGAGAAATGAAAGATATATCTCTGTGTGTGTGATCATCATGAAAACTCGAGCAGTGAGGAGGTTTAGTGAACTTGGAGAAATGAAAGATATATCTCTGTGTGTGTGATCATCATGAAAACTCGAGCAGTGAGGAGGTTTAGTGAGCTTGGAGAAATGAAAGATATATCTCTGTGTGTGTGATCATCATGAAAACTCGAGCAGTGAGGAGGTTTAGTGAACTTGGAGAAATGAAAGATATATCTCTGTGTGTGTGAACATCATGAAAACTCGAGCAGTGAGGGGTTTAGTGAACTTGGAGAAATGAAAGATATATCTCTGTGTGTGTGATCATCATGAAAACTCGAGCAGTGAGGAGGTTTAGTGAGCTTGGAGAAATGAAAGATATATCTCTGTGTCTGTGATCATCATGAAAACTCGAGCAGTGAGGGGGTTTAGTGAACTTGGAGAAATGAAAGATATATCTCTGTGTGTGTGATCATCATGAAAACTCGAGCAGTGAGGAGGTTTAGTGAACTTGGAGAAATGAAAGATATATCTCTGTGTGTGTGATCATCATGAAAACTCGAGCAGTGAGGGGGTTTAGTGAACTTGGAGAAATGAAAGATATATCTCTGTGTGTGTGAACATCATGAAAACTCGAGCAGTGAGGAGGTTTAGTGAACTTGGAGAAATGAAAGATATATCTCTGTGTGTGTGATCATCATGAAAACTCGAGCAGTGAGGGGTTTAGTGAACTTGGAGAAATGAAAGATATATCTCTGTGTGTGTGATCATCATGAAAACTCGAGCAGTGAGGGGTTTAGTGAACTTGGAGAAATGAAAGATATATCTCTGTGTGTGTGATCATCATGAAAACTCGAGCAGTGAGGAGGTTTAGTGAACTTGGAGAAATGAAAGATATATCTCTGTGTGTGTGATCATCATGAAAACTCGAGCAGTGAGGGGGTTTAGTGAACTTGGAGAAATGAAAGATATATCTCTGTGTGTGTGAACATCATGAAAACTCGAGCAGTGAGGAGGTTTAGTGAACTTGGAGAAATGAAAGATATATCTCTGTGTGTGTGATCATCATGAAAACTCGAGCAGTGAGGAGGTTTAGTGAACTTGGAGAAATGAAAGATATATCTCTGTGTGTGTGATCATCATGAAAACTCGAGCAGTGAGGGGTTTAGTGAACTTGGAGAAATGAAAGATATATCTCTGTGTGTGTGATCATCATGAAAACTCGAGCAGTGAGGGGGTTTAGTGAACTTGGAGAAATGAAAGATATATCTCTGTGTGTGTGATCATCATGAAAACTCGAGCAGTGAGGAGGTTTAGTGAACTTGGAGAAATGAAAGATATATCTCTGTGTGTGTGATCATCATGAAAACTCGAGCAGTGAGGGGGTTTAGTGAACTTGGAGAAATGAAAGATATATCTCTGTGTGTGTGATCATCATGAAAACTCGAGCAGTGAGGAGGTTTAGTGAACTTGGAGAAATGAAAGATATATCTCTGTGTGTGTGAACATCATGAAAACTCGAGCAGTGAGGGGTTTAGTGAACTTGGAGAAATGAAAGATATATCTCTGTGTGTGTGATCATCATGAAAACTCGAGCAGTGAGGGGTTTAGTGAGCTTGGAGAAATGAAAGATATATCTCTGTGTGTGTGATCATCATGAAAACTCGAGCAGTGAGGGGGTTTAGTGAACTTGGAGAAATGAAAGATATATCTCTGTGTGTGTGATCATCATGAAAACTCGAGCAGTGAGGAGGTTTAGTGAACTTGGAGAAATGAAAGATATATCTCTGTGTGTGTGATCATCATGAAAACTCGAGCAGTGAGGGGGTTTAGTGAACTTGGAGAAATGAAAGATATATCTCTGTGTGTGTGATCATCATGAAAACTCGAGCAGTGAGGGGTTTAGTGAACTTGGAGAAATGAAAGATATATCTCTGTGTGTGTGATCATCATGAAAACTCGAGCAGTGAGGAGGTTTAGTGAACTTGGAGAAATGAAAGATATATCTCTGTGTGTGTGATCATCATGAAAACTCGAGCAGTGAGGAGGTTTAGTGAACTTGGAGAAATGAAAGATATATCTCTGTGTGTGTGATCATCATGAAAACTCGAGCAGTGAGGGGGTTTAGTGAACTTGGAGAAATGAAAGATATATCTCTGTGTGTGTGAACATCATGAAAACTCGAGCAGTGAGGGGGTTTAGTGAACTTGGAGAAATGAAAGATATATCTCTGTGTGTGTGATCATCATGAAAACTCGAGCAGTGAGGAGGTTTAGTGAACTTGGAGAAATGAAAGATATATCTCTGTGTGTGTGATCATGAAAACTCGAGCAGTGAGGGGTTTAGTGAACTTGGAGAAATGAAAGATATATCTCTGTGTGTGTGATCATCATGAAAACTCGAGCAGTGAGGGGTTTAGTGAACTTGGAGAAATGAAAGATATATCTCTGTGTGTGTGATCATCATGAAAACTCGAGCAGTGAGGGGTTTAGTGAACTTGGAGAAATGAAAGATATATCTCTGTGTGTGTGATCATCATGAAAACTCGAGCAGTGAGGAGGTTTAGTGAACTTGGAGAAATGAAAGATATATCTCTGTGTGTGTGAACATCATGAAAACTCGAGCAGTGAGGGGGTTTAGTGAACTTGGAGAAATGAAAGATATATCTCTGTGTCTGTGATCATCATGAAAACTCGAGCAGTGAGGGGTTTAGTGAACTTGGAGAAATGAAAGATATATCTCTGTGTGTGTGATCATCATGAAAACTCGAGCAGTGAGGGGGTTTAGTGAACTTGGAGAAATGAAAGATATATCTCTGTGTGTGTGATCATCATGAAAACTCGAGCAGTGAGGGGTTTAGTGAACTTGGAGAAATGAAAGATATATCTCTGTGTGTGTGATCATCATGAAAACTCGAGCAGTGAGGGGGTTTAGTGAACTTGGAGAAATGAAAGATATATCTCTGTGTGTGTGATCATCATGAAAACTCGAGCAGTGAGGGGGTTTAGTGAACTTGGAGAAATGAAAGATATATCTCTGTGTGTGTGAACATCATGAAAACTCGAGCAGTGAGGGGGTTTAGTGAACTTGGAGAAATGAAAGATATATCTCTGTGTGTGTGATCATCATGAAAACTCGAGCAGTGAGGGGTTTAGTGAACTTGGAGAAATGAAAGATATATCTCTGTGTGTGTGATCATCATGAAAACTCGAGCAGTGAGGAGGTTTAGTGAACTTGGAGAAATGAAAGATATATCTCTGTGTCTGTGATCATCATGAAAACTCGAGCAGTGAGGAGGTTTAGTGAACTTGGAGAAATGAAAGATATATCTCTGTGTGTGTGAACATCATGAAAACTCGAGCATGAGGGGGTTTAGTGAACTTGGAGAAATGAAAGATATATCTCTGTGTGTGTGATCATCATGAAAACTCGAGCAGTGAGGAGGTTTAGTGAACTTGGAGAAATGAAAGATATATCTCTGTGTGTGTGAACATCATGAAAACTCGAGCATGAGGGGTTTAGTGAACTTGGAGAAATGAAAGATATATCTCTGTGTGTGTGAACATCATGAAAACTCGAGCATGAGGGGGTTTAGTGAACTTGGAGAAATGAAAGATATATCTCTGTGTGTGTGAACATCATGAAAACTCGAGCAGTGAGGGGGTTTAGTGAACTTGGAGAAATGAAAGATATATCTCTGTGTGTGTGATCATCATGAAAACTCGAGCAGTGAGGGGTTTAGTGAACTTGGAGAAATGAAAGATATATCTCTGTGTGTGTGATCATCATGAAAACTCGAGCAGTGAGGGGTTTAGTGAACTTGGAGAAATGAAAGATATATCTCTGTGTGTGTGATCATCATGAAAACTCGAGCAGTGAGGGGTTTAGTGAACTTGGAGAAATGAAAGATATATCTCTGTGTGTGTGATCATCATGAAAACTCGAGCAGTGAGGGGTTTAGTGAACTTGGAGAAATGAAAGATATATCTCTGTGTGTGTGAACATCATGAAAACTCGAGCATGAGGGGGTTTAGTGAACTTGGAGAAATGAAAGATATATCTCTGTGTGTGTGATCATCATGAAAACTCGAGCAGTGAGGGGTTTAGTGAACTTGGAGAAATGAAAGATATATCTCTGTGTGTGTGAACATCATGAAAACTCGAGCATGAGGGGGTTTAGTGAACTTGGAGAAATGAAAGATATATCTCTGTGTGTGTGAACATCATGAAAACTCGAGCATGAGGGGGTTTAGTGAACTTGGAGAAATGAAAGATATATCTCTGTGTGTGTGAACATCATGAAAACTCGAGCAGTGAGGGGGTTTAGTGAACTTGGAGAAATGAAAGATATATCTCTGTGTGTGTGATCATCATGAAAACTCGAGCAGTGAGGGGTTTAGTGAACTTGGAGAAATGAAAGATATATCTCTGTGTGTGTGATCATCATGAAAACTCGAGCAGTGAGGGGTTTAGTGAACTTGGAGAAATGAAAGATATATCTCTGTGTGTGTGATCATCATGAAAACTCGAGCAGTGAGGGGTTTAGTGAACTTGGAGAAATGAAAGATATATCTCTGTGTGTGTGATCATCATGAAAACTCGAGCAGTGAGGGGTTTAGTGAACTTGGAGAAATGAAAGATATATCTCTGTGTGTGTGATCATCATGAAAACTCGAGCAGTGAGGGGGTTTAGTGAACTTGGAGAAATGAAAGATATATCTCTGTGTGTGTGATCATCATGAAAACTCGAGCAGTGAGGGGTTTAGTGAACTTGGAGAAATGAAAGATATATCTCTGTGTGTGTGATCATCATGAAAACTCGAGCAGTGAGGAGGTTTAGTGAACTTGGAGAAATGAAAGATATATCTCTGTGTGTGTGATCATCATGAAAACTCGAGCAGTGAGGGGTTTAGTGAACTTGGAGAAATGAAAGATATATCTCTGTGTGTGTGAACATCATGAAAACTCGAGCAGTGAGGGGGTTTAGTGAACTTGGAGAAATGAAAGATATATCTCTGTGTGTGTGAACATCATGAAAACTCGAGCAGTGAGGGGTTTAGTGAACTTGGAGAAATGAAAGATATATCTCTGTGTGTGTGATCATCATGAAAACTCGAGCAGTGAGGGGTTTAGTGAACTTGGAGAAATGAAAGATATATCTCTGTGTGTGTGAACATCATGAAAACTCGAGCAGTGAGGGGTTTAGTGAACTTGGAGAAATGAAAGATATATCTCTGTGTGTGTGAACATCATGAAAACTCGAGCAGTGAGGGGGTTTAGTGAACTTGGAGAAATGAAAGATATATCTCTGTGTCTGTGATCATCATGAAAACTCGAGCAGTGAGGGGGTTTAGTGAACTTGGAGAAATGAAAGATATATCTCTGTGTGTGTGATCATCATGAAAACTCGAGCAGTGAGGGGTTTAGTGAACTTGGAGAAATGAAAGATATATCTCTGTGTGTGTGATCATCATGAAAACTCGAGCAGTGAGGGGTTTAGTGAACTTGGAGAAATGAAAGATATATCTCTGTGTGTGTGATCATCATGAAAACTCGAGCAGTGAGGGGGTTTAGTGAACTTGGAGAAATGAAAGATATATCTCTGTGTCTGTGATCATCATGAAAACTCGAGCAGTGAGGGGGTTTAGTGAACTTGGAGAAATGAAAGATATATCTCTGTGTCTGTGATCATCATGAAAACTCGAGCAGTGAGGGGTTTAGTGAACTTGGAGAAATGAAAGATATATCTCTGTGTGTGTGATCATCATGAAAACTCGAGCAGTGAGGGGTTTAGTGAACTTGGAGAAATGAAAGATATATCTCTGTGTGTGTGATCATCATGAAAACTCGAGCAGTGAGGGGTTTAGTGAACTTGGAGAAATGAAAGATATATCTCTGTGTGTGTGATCATCATGAAAACTCGAGCAGTGAGGGGTTTAGTGAACTTGGAGAAATGAAAGATATATCTCTGTGTGTGTGAACATCATGAAAACTCGAGCAGTGAGGGGTTTAGTGAACTTGGAGAAATGAAAGATATATCTCTGTGTGTGTGATCATCATGAAAACTCGAGCAGTGAGGGGTTTAGTGAACTTGGAGAAATGAAAGATATATCTCTGTGTGTGTGATCATCATGAAAACTCGAGCAGTGAGGAGGTTTAGTGAACTTGGAGAAATGAAAGATATATCTCTGTGTGTGTGATCATCATGAAAACTCGAGCAGTGAGGGGGTTTAGTGAACTTGGAGAAATGAAAGATATATCTCTGTGTGTGTGAACATCATGAAAACTCGAGCAGTGAGGGGTTTAGTGAACTTGGAGAAATGAAAGATATATCTCTGTGTGTGTGAACATCATGAAAACTCGAGCAGTGAGGAGGTTTAGTGAACTTGGAGAAATGAAAGATATATCTCTGTGTGTGTGATCATCATGAAAACTCGAGCAGTGAGGGGTTTAGTGAACTTGGAGAAATGAAAGATATATCTCTGTGTGTGTGATCATCATGAAAACTCGAGCAGTGAGGAGGTTTAGTGAACTTGGAGAAATGAAAGATATATCTCTGTGTGTGTGATCATCATGAAAACTCGAGCATGAGGGGGTTTAGTGAACTTGGAGAAATGAAAGATATATCTCTGTGTGTGTGATCATCATGAAAACTCGAGCATGAGGGGGTTTAGTGAACTTGGAGAAATGAAAGATATATCTCTGTGTGTGTGAACATCATGAAAACTCGAGCAGTGAGGGGGTTTAGTGAACTTGGAGAAATGAAAGATATATCTCTGTGTGTGTGATCATCATGAAAACTCGAGCAGTGAGGGGTTTAGTGAGCTTGGAGAAATGAAAGATATATCTCTGTGTGTGTGATCATCATGAAAACTCGAGCAGTGAGGAGGTTTAGTGAACTTGGAGAAATGAAAGATATATCTCTGTGTCTGTGAACATCATGAAAACTCGAGCAGTGAGGGGTTTAGTGAACTTGGAGAAATGAAAGATATATCTCTGTGTGTGTGAACATCATGAAAACTCGAGCAGTGAGGGGGTTTAGTGAACTTGGAGAAATGAAAGATATATCTCTGTGTGTGTGAACATCATGAAAACTCGAGCAGTGAGGGGGTTTAGTGAACTTGGAGAAATGAAAGATATATCTCTGTGTGTGTGATCATCATGAAAACTCGAGCAGTGAGGGGGTTTAGTGAACTTGGAGAAATGAAAGATATATCTCTGTGTGTGTGAACATCATGAAAACTCGAGCAGTGAGGAGGTTTAGTGAACTTGGAGAAATGAAAGATATATCTCTGTGTGTGTGATCATCATGAAAACTCGAGCAGTGAGGAGGTTTAGTGAACTTGGAGAAATGAAAGATATATCTCTGTGTGTGTGATCATCATGAAAACTCGAGCAGTGAGGGGTTTAGTGAACTTGGAGAAATGAAAGATATATCTCTGTGTGTGTGAACATCATGAAAACTCGAGCAGTGAGGGGGTTTAGTGAACTTGGAGAAATGAAAGATATATCTCTGTGTGTGTGATCATCATGAAAACTCGAGCAGTGAGGGGGTTTAGTGAACTTGGAGAAATGAAAGATATATCTCTGTGTGTGTGATCATCATGAAAACTCGAGCAGTGAGGGGTTTAGTGAACTTGGAGAAATGAAAGATATATCTCTGTGTCTGTGATCATCATGAAAACTCGAGCAGTGAGGGGGTTTAGTGAACTTGGAGAAATGAAAGATATATCTCTGTGTGTGTGATCATCATGAAAACTCGAGCAGTGAGGAGGTTTAGTGAACTTGGAGAAATGAAAGATATATCTCTGTGTGTGTGATCATCATGAAAACTCGAGCAGTGAGGGGGTTTAGTGAACTTGGAGAAATGAAAGATATATCTCTGTGTGTGTGATCATCATGAAAACTCGAGCAGTGAGGGGGTTTAGTGAGCTTGGAGAAATGAAAGATATATCTCTGTGTGTGTGAACATCATGAAAACTCGAGCAGTGAGGGGGTTTAGTGAACTTGGAGAAATGAAAGATATATCTCTGTGTGTGTGAACATCATGAAAACTCGAGCAGTGAGGGGTTTAGTGAACTTGGAGAAATGAAAGATATATCTCTGTGTGTGTGAACATCATGAAAACTCGAGCAGTGAGGGGGTTTAGTGAACTTGGAGAAATGAAAGATATATCTCTGTGTGTGTGAACATCATGAAAACTCGAGCAGTGAGGGGGTTTAGTGAACTTGGAGAAATGAAAGATATATCTCTGTGTGTGTGATCATCATGAAAACTCGAGCAGTGAGGAGGTTTAGTGAACTTGGAGAAATGAAAGATAGATCTCTGTGTGTGTGATCATCATGAAAACTCGAGCAGTGAGGAGGTTTAGTGAACTTGGAGAAATGAAAGATATATCTCTGTGTGTGTGAACATCATGAAAACTCGAGCAGTGAGGGGGTTTAGTGAACTTGGAGAAATGAAAGATATATCTCTGTGTCTGTGATCATCATGAAAAAAAAAAAGTTGAGGACATTAAATTTAACATTTAATTTAATATTCAACAATAATATTGATCTCCTGCATTGACACCAGTATATGAGAACTGAGCTGGACGATGACATCACGGTTTACTCCAGAGCGGCTATATACGTATATATGAACTAAATTAATAACTTTTTGTCAGGTGCGTGGCGTGTCCGATTTTATTTCGGCTCCCATGTTAACAGGTTAGAGCTGGCACACTGCCTGCGTGACGCGCGTGCATGCTGAGAACCGACGCATATTTTTCACACGACACGCAAGCGTGTTGGAAGCGTTTACAGGCAAAATACAATAGGAAGAGATGTTTATATGTCATTTTGACACGAAGTATAGGCCTTCCACAACTCTCTCCCCACATGTTGTACAAGGGTGATCCAATTCACGTGACTTTTCTAGTTCGTCAGACACGTTTCTGGTGTGCAAAGACAGAAATTGGCACGCTCACGCCACGCAGCCAGAGACAGACCGAGTGTGTCCGACAGTACGCAAGAGCGACTGAATCTGTCCGAGTTTGTTTAGAGATAAATTACACATTTCAGCATTCGAATAATCTCTGTATCTGAAACGCTTTAATTAGTTTACATGGTTATAAAATAAAACTCCAAAATAACCTGCAGGGAACGTTCCCAGAAAACATCTTTCTTTGACTGGTTGTGAACACGTGCAGCAAACACGACTACAAGTTGGCTTAAATAACCTCTGATGATGACGTTCTCTGTAGGTTATAAAAATAAAACCCCAAAATATTATATTTTATTATTATTATGTATGTTTCAGTATTATATTGAGAGCACTTTTTGTAAAACTGTTTACTTTTGTGAGGAAGAAAATACTTAAAGTAGGCTATACAGTATGTCTACCAGTTGTAAAGGTGTGTGAGTTTTATCATTTTAATTTGCACTACAAAGAGTGTATGTATATTTTTTATTACTATTTATTTATTTTTTGGTTGGCTACATTTCTTAAGAAGCATAATTTATTTTTAGACTTATTTGTTGGCCAGTTGTGGTCTGTGCAATAAATATTAAAAGTTCTAAACCATCTATTGTGTTCTGTTGTTCCACTATAGTAATGATAATATTTTGATATTTAAGTTAATAGATTAAAATACAACATTAAAATAGTGTAGATTAGTGTACAATATTTTATAATAATAATTTATTCTATTTAGAGTCCATTTCATTCATTTAACATATTTAATATTGGGGGTATCCAAGTTATTTAACATATTTAAAAAAATAAATAAAAGTAAAGCAACAGTTACTTTCCCTGTTAATAAGTTACTTTTGTAATGATGTAACTCAGTTACTAACTTTTTGTGAGAAGTAACTAGTAAATATAACTAATTACTTTTTTTAAGTAACTTACCCAAAGTCACCTAATAATGTATGTGAAGTATAGAGAGAAAGCAGGGGGAGAAGTCAAGTGGCTCGCCTTGCGTAATATATACGCTATATAATAACATTTATTATATTTTTAACCGCTGCGAAGAGCTGTGCAAGCGCAAGCAAAGGGATTTCGGGTGTACATGAACTAGAGATTTGCACTTTTCATGTAGAACATGAATTTATATTGAATTAAAACAAAAAAAACGATGAGGACTTTGCCTCCTCATTTCAGAAAACCACTGCACAAATGAACACCACATTCTGATGTTGTTGTGTATGCGGTCATGAAGACGATTCAAGTAACAGACTTTATTAAACATCCAAAAGACTCAAAGAACTCAAACCCCTTAAGAACCAAGAGAACTGAAGGCTATAAATACACAGGAGACAACAAGAGAACTCAGCTAGACACAGATAATCAGTAACTGAGAAACTAGATCAGCCTACAATGGCTATCTTTACATGCACACCTTTTGTTTTATTCACAATTAATTCTTTCTGATTGATGAATCTGAATGTAGTGTTTACATGAACACTAAATAAAGTGATCGGGTTGATGTGTGCATTTATATGTCACAAGCTTCTAATCAGAATTGATTTTTTGACATGTGCACAATGCACGAATATACAGAGTTTCCCACTATTAGTGCATACTATTCTCCTACATTGCTTATTTTCTTTGTTTTAAAGAGCAGACTTAAAATGTATCTATTTCTCATCCATGAAGATGCAACAATGGAGAACAAGCTATTGGGGGTTTGAGACCCAGAACCCAGCTAGTTGAACTTCAGCTATAGTGTGAGCCCCTTTATTAATATGCCTGGAGGCGGTGAATAATAATAAAAATGATCAAATTCACTCAGTATTCCATGATCTAATTCACTACTATCTCAATTACAATTAAATACAAATGAACTGTATTCAGTTGAATAGGCACTAAAACAGTCCGATACCTTATAGTCAAACTCATTTTTATGTAAAAATAATGAAGATTTGAGTGGCACCCAGACTGGTTGCTGGAGTGGCACAGGTCGCACATAAGAACCACATACATTTTGGTGTATAGTATTCTAACAAAAGGAAAAAGCATTTGTTTTGCCAGCAGCAGAGTTAATCAAATGCAAAAAAAAAAAAAAATACTATTAAAACATATCCTATTTGAGCCTGGTGTGTTGTATACATTGCACTAAATTGACAAATGTTGATAAAATAGCTTAAATGGAAAGAAAGAAATATTGTCAAATTATTTTTACTAATTCTGCCCACCATTGCTCAGATAGATTAGCTTCAGTACAAACAACGTATTATTTTTATTTACACTATATTAACAGCATCAATCACTATTTGCAATTAGAAGAAACAATATACTATTTGTTGCTATTTATACCTAAAAACAGTATTTAAAACTATTTACACTCTGTATAAACAGAATGTCCCTTTCTTTACACATAGCGTAAATAGCTGCTTGCTTATTGAAATTAGCGGACATATGCTTGTAAAGCATTATAACTTTCTATCATTTTTATAAAGTGCTTTTTTCAGTTGCTTATAAACATAAAAGTAGATTATATAATAAGTCTCACTACACTGCATTCAGCACAAACCGGACTACAACAATATATGTTTTTGAGAGAATAATGTTTGACTTAAAAATGTTAATTCATTCATTCATTCTTTGCAAGAAAAATAATCCTGCCCACTCATTCACATAAAACAATATATTGATTTAAATTTTGTAAGACACTTTTTGTTTAGAAAGGCCATATGCACGGAGGCATGAATGTTTATGAATATAGATGTGATTCACACCTGAGGAGATAAACACCCTCCCCTAAATATCAGGGGAGGAATGTGACAAGAGGAACTACAAGAAAGAAAGTGAGGACAAAATAAATATCTATATTCTTGTTTGTAATTCATTTAGAATATAGTTAACAATATAATCCAAATAAATCAATGAGGTTCAATGTTGTTTGGAACCCACTGACTTTCAAAGTATCATCTTTCGTGTTCCGCTGAAGAAAAGAAGTTGTGCAGGTTTGGAATTACATCATATGAGGATGAGTGATTATGGAATTGTCCTTTTTGAGTTAACTATCCCTGTAATATCTGAACTCCAAAAGCAGTAACCCCGTCATTTACCTTTTATTTTGTGCAGCCTGAATGAGTTTGACCACAAGTTCTTCGGCATCACTAATGCTGAAACAATCAACATGGACCCTCAGCACAAACTTCTGTTGCAGTGCACCTACAGGGCCCTAGAGGATGCTGGGATACCAATGGAGAAGGCCAGTGGAACGCGAACAGGAGTATTTTTGGGTAACATATAAGCTAAATAAAAAAGTAACTTTGAAAAAGTATATGCACTAACTGCATGGGAAGTACTTTCTGTACTGCACTGTAAAAGGGATACAGTAAGTGGCTATGGATAAAAGCATATCGCCAGCTAACATGTCTGACATGTTTTTTGTTTGCTTGTTTTTCAGGTCTAATGAACAAAGACTTTGAGCTGGCAAATGTGAGGATTAATCCCAAATACATAGACCACACCAATGGCACTGGTGTCGCTATGAGCATTGCTGCCAACCGCATCTCATACATATTCAACTTCACTGGCCCCTCACTGTCCATTGACTGTGCCTGTTCCTCATCCCTCGTTGCCCTTCACTTAGCTTGTCAAGCCATAAAACAAGGTAGTCTTCAAAAATGTGTATGTAAACCCCATGGATCAACTTATTTGCACATTTTAAGAAGATTGTACATATACTGTATTTTGTATGTGTAATAGTATACAGTACTGTGCAAAATACATTAGATGCTTCAGGTTTCATGCATGTTCTGCTTTAGAGTGCCATTAGAAATACTAAATGTAGAATTTCAAACATTCATTTTGCAATTACTGTAATATTAAAAAATAGTCCTACAGCAGTTGGTATGACCAACACATTGAGACTAAAGCCTAAATCTATAGCAGAACCATGGCAACATCTTCAAGATGCATGTAACAACAAATGCATATAACATCAATCTGACCAGGCGTATCTGGAAAATAAATTATTTGTTTAATTTAACACGTATTTGTCTCTGTCAATTAATTTGAAACAATCTGGTTAAACGGTGATGAAGCATCAAGCTATAGCTCCTTGGTCCTAAATTTTATTGAATTCATCAAACAAATGATTGGCCATTAGGCTGCCCCCATCCCCCTAAGTTTTGTGTTTATCTGTATTCCACTCAACAGGAGACTGTGATATGGCCTTGTGTGGCGGTGTGACCTGTATATTGGAGCCGACCATTTTTGTGACTCTCTCCAAAGCAAAAATGATCTCCTCTGATGGAACGAGTAAACCTTTCAGCAGCAAAGCAAACGGATATGGCAGAGGTGAAGGATGCGGGATCGTTCTATTAAAGCCTCTGAAAAAAGTAAATAAAAACATTGTCTCATATAAACAGCACTATGACAGCAATGTACCTGCTGATAAACTACTGCAATAAACACCCATTTGTTGTCTGTATTTTGACAGGCTTTTGAAGACCACGATCATATTTGGGGTATCATCAGCAAAACTGCAGTAAATCAAGATGGCCACACCGTTAGTCCAATCACCAAACCATCCATGGTACAGCAGGAGGTGCTTCTTAGAAAAATCTACTCAACAGAGACTGATCGGACAAGTGTCCAGTACATTGAGGCTCATGGGACTGGGACTCCAATTGGAGATCCAATAGAGGCAGGTAGCATCTCAAAAGTCATTGCAAAAGCAAGATCTCAAAAGTCAGGGCCACTCATCATTGGTTCTGTTAAAAGCAATATTGGACACACAGAATCTGCCGCAGGTGCTGCAGGGCTCATAAAGGTCCTATTGATGATGCAGCATGAAACCATTGTGCCATCATTGTTCTATTCCATGGAAAACTCCAGCATAGATGCTGAATCTCTCAATATTAAAATCCCCACCACAGCAGAAAAATGGATCAGTGACTGCAGAGCAGGGAGGTGTGCAGGAATCAATAACTTTGGGTTTGGTGGAACAAATGCACATGCAATTGTCAGACAATATGTGCAGTCAAAAAAGCCAAAAGCTAAGCTGACAAGCAAATCCCATCAGTATTTTGTAGTCTCTGCAGCCTCCGAAAAATCAATGAAAAATATAATTGAAGATACAGCAGAACAGATCAGTGCAGGGAAAATATCAGATCTACAGTCTTTACTGTACACATCCGCATGTAGAAGAAGTCACTTGAAACACAAATACAGGAAAGTATTTCAAACATCATCATTGGCAGATCTGCAAGAGAAACTTACTGCTGCTGTGGAGAAAAAGCTTGTACAGTCAAAGACAGACTCCAAGCTAGTTTTTGTGTTTTGTGGCAATGGTGTTACATATCAGGGTATGTGCAAGCAGCTGCTGAAACAAGAGCCAGTTTTCAGAGAGGAAATCGTGAAGATTGAAACTCTGTTGCAAAGCTATAGAAGTTTGAATCTGACAGAGATGATGGAAAGTGAATCTGAGGGAAGTTTGAATCTGATAGAGATGCTGGAAAGTGAAACTGAGAAAAGTACAGAGCCGTCTGATCCAAAGATTGTCCAGCCTCTTCTGTTTGCTATTCAGGTTGCTGTTGTCAAACTTCTGAAACACTGGGGCATCAGTCCTGATGCTGTTTTGGGGCACTCTATTGGAGAAGTCGCTGCGGCTCATTGTTCTGGTTTGCTGTCACTTAAAGATGCAGTGAAAGTCATCCACTATCGAAGTTCTTTGCAAAGCACTGTGACAGGAGGGAAGATGCTGGCAGTCAGTAATATGGCTGTTTCTGAAATCTTGAAAATTCTTCCATCTTATTCAGGAAGGGTTTGTCTGGCTGCTTATAATAGCCCTCAGTCATGCACCCTCTCAGGAGATGCAGATGACATTGACAGGCTGCAACAGAATTTGAGCAAATCAGCCAGTGGAAAAGATTTGTTCCTTCGCGTTTTAGATGTACCTGCAGCATACCACAGTCACAAGATGGATCCTATTTTATCCAAAGTGAAACAGAGTATAGGCTCATTGCAGGCACATAATTTGGAGACAGAATTGTTCTCAACAGTGACAGGTGTTAGTTTGTGTTCCTCAGATTTTCTTACTGGTGAATATTGGGCAAAGAATATCAGAGATCCTGTTGAATTTGAACAAGCTGTAAAGTCTGCAGCTAAAAACAAAAGGAGTGTGATATTTGTTGAAATTGGTCCAAGAAGAGCTTTGCAGAGGTACATCACTGAGACTCTGGGAAATGACTTCACTGTGATTCCCTCAGTGCAGCCTGATAAAGATCATGAGACAATGCTTGCTGTTGTTTCCAAACTGTTTGAGCTTGGGATCAAAGTGAACTGGGAAGCATTCTACAAAGGTTTTGAAACTGAACCAATTCCCTACCCACGATACCAGTTTGATGATGTGAAGAGAGATGTTTTCGCTTCTAATTCACAGTTGATCAGTCCCACTGGCAACCATCCAGTAGTTACACAAATGGGTACAGAGAGTTCAGTGTTCAGCTGTGATTTATCCTCTGAATCAGTGGCCTTCCTGCAGGACCACAAGCACAGTGGGGTCGCCATCATTCCTGGGGCGTTTTATGCAGAGTTGGGTTTGGCAACTTACATGGCATATGCAAAACCTAAGGTTCCACTAAGTTCTCTGCAGCTCAGTATTACGTTCCAGAGTCCATTCGTTTTCACCCAGAATGCCCCAGATATAAAAGTACATCTGGATCCATTAGACCATTTGGCTGATAACACATGTAACTTCAAAATACAGTCTACTTCTGCAGTCTATGCATTTGGCACAGTAGACGCAATACCAGGTAGAAGTGCTGAGGAGCACTTCATTTCATTAGACTGTATTTCCAAAAGATGTACATTCCACATGACTACTGAAGAACTCTACAAGCATCTAAGTCAAACAGGATTAGAGTATGGGTCTGTGTTCAGAAATAATGCAGATGTTTATTGTGGAGAAGAATTTAGAGAAGCTATATCTGTTGTAAAGGTACCAAAAGAATTACTGCCTCAATTACATGACTATCACCTTCACCCTGTGGTCTTGGATTACGTCATGCAACTTGTTCCTGCAACTATGGGGCATGACCTATCAGCAAGACCTCAATTTCCTGCACAAATAGGAAGCCTGACTGTATTTGAACCATTGCAAGAGGAGATGATTGTATATCTGAGAGCAGTACATGTGGGAGAAGATGATGTTGACATTTGTGGCTGCTTAGCCAACAAACAGGGTAGGGTGTTAGTTGAACTCAGGCATGTGAAAATCAGAATGCTAGGAAGTCGTTTCCAAGTAGTAAAGGAGTACTTCTTCCACAACAATTTCAGTATCAACTCTGAAGTTGCCACGTTTGATACACCGATTAAGGCACTGGTCTTTTCTGACAAGGTAGGAATTTCTAAAGCTTTGCAACAGTACTTGGACCCAACATCTAGATATGTTTCTTCTTCAAACGGTAACAAACTGTTAGAAGATGGAGTTGAACTTCTTTTGTCAAAACTGAAAATTTCAAGTGTAAAGAAAAACTTCCAGGAAATTTTGTTCATGTGGGGTGATGCAGACCTAACCTCTCTCGAATCAGAGAAGGTCTTGGACAGTATGGCAGGGTGTTGTGAGATTTTCAGAAAACTTGTCAGATATCTCAAGGCACTTAATTTCCCAGGTGATATCCGAGTAATAACCTATAGGTCATCTGAGACCATAGTGGACTATATCAACCCTGGGTTTGTTCTGTCAGGGATGACAAGAGCATGTGCAGCTGAGTTGCAAGAACTTTCCTTCCAGCTGATTGACATGGGCTCTGCTACTTTTGAAGATATCAAAGCTTTGGTTCAGGTCCTCAGATCATACCCCTGTAACAAATATCCAGAGCTAGTAGTGAAGGAGGGCAACATTTTCAATCCTGAAATCACCCACACACCTTATCCA
Organism: Gila robusta; assembly: GCA_030770095.1. Lineage (NCBI taxonomy): Eukaryota > Metazoa > Chordata > Actinopteri > Cypriniformes > Leuciscidae > Gila > Gila robusta. Next base: position 330,636 of record JAVALU010002012.1, read on the forward strand.
ACCATGGCAATCTCTTCAAGAAACCTCCACATGTTGGATGAAGAAGTCTACATCCTGCAGACATCTGACCCATATATAATGACAAATTTGTCAGCAACTCAAATGGATAATTCCATTGAACTGATTCAAGGAAAAAATATTGAGCTTCATCTCAATAAAATTTGTGTTCATTCATCAGATTACTTTCCAGTCAGCATTTCTGACCTGAATTATGGTCAGACATTGTATTGGAACAAGCACACAAATGAAAACCATAAGCTCTTAGCCCTTGATTTCAGTGGCACTGTCACAGCTGTGGGTAAAGATGTCAGCAAATTTAAAGTTGGTGATCACGTTGTGTCTTGTTACCCTGTGGCTGCCAACACTAAAGTAGTTCTCCCAGCAGCTGTTTGCTGCAAAGCAAAAAGACTTTCATTCCTGAATGACATGCCTTGTGTCTCTTACATGGTACTGGCTTGGGAGATCCTGCATGAGGCTTTACCCAAAGCTAAACAGCAATGGAAATTGGGCATTTTCTCCACTGTTCCTGACTCAGCTTTGATGAATGTGTTAATTGCTATTGCAAACAGATCAGGTTGGATTGTCAGAGTGTGCACACAGGCTGATCGGCTACCTTGTGATTTTAGTCAGGTTGTGGGAGCTGTTCTTCTACCACCTCATAATGTAAAGACTGTTGAAATAGCTAGCAGTGTTAGAGGCATCAAAGACATTGTTCTTGTCTGTGACAACCAGACAGAATTTCTGTTCAAACATACAACATTCCGAGGTACAAATGTGGAAGTCCGCTTCCATGCCCTCCTCATGGCCCAGATAATGCAAAAAGGGTCTCTGCAAATGCAAATGCCACAAATCTACCGTTGGCTGAAATCCATGCATTTGGACAGAAAGTCCTTGTCTTTGGACACGACAGCTGTTCAAAGAGTGAAATCTCAAGACATTGATCTTCTGTCTGCAAAAGAATCTGAATCATATTTTAGATGCCAGATCCTACCCATTATCATCCTGAACAGTGAAGCCAAGAACCAGCTGTCTGACATTCCAGTAAAGCCAAAACACAGTCTATTCAAGAAAAATTCAGTCTATATTGTCACAGGTGGTTTAACAGGGTTGGGCTTTGAGACAGTAAAGTTCATTGCTCAGAAAGGAGGAGGAAACATTGTCATTCTGTCTAGGAGTAATCCAAACCCTCAGATGCAACAAGAGTTAAGTCAGTTCAGTAGCAATTGGGGTTCTGTCATTAAGTCTCTGCCATGTGATGTTTCTGTATCTGAGCAAGTGGACCAGACAATTGTTAATATTGGAAAACTATTTCCATCCAGTCCCATCAAAGGGGTGTTTCACAGTGCGGTTGTCCTGCATGATGGGCTGATTGAAAGTCTTGACAAATCTCTTTATGAGAAAGTTATGAGGCCAAAAGTAAATGGAGTGATTAACCTTCACCGTGCTACCATACAGTGCAATCTAGATTACTTTGTGTGTTATTCCTCCATCTCGGCCTTCATTGGCAATGCCTCACAAACTAATTATGCTGCGGCTAATACATTCATGGACACTTTCTGTCAGTACCGCAGAAACATTGGGCTTTCTGGACAGTCCATTAATTGGGGAGCTTTGAATCTTGGTCTTCTGTTGAACAAAGGCCATTTCCAAAGATTTCTGGAGGCAAAGGGAATCATGCTTTTGGAGATTCCAGAAATCCATGAAAGTCTTGAGCAGTGCCTCTTGATCAACAAACCTCAACAGGTTGTATGCAAATTCAATTTTAAAAACAGCTGGAATAACATTCTCAGTCAGAACAAATCACTGAATGTACGCTTGTTCAAAATAGCACATGAAGCTATTAGTAAAGCTGGAGTGAATTTATCTAGACCTGAACAACCCAAGAAATCATCCTCACCTCGTGATTATCTGAGGTTCATGATTAGCGAAACGACTGGTGTTGAGATGGATGAGCTGAATGATGATGTTCATCTTTTTAATTTAGGAATTGACTCAATGTTAGCCATGACTCTGCAGAATCTTATCTTCAATGATAGAGGTGTGAATGTCCCTCTAGTGACTCTGCTGGATCCAAATAGCACACTGGCAACTCTCTCTAAAATCCTGGAGGAGAACTGTGTTGACGAATATCAGAGTGAAGATGAGAGCAATTCCACATACTTATGATTTGTATTTTGTATCTCTCTAAAGCAGTCTTGTCGTAGCCTTAAAACAAGGACTTTCTTGGAATTCATGACATTTTGATGTGAAATGGGGTATAGTTAGTAATATAGTACTAAAATAAACAATGCAATTAACTCAAGTTCATCTAGATTAAAAAGATTAATACAAGGCAGATATTCCAATATGACTACATTTCACTAAATTTCCCTCTAGTCTATATTGAAATATTGACTAGAGAGGAACTCTAACTACCCTGTTTTAATACATATCATTTACATAACAAATTGAAGTTCTGCAGACTGTGGACTTAACATTGTTTATCATTGTTTTAATTTAGGTCTTGTACTTGAGATCACACTAGGTTTGAAACACACATTCAGCACTTCACTTCAAATTGTAAATTGGTATCTGTATCTATTTGAATGAACTTGAAATCAGAGCTGTGTGAATAGCACATACTGACTTGCTGATGATAATTAAGATGATGATAATTTAGTTTTATTATTATTATTATTTTGTCTAGATAAAGAGATCATGAGAAACCTATTTTTAAGGTCAGAGGTAACCGCAAATATTAAATGAAATCATTGAAAGTATGAAATAAATTTAAATCAATTAATCGATCCAAACAATAGTAAGATGTATAGTAATTTCCAATACATTATGGTTTGTATGCTGAATGATGTTTAAAATTTTGTCTACAATGACAATTGTAAAAAATGTTAATGGATTATTCAGTGCTTGTACTTATGTATCAATTGAGACTTTCTGTAGTATATAATGTAGTATATATCATAATATTTTACAAAGCAAATGTTGAATCAGTAGCACAAAATGAGATGTCGATGTGATACGATAATTTATCAGGAAACCTACCATGAAAGTAATAACCGAGTAATAAACAAGTACTATTGTGATCAGGAATTGGATGTGACTGTATGTAGTATATGATGTGTGGGTATAAATGCAGCAACCTTGTTACCCAAGGCACATATCTGAGAAATAAAGAAATGTAATGTAGAAAGTCATCTCTTTTTATTTACATTTACATTATATTTAAGATTTTTATTTATTACACAGCTTTTTTGTATACCTAGTTCTGATTAGTCATTGCATTCTGATTTTTGATATTTTTATACAATTATGCTAAACTGTTTAATTGTCTGCTGTTTTAGGGGCTGTTTATACAACACCATTTTCAATTAAAAACAGAAGACTTTTTATGCATTTTAGCTGTTCATTTACAATACAAAGGCGTTATAGTGGCCTGAAAACACAAAGTTTTGAAAACAGGTTTCAAAGTGCAAGTTTCTGAAAATGATACCGTTATTGTCTCAGTGTAAACTACAAAAAAGTGAATCCGTGAAAACTGTGATGGCATGTTATGTTTAGTCTATAGGTGTAAGTAGTCCACTGAGGCGAGTTGCAGAAGAACCCATGTGCAGTTTATTAACTCTAAACATGAACAAAATACAAAATAAACAAAGACTTGGCACAAAACCTTAACTTAAATGTGGACAAGAAACTCACCATGGCATGGGCCATCCAGGCAGGCTAGGAAGCCTCGAGGGCCTCGCCAGCAGACTAGGACACCTTCAGGGCAACATCGGCAGTGCAGGGAGCCAGAGAGGTGCAGGAAGTTCCTAAAGAGGTGTGGCCTCCGTGGCCTTGACAAGGGACTTATAGCCCCCCCAATAAACATTTCCTTGGAGGCAAATGGGATTATGGGCTGGAGCAGACTCTGGACACTGGTCAGGGGCTGGAGCTAGAGGTCTACACGGGTTAAAAAATGTGTCTATTTGTCTAGACCCAGACCGTCGATTATATTAAAAGCTGGACCTGAACCTGGTCTGGAAGACACAGACCCGACTAGACCCGATTGTCACATATTCCACAGCCAATTGTTATTAATAAGTCAGTAAACAAGTTGCAAAAATAAAACTTTTTGTCTTACCTAATGTTAGTAACCTTCTCCTTTGTAGTGATGCATACAATCCTCCTTGCAAAGAAAGTTAAATCCATGCTATTCCTCTCTCGCCAAGAGCTTGCTTTATTCATTCATTATTCCAGGTGCAAAAGACCACTTGTTGTGACAGTGATAGATGACAAATGTGATTTTACAGCTTTATTATTTTGTATTTCGACTTGAGTCAACTCACATAATAACGCTGACTGTTTGCCCTTCTGAACTATAATAATGATTATTGTTCAATGCCATGGCCGCTGACGTTAGCATTACTTATTTGCTATCATCTCTGTGCTCTCTGAGCCAAGTCTGAACAAAAATTTTAGATATAACAAGACGGTTCATTCAAAATTATTATAAAAATGAGAGAAAGAGGGACGGCTGACCAATATGGCGGATTAGTTTTTGAACTCCTCAAAGTTGGGTTGTATTTTCCCCTGAAATTCAAGTTGACTGCTTCTGAAATATACTATTTTGTCTGAAAATATGCCAGGGGGAGGCAGGAAAGGGCCTAGGAGAATACAAGGAGATAAAGAACAGCAAAATCTCGAACGAGACGAAGCACATGCGAACACCGATGAAGAAGATGGCGACGGCGAGATAACAACGCAGACCCTACACGAAACTATGCTAAGTATTAGCAAGCAGATAAGTGGCCTACGGGCGGAGCTGAAATTGGGTCTGGATGCATTCAAAGCGGACATGAAACAAGGGATGAATACTCATAAACAAGACATCAACCAACAACTAACAGTGACAAAGCTAGCGGTGCAGGAACAGAGTGAAAAACTCGAAGAAGCCCAGAGTCGCATAGGAGGGCTTGAGACTTGGTCAGCGACAGCTAATGACGTGCTTAGACAATCACTAAAGGAGCAAAAGAAGATGATGGACAAGATTAACGATCTGGAATCAAGGGGGAGAAGGAATAATCTGAGAATTTACGGGGTCCGCGAAGGAGAAGAGGGCAGCTCCACAATAACCTTCGTTGAAAACCTACTTCGAAATGAAAAGTTGATCAGTGAGGGTACATACCCGCAAATACAACGAGCTCATCGCTCCCTTGGCCCTAAACCCCCCGCGGATGCACACCCACGATCCATTATCGTGAACTTTCTTGAATTTAAGACCAGGTGCTCATACGAGACAAGCCCGTAGCTTTTGACCATGACTATACTGCGGCTGCGGTGCAACAGCGCTGAGCTTATAAACATATAAAAAGCGCAAACATATTGAAGGCTAAAGGCATCCGATTTCAATCGCCTTTCACTAACCTTCAAATTCATTGGGACACGGACCCACGGTTGTACCACACCCCGGCGGAGGCTGCACGTGAGATGAGAAATCAGGGAATAGAGGTGGAAGAACCCCAGGATCGCGGAGGACTCGACACGGCTGTCCTGCTGGATCAGCTGGAGAGCTTTAGATCCAAAAGAGAATTAAATACACAAAAACAGATAACTGAAGTAAAAACACAAATAGAAGATTTACTTAATCAAGAAGTAGAGAAAAAGGCAAGATACGTCAAGCAAAGTTATTATGAACTTGGTCCCAAGTCAGCAAAGTTACTTGCTCGTAGATTGCGGAAACAACAAACTGATACTGCAATTCACAAAATTAAAAACCCAATATCACAGAAAATTGAAACTAAGCCTGAGGAGATTGAAAAGATTTTTAGAGAATACTATCAAAAACTCTAGTCACAAGAAGAGACCGTGAACAAGCGGTACATAAGGGATTTCCTGTATTCATTAGATTTACCTAGCATTGGGGAGATACAGAACAAAACAATCACCAAAGAGATTTCACTAGAAGAATTAAATAAGACGCTGGGAAAAATGAAGACTAATAAAACTCCGGGTGGTGATGGGTTTCCTGCGGAGTGGTACAGAAAATTTCGTGACAAACTGAACCCTATTATATTAAGATCCTTCAATTGGACGATAAAGGAAGGTCGTATACCACCATCTTAGAAAGAGGCCATTGTGTCTTTGATTCCCAAGGAGGGAAAGATAGAGATGATTGTGTTAATTACAGACCCATCTCCATTTTGAACGTGGATTATAAATTGTATACTTCAATTATTGCTAAAAGACTGGAATCATTTGTTACAGAATTGATTGATGAGGACCAAAGCGGGTTTATTCCAGGTAGACAAACACAGGATAATATTAGAAGAACTTTACATATACTCGGAAAAATCAATAGAGAAAAATCGAGTGCAGCTCTTATAAGCCTGGATGCTGAAAAGGCATTCGATAGGGTGGGGTGGGAATTCCTGTACCAAACGCTGGAAAGATTTGGATTTAATCAAGATTCAATAAATATTATTAGGGCAATTTACCAACAGCCTATCGCCAGAATCAAAGTGAATGGGTCTCTAATAGAGCGTTTCTATTTGAGCAGAGGAACGAGGCAAGGCTGTTGTTTAAGCCCCATCCTCTTTGCTCTGTATATTGAACCACTGGCACCGGCCATTAGACAAGAGGAGGGATTAAAGGGTATCACTATGGGACAAATAGAGCACAAAATAGGACTATTTGCTGACGATGTTATGCTATACTTGCAGGATTTGGATACCTCTCTCCCTAAACTTTTGGAGGTAATTAAACAGTTTTATGTTTGCTCTGGTTATAAACTAAATATCACAAAAACTCAAATTATTCACTTTAATTACTCTCCAGAAGAAGAAATTAAAAATAAATTAAATGTAAATTGGAAAACAAAAACACTGAAATATTTAGGTATAATCATAACAAAAAAACCTGAGCTGCTATATAAAGCAAACTATAACCCAATAAATGATAACATAAAAAAGATTTGGAGAGGTGGTCGACCTACCCGCTAGATTTTAGTTGCAGAATAAATGTAATAAAAATGAATATTCTGCCAAGGCTCCTGTATCTGTTCCAGTCGCTACCAGTGGAAATACCACTTCAACAATTTGCACAATGGGATAAAATGGTGTCAAGGTTCATATGGGGAGGAAAACGCCCCAGAATACGTCTCTCTACTTTGCATCTGCCAAAAGAGAAAGGAGGAATGGCTCTGCCAAACTTAAAACTATACTTTCAAGATGCACAACTACGACCTTTGTGCCTTTGGTGTGATAACTCATATATTGCACGATGGAAAGATATTGAGACGCATGTACCAGATTATAATGTTCAAACCCTGTTGGGAGAGGAAGGCCTAGATTACACTCAAAGGAAGGGTCTGAATCCTATAGTTATATTTTTCCTTGGGATATGGTTCTCTCTGATTAAGCAATTGAAACTTAAAAATTATCAAAAAATACTGAGATGGATTGCACTGGATAACAGATTTAAGCCGCTATTTATGACAGTACTTTTAAAGATTGGATGAGTAAGGGCCTGACAGCTCTCTGCATAGCTATCAAAAACAACAAGATGAAGAGTTTTCAGGAGCTAAAGGATAGTTTTGATCTAAATAACCAGGATCTATTCAGATACTTACAGCTGAGGGATTACTACTGCAAAGAAATTAAGGGATTTTCTTCTGACGTGGTAAACCCTCTTATTGAAATAATGTGTGGCGCTTATCAACAAAAGACTAGGGCTGGGATAAACGATTATTTTTAAACGGTTAATCTAGCGATTATTTTTTCGATGTATCGATTAATCTAACGATTAATTTTTCAGCCCGATTCGATTTCGATTCGATTCGATTATCGATTATCTCCCCATGAATTGGCTAATAGCAATTTATACATGTTGATTTACATATCTGAATGAAAAAAAACATGAATTCCTTAACACTGCAATATGTTTATTGCTCTTAAAATTCCAAAATAAAAGACTATACAAGTGCAAAGTAATGCATTCCTAGTCAGAGGTAGCATTCAATAAAACCTTGAAAACACATAGGCCTAGCTTACTGAAAAAAAGTGCAATCTGTCACGACACATTAAAGAGCCACAAAATAGTAGGCCTATTTATGGTTTAATTTTCTTTGACTGACCAAATTTGAAAGTTGAGACTTTATTAAATGTTACCTTCTGGTCCTGTCTGTCAGCGCGTTGTCAGTGCTGCATACATAGTTGTCCTCTATGTATTTTTCACAACATTAATAGCTATAAGCGCATACTTGCAGCAGTCTCGCACGCGCTTAGAGCTCGTGTGAACTGCACGTATAAAATGAAGTTAAGGAACAACCTCGATCCATCAGCAAACGCCACATAGGTCGCTGCATTTCACTGCACTTCGTGACATTTTTTCCTTTTGCGCGAAGAAGCCGTTCGCTGGAGATGTGTTAAAAGATAGCGGAGAGCATTCATGACTATTAGTCTGCCTGTATAATAATCATCCTGGCGCCGGGTCTGAGTGAGTCATTTACTCTTTAAAATAAAATACTTTATTTTACTCATTTAAGACTGCTCTTATGAGGACACTCGACAAAACAGACAGTTTGGCATAATTTGTGTGTTATGGTTCGTTCAAGCCCGAAAGAGAACTCAATACTGACGCTCATTTTTCTGTGGGGTGTGTGTGTGTGTGTGTGTGTGTGTGTGTGTACTTTAGAGGAACGAGTGTGTGGCACCTTGCACTTCTGATAGTCTGAGGAGCCACTCGTGTTCCTACTACTCTCTGGCGCCGCCATCTTTGTTTTGGGTCTGACGGATCGACGCGCATATTTTGCGTCAACGTATTTTTATTACGTCGACGCGTTGTCCCAGCCCTACAAAAGACTAATAAGATTGTGTCTAAACTCTATCGGAGTCTGGTGGAGAACTTGAAAAACACTACACTCTATGTAAAAGCAAAATGGGAGTGTGAATTAAAGGTTGTCCTCACGGAGGAGGAATGGTATCAAACATGTTGTCTACTCCAGACCTCCACCAACTCCCAACAGTGGAGAGAATTTAATTGGAAGTGTTTTATGAGGTTTTTCATCACTCCTTATTTGAAGAGTAAACAACTTGGGATACCGCAAGACTGTTGGAGGGCTGTGGAAGTAGGGACGCAAACCACGCCCACATCTTCTGGACATGTCCTAAAATTCAAGCATTTTGGTCTATCGCTAACAATACTTTACAGAAGGTGCTGGGGGACAATATCCCAAAGGAATGTAAAGTTATGTTCCTCGGAAACATCACAGAAAGTGTGCGGAAGGAGGACCTGTATTTATCCAAGATTTGATTATCTGCGGCCCGAAAGGCTATTACTAAATCTTGGCTCAAATTGCACATCCCAGATCTACAGCAATGGACAAGTTTAATTCAAAGTATTTTTATAATGGAAAAATTAACCTACACTATAAGGTTAAGAGAATCATCATTTAAAGAAAAATGGAGAAAATGGACCCATTTTCTGGCACTAGAATCTGCATAACTGTTCTTCCCAATACAACTGTATACTGTGCGTTAAGTTTGTGTGATTCTACTGATTGGGTTTCTGGTAAATTTATGCAAAAAATAGTAGAAGTATTGTAAATGTAAGGTTATTGATCAGTGATTCCAATGAGTACAACTAGACTTATTTTTGTTTTCAATTGTACTAGGTACCTCCTCATTGCCTTCCTCTGATTTTGTTTAATGTATGTCATTTTATTTTATTTTTATTTTTTTTCCCCTCTTGTTTTATTGTTGTTGACATAAAATTCTAATAAAAATTGAAAGTATAAAAAAAATGAGAGAAAGAGCAAAGTGCCGTATGGTGGAATAAGGGGGCTGGAGCCATCACTGGACTCTGGTCAGGGCTGGAGCCATCACTGCACTGTGGCAGAGACTATTTATATAGAGACATGCCACTTCCTCAATCCTCAATACAACTATATAGGGAAAACCCGTAACGCCAAAGATGGCGGTTGTATGCACATGTCCCGCCCCTCCCGCTGGAAAGCCAATCGTCTGCTTTTAACAGTCAAGCCGGGAAACATTTAAGCCTATCGTCTGGTTCCACTGACGCATGCGCACAGTTGAGGTTTGCGACAGCAGAAAATACGTTACTGTTTGAAAAGGCGGCAGATTTGATATGCAGTGTATGTGTGAGTTGTGTAAATATCAGACTAACCAAGTCTCCCGGAAGTTCCCGGAGTCTCCCCCATATTGATAGCGGCTCCCTGATGCCCTCAAATTAGTTAAAATCTCCCGGAATCTAGAGCGAACGAGCAAGAGCTCGCACATACTGTGCTTCAAACCGTGTAGCGCGTGCACGACAGAGAGGGAGAGAACCCTTGCGCATGCGTAGTAAAATCATAACCTGTAGGGGAAAAGGTGTTTTAAACCTTATTTTGGGGCAAAGTCATCAAACTTTTTCAGCGATTTTTATCATATTTTAATGCTGTTTCTATACATGCGGTTTTTATGTCCCGGTGACCAGTGAAAGTGCAGTTCTGACTCTCTGCCCATTCATTTAGATAGAAGCCTGGTCTTGTTAGTCCGAAATAGCTGCCCGGAGGCGTTGCCAAGATGGCGGCCGAGTGGCATGACTTGCCTAAAAGGACTTTGACTGTGGTCAGGGGCTGGAGCCATCACTGCACTGTGGTCAGGGGCTGGAGCCATCACTGCACTGTGGTCGGGGGCTGGAGCCATCACTGGACTCTGGTCGGGGGTTGAAGCCATCACTGGACTCTGGTCAGGGGCTGGAGCCATCACTGCACTGTGGTCAGGGGCTGGAGCCATCACTGCACTGTGGTCAGGGGCTGGAGCCATCACTGGACTCTGGTCGGGGGCTGGAGCCATCACTGGATTCTGGTCGGGGGTTGGAGCCAACACTGGACTCTGGTTGGGGTTGGAGCCATCACTGGACTCTGGTCGGGGGCTGGAGCCAACACTGGACTCTGGTCGGGGGCTGGAGCCAACACTGGACTCTGGTCAGGGGCTGGAACCATCACTGCACTGTGGTCGGGGGCTGGAGCCAACACTGGACTCTGGTCGGGGGCTGGAGCCAACACTGGACTCTGGTCAGGGGCTGGAACCATCACTGCACTGTGGTCGGGGGCTGGAGCCATCACTGGACTCTGGTCGGGGGCTGGAGCCATCACTGGATTCTGGTCGGGGGTTGGAGCCAACACTGGACTCTGGTCGGGGGTTGGAGCCATCACTGGACTCTGGTCGGGGGCTGGAGCCAACACTGGACTCTGGTCGGGGGCTGGAGCCAACACTGGACTCTGGTCGGGGGCTGGAGCCAACACTGGACTCTGGTCGGGGGCTGGAGCCAACACTGGACTCTGGTCGGGGGCTGGAGCCAACACTGGACTCTGGTCGGGGGTTGGAGCCATCACTGGACTCTGGTCGGGGACTGGATCCATCACTGGACTCTGGTCAGGGGCTGGAGCCATCACTGGACTCTGATCAGGGGCTGGATCCATCACTGGACTCTGGTCAGGGGCTGGAGCCATCACTGGACTCTGGTCAGGGGCTGGAGCCATCACTGGACTCTGGTCGGGGACTGGATCCATCACTGGACTCTGGTCGGGGTTGGAGCCAACACTGGACTCTGATCAGGGGCTGGATCCATCACTGGACTCTGGTCAGGGCTGGAGCCATCACTGGACTCTGGTCGGGGGCTGGAGAGGATGTGTGTGGTCCAAATACACATAATAGCCGTGGCCACAATGGTCAGCGCTGCACACTCTGCTGACTCTGTTGTTGGAGACTCTGGCGTTGCGGCCATGACATGGCGAGGCTCAGATTTGGCTGCCATGATGGGAACAGGCTCTGGCATAGAGGGTACTGAGCACGTGGTTTGTCCCGTATTTCCGAGTTGTGTAAACGCATCATCCCATGCAAATCATTCCACCCGCATTCTGTGGAGACTCGTCCTATTCTACCCTTGATTGGGTAATTCTCGCTGCCATTGTTGGTTTGATTGGTTTGTTTAATACCATCAGGTTCAGGGCCAATCAGAGTCAGAGGAGGGCGGGTCTTTTGGCAGAGAGTTGATAGCAATGCCAGAGCTCAGAGAAATCAAAGCACCGTCTCACAGTTCTTCATACCTCAAGCATCTCCTGAAGCAGATAGTGTAATGACAGGTTTTTAATCAGCTCAATAATTGTTCTGATTGATTACGTTTTCATATGCTGCCTATGCCCATTTGTTAAGAAATAATGTTACAATGTAAATGAATTATATCCATACATTATGATTTGTTTATTATGGTTAAGGTACAGTCAGACACATGCATTTTTTAAATAAGAAATAAGAGAGAGATATATAATTGAATGGATATTTAATAATAAAAATGTGCATGTGTGAAGAAAATAACTTATGCTTAACAAATCTAGAGAATTTCATCCTTTAATATACATAAATAAATAAATAAATACATAAATAGATTTTCTTACCAATAATAAAAATAGTGTTTGTAATTATAGGTTATTTATGTGTGGTATCACTGTTTGGATGGTGTTACATGTTTAAAAGACAAACAGCTACTCATTGCTGCACGGAGTGACAAGAAGTACACTTTAAAAAAAGAGTAGGCCTAACATAGTCCAATACTTCACAGTACTACTTCTGGTCTACTGATGTTTTTGATGTTCAAGATCCTTTGCTAAAGTCTCCTGCACTATATATTTTTTTCCAATCAAATTTAGTATTTGTTTGAGTATCAACGCATTTGTTTAATTTATAGTGAATAAGTTATGGATCTGTTAATTTAATAAGTTAATAAAGTATGGTTAACATCTCACATACAACTCAGACGAAAGGCAATTTTTTTTTGTGGTCTCATTGTCACACTTTGTTAACGTTGTTTGTGATAGAGAGTGATTGCATATATTCACACTGATTTCAATAGCAGATAGCTGATTATAATGTCCATTGGTACTGATCTTATTACTTTCCTGAAAATATGTTTTGAGTTATGATATACCACCATTGGCATACCGTCGGGCCTGTGGTCATTGTGGCCCCGAGGGCTTTGGCCCCCGCTGCGGCCGCCGGCAGGCGTCCCTTATTGTTTTGTATTGAAGGTGGCAACCCTACTTGGGATGCACATGACATGAGGACAAGGGAATCACATGACAAAGGGGAGCACATGGCAAAGGAGGAAACATGAAATGAGATATGAAACAAAAACTATACATTACAATAGGCATGTGTGTTAGGCACGAGTGCTCTGCACATGTGAATGTGAATGTGCGCAGGCTCATCACTACATAAGAAACCAACACAATGACATTTACATTTATTCATTTAGCTGACGCTTTTATCCAAAGCGACTTACAATTGCTATATATGTCAGAGGTCGCACGCCTCTGGAGCAATTAGGGGTTAAGTGTCTTGCTCAGGGACACATTGGTGTCTCGCAGTGGATTCGAACCCGGGTCTCTCACACCAAAGGCATGTGTCTTATCCACTGCGCCACGTCACCACCGCAAAGTTGAAGACAATGAAGTCTTCCGCAATGAACCGCAAGAACCGCAATGAAGACAAAGTTGTAATAAAATGAGTGAAATTTATTAACAATAGGTATGCAAGATTAAATACCACAACGATTAATAATGCTAATTCCGTCATGACAACTCTCAGGAGATTGGTATGGTAATAGATATTGGCATTATTTATTTTATTATTTATTTATTTATTTAATATGGACATAGCAATAACATTGGACAAACCAGATGCATTGTTTAAAGTGTAATAGCACATGTGCTAATTTTCAACACCTGTCCATAGGGGCTTTTACAACAGATAAAAAACACATTGTTAAACAACACAAGGCACATTTTACACATGAAAAAAACTTTGGCCCGATTTAAGCCACTGTTTGAGCTCTCTGGCAAAGATGTTAATATTGTTCTGCAGTTTGAGTCCAATTGGGAGAGAATTCCATAGTGTAGCCCCTCTGAAGGAGAAGCTAGACTGACCAAAAGATTTTCTAAACTTTGGTAAGACACAATCCCCACTAACTGAGGCTCTGGTGGAAGATCTAAAAGAGCCCTGACGCCTCTCTATGAGGCCAGAGAACAGTGGTGACACACAGTTGTTCAAACATTTAAAAGTCAATTTCAAAATAATAAAATTTACAAAATTTTCAAAAGTAAAAAGCTTGTGCTTTTGTATGATATCACAATGATGCCATATCATAGGTTTCTTATCAAAAATCTTAATTGCCTGTTTATATAAAGAAGTGACTGGTTTCAGAGTGGACGCTGATGTTTGTGACCATGCTGTAATACAGTATGACAAATGTGAAAAAACCATTGCATGCATAAACAATAAAGCCGCGTGATGTGGCAACTCTCCTCTAATAAAGCGAAAACAGTTTAGATTTGATTTGACTTTCCTACAAACATGGTTTACTTGACTTTGGAACTTCAGATGTTTGTCCATGATTATGCCCAAGTATTTCATTTCATGAACCTCACAGATGGGTTCATGGTCTAAATGAACTTCAAAGATGCTGTCAGGGGACCTCCGGTTGATAGAAAAACACATTGAGACGGTTTTCTGAACATTTAGAGTTAAATGGGACAGCTGAAGCCATTTTGAGATGTTATGTAAAGCCTGTGTTAACTGCTGCCCAGCCACTGCAGTTGTTCTTGCTGACACATGGATAACTGTGTCGTCAGCATAAAGCTGGCAGTTTACACCCTGACAGCAATCTGGGAGATCATTTATATACATTGAAAACAACAACGGTCCTAGAACTGACCCTTAGGGCACACCTAAGTCATTTGGACTCAGGTTGGATTTAACAGATCCTACTTTCACACATTGTTCTCTACCCTCCAGGTAGGACTTAAACCATAACAGAGCTGCATTTGAGAATTGAAATTGCTGTAATTTCTGCAATAAGATACAATGGTCCACTGTGTCGAAGGCCTTCTTCAGATCTAAAAATACAGCGCCTACGACATACCCTTTGTCCAGTGAACTTTTGATCTATTCCAACAAGAAGCAGTTGGCGGTTTCTGTGCTGTGTTTTTGTCTGAACCCAAACTGCTGGGGATGCAGCAATTGGTTATTTTCAAGATGTATTAATTGCTCCGCCACAATTTTTTCCAGCACTTTAGAAACGACTGGAAGAATGGAAATAGGTCTGTAGTTGCAGGCTTGGTCTTTGTCGCCTGACTTATAAATTGGAGTAATTACAGCAATCTTCCAGCTCTGTGGGAAAGTGTTTGTTTGTATTGACAAGTTTACAAGGTAAGTAATGGGATCGAGTAAACTGCTTAGATGTTTTTTAATTAGAGCTACATAAAGATTATGTATGTCTCTTGATGTAGAATTTTTCATATTAACAATAATTTTCCTTACTTTGTCATCCGAAACTTCTCTGATTTTTAAAGAATCTGTACTGCTAAGCTGAACTTTGTTCTCAAAGGGGTAATTTCCCCTTGAAAGGTTTAGCTAGATCGTAAACTGATTCAACAAAAAATTTGTTGAACTCGTTAGCAATTGACTGGTTGTCATAAACGTAATTATCATCAATTTTTAGGCAATCTATCATTTGATGGTTTTTCCTATTAGAATTTGTCAATTTGTTTATATGTTGCCATAATTTGGAGCTACTTCCATTTGCTTCCTCTATCATTTTTATATAATATTTTGTTTTTGCTTTGCGCAGCTCACTTATAACTTTATTCCTGAGACAAGTGAAAATTCGATAATCAATATTATTCCTAGTTTTTAAAGACTTTTTAAGTGCAAGGTCACGATTTTTAGCCATTAACCAAATGTCGTTGTTAAACCACGGAAGAGAATACTTTCTTGGTTTTCTTGTCCAGGTTTTTGTATACTTTTATTTATCATTTAGTTTAGTGACGAATTTAGATGCACTCAAGTTTAAATCAGTCTCCGCAGTAATACTATTCCAATAAATTTGGTTTAACTCATTTTCAAAGGAATTTATTTTTGCTTTAGGAATTCCTGTTGTTTTCGTTTTGTTCTCTGCTTTATTATGATTAATGAAATGCTTTTTAGTTAACTTTCTGACAACTAATGTCATGTTATGATCGGTAAGCCCTGTGATTAGGTTATAAGTTTTAGTTATTCTTTCTGGTCTATTTACAAAAATCAAATCAATCAATGTTGCACTGTGTCTGGTAATTCTAGTAGGTTTGTTTATCATTTGCTTATATTTGAACTTATCCATCAAAGATTTCAGCTTTGTTCTACTGTTGTTTTTCTCCTGCCAATTTATATTGAAATCACCCATAATTATACATTCAGTACAATTGTCAATATTCAATAAAAGACTCTTAAAATCATCATCGACATTTGCTCCATGTGAAGGTGGATTATAAATGACAATTAATTTGAATTTCATTGTTGGAGACAAAATTACATTTAGCCCCAGGCAGTCCAGTTTCATTACAAAGTCAACTTTCTCACACTTAAATGTTTCTTTGATGTATACTAGCACACCCCCACCCCTTCCTTGGTCCCTATCTCTCCTGTAACACTTGAAGCCAGGTATGTCGATTAGGTCTGTAGGAATGGATGGATTCAGCCAACTTTCAGTCACACACAAGTAATCCAGGTTAGAGTCAGTTAACAAGTCTATTAATTTGATCTATTTTTGGTAAAATACTCCTTATATTAATATGTCCTCCCAAAATCCCCTTTGGTTTTGTTTGGGGATTCCAAATAATCTGGGCATGATTTACAGTTTGGAAAATCTTCAGCTCTTTCTGCTTTTGCGCTGCCCGATTTGGATTTTTGGACCTTATGAGTTGCCGTCGTTGTTTACATTCGGCATCTGTTGTAATGCATGCGTCGTGTAGATCAAGACTCACCACACTGTCCGAATCTGAGCTACCGACTGCTCTGAGACTCTGTTGCTGGAACTGGATGGCACACTCCAACACTCCGCTCCCCACCGCGATCAAGGCCCCACATCTGCTGCGGCTCCAGCACGGCAGCGTCAGCAACTACTCCATCCTTCCCACCGACGGATGCACTCAGATGTCCAGATGCCCACACGGACTCGGCAGTAGGAAAAAACACGTTTCCACTTGTTTCCACCGTTTCCACTTGTGAGACGTGATGACCCATCTCACCCACATTATTAGTCAGAGAGAGTACATTTGTTGTCACATTTACTCCCGGAAATGAATTGTTAGCTTGGTACTGCTGTTCAAAGATATGTTGGGGTACATCAACTTTACGTAGAGGCCCGGGATTTAGGTGTACATCTCCCGACAGAAGTAGCAACAACATTAGAGTTTTAATTACTCTTGGAGGAGCCTGCTTCTGCTTACTCATGCGGTTGCGTTGGTTCAGTCTTTTGGATGCCTGTGCTGCATTGGCAGCAGAGGTGTGGGAGAAGATGGTAGCATAGCCAAAACCAAAACAATATAGTTTGGCTTTCTCATCCCGAATGCCAAATGGATCTTGATCAGCAGCAGCAGCACGGTTAGTGTTTTCACCCGCTTTACATTTACATTTACATTACATTTAGTCATTTAGCAGACGCTTTTATCCAAAACGACTTACATTTGAGGATTAACCCAAGCGAGTCATCGTGGAGAGGTAAAAACAACGCAAGAAGTGCTCAGAATACAAAGTTCAAACATTGCTCAGAGTAGCATAAACCAGACAAGCGAAGATTTCAAGAAAAAGGTTTTTTTTTTTTTTTCGTTTTTTTTTTCTATGTGAAGTGCTCACGGAAGAGATGAGTTTTCAGTTGTCTTTTGAATGCTGTCAGGGATTCTGCATTCCGGATGAGGATGGGGAGATCATTCCACCAGCATGGAACCGTGAATGAGAATGTTCTGGAGAGAGATTTTGTGCCTCGCTGTGATGGTACCACGAGCCGTCGCTCAATGATCGATCGTAGGCTTCTGGTAGGGATGTAGACCCGTAGGAGCGAGTGAAAGTAGGAGGGAGCTGAGCCAGTGGTCAATCTGTAAGCAAGTGTCAGCGCCTTGAACTTGATTCGAGCAGCGAGTGGTAGCCAATGCAGGGAGATGAACAGCGGAGTGACGTGGGCCCTTTTGGGCTCGTTGAAGACAAGACGAGCAGCAGCATTCTGGATCATTTGTAAGGGTTTAGTTGCACATGATGGAAGTCCAGCCAGAAGAGCATTGCAGTAATCAAGCCTAGAAATAACCAGGGCCTGGACAAGAAGTTGTGTTGCATGCTCAGTTAGGAAAGGCCTGATCTTCCTGATGTTGTGCATTGCAAACCTGCATGATCGAGCTGTCTTTGAAATGTGGTCTGTGAAGGTCAGCTGGTCACCAAAGATTACTCCAAGATTTCTGACCGACCTTGATGGGGTGATTGAGGATGACTCTAGCTGGATAGTGAAGTCGTGCTGTAGAGACGGATTGGCAGGGAGAACGAGAAGCTCAGTCTTTGCCAGATTGAGCTGGAGGTGATGTTCCTTCATCCAAGCCGAGATGTCCGCCAGACAGCTGGAGATACGTGCAGCTACTGTGGGATCGTCTGGTTGAAATGAGAGGTAGAGCTGGGTGTCATCAGCATAGCAATGGTAAGAGAAACCATGTGCCTGTATGATGGTTTAGTTGGTACATCGCATATGAACGATACAGACATAAGCGCCAAGACGCAACAGGTAACTAAGACTGCAATATGGTAGTTGTCGTACTCATGTTTGCCGTTTCTCTTTTGTTTGAGAAAGCATTTGTTGATATCATATAAAGCATTGTGCCACAACTTTAAAATACCAATTATAAGCTGGTTGGTGTTGTAAACTTCTTCCTTTTTCAGTGTAGAGAAACTCAGAAGCGAAAAAACCAGGAGACTTGATAGGTTCTTCAGCAGGATTCTTTATTGAGAACACGAGCTGTCGGTAGCTGTAGTCACCAAGTCAAGTCTAGTCTAGTCAAGTCTAACTAAGGGAACTTTACATTGTAGTTTATATACATTTCAAGGGGGAGGGATTACATTGTGATGAACAAAGCATGTAAATGAGGTATACTGATTTTGGAACCTGCTCAGCATGAGACACGAGAAAAGGACGGTGCAGGACTTCTCGTACTGAGACAAGAACTCCAAGACAAACGGTCTCAGTAATAAAATAGCAGATGTTCAAACTTGCTCAGCATGAGTTCCACCCGGTGAGACACGAGAACAGGAAAGGCATAGACTTCTCGTACTGAGATGAGAACTCCAAGACAAACGGTCTCAGTAATTGAATAGCAGATGTATAAGAAGTCTAAATTAAACATTTAAATAAAATTTGTAATCCTACATTTCCCCCTTTGAGAGTTCCAAATAACTCTCACAAAATACAAATTTAAACAAATTTAAACTGTGATCGTTACAGGCATATAACGCATGTTCTGTGTTTGCTTTTCTGCAATTGCATGCTTACACAGAAACAAACATGCAATTTTAGGGTCCGTGACGTTCTTACGGGTAATAGTCTTTTCTGGTAGGAACTGTGATTTTCTCGTGAGAGGCGTGATTCATATGTTGAATGAAACACTTGATACTGTGGACGCATAGATAGTACGCCAGTAGAACAAACAACAACATAATTGCTATTTCCTTTATCCACAGCCAGGGTTTACCAATCAAGTTTCCGAACCATGAAGAATTATCTTCAGTCATCTGGTGTAATTTTGCTGAAAGATCAAGAATGTCTTGTTGGATTTTGTTCAAGTTCTCTGTTGGATCCATTAACCCGGTGCAGCACTCAGGTCCGATGATGGTGCAGGCTCCTCCTTGCGTTGCTAGAATGTAATCCAAGGCCACTCTGTTCTGTAAGATCATTATCTTGTGCGAAGCGAGAGTGTCCGTGATGTTACCAAGGGCCAAAGCCGTATCATTGGCCAATTTCTGTACAGAATTCGATAAGCTTCTGACTTGATCAAGGGCTTGCATGACACCATAAGATGGTATTAATGCTCCAAGAGTTCTTGACCACCATGTTTGTGCACAAGTGAGTCCTGGAATGCAGCCATCTGCTTCGTTAGTGGTAGGAGCTGAATTTTGTAGCTGTGGGGAGCTTGGGGTGGAGTGTGTATTTTCTCTGATAGCTGGTAGAACATAAACAAGGGTGCACCTTCCGTTGAATTGACTGGGGAGGATGCTGTAGACAGAAGTTCCACATAACCAAAAAGTGTCAGTTGGTGGAGAGATCATACACAACTGATTTATTGCAAAAAAATTTGGTAGGGATGGGTTTCTGGAGAAACACTCTGTTAAGTCCTTTTCCTCTTTCTTATCTGTTGTAGTAATGTACACATGGGATTCTGTTCCTCTTTCAATCACAAAGCTACAACGTTCACGAGGAATTTCACCCAGTGGAGTCGATGCTGGAGCATAATTTTCCATGCACCAATAGAACATCATTGGCAGGAGTAGATCTGTCATGATGGGAGTAGCTGAAGTTAGGTTGCAGGATGGTAGTCCTGGAATGCAACAGGGAGAAGCTGGAGGAATTGTTGTGTTGTGACATGTATCCTTGTTGTATAATCCACTGGTATGATGATTGAATAAGGTACACGTGTCACATTTGGAGATAGGGTGTGCCACCCAGGGGATTCCTGCTCCTACTGAAGGTGCCTGTGGCATGCAAACGTCCTTTCCAGCAAACAAGGCATTTCTTGACATATTCATCAGCTCTAAGAATATGTTGTTTCTGGAGTCCACACTTTGTGCGATGTTCAGGATGCTTAGTAGTACGACAATCTTGATCATGTTGATGGATGACTGAAGGTTTCGTATGTGAGTCTCTGCGTTGTGTATTTTTTTTTTTCTTTTGTGATAGTTGGTTCGGCAGTGGGTCTAGTTGTTTTCTGGAGGTTGTGGCTTCATACGCAGGTGAGGAGGTTGGTGCGTATGGGTCCCGGACTGTCATCAAGTGGTGTCTGCACAGAGTAAGAAAGAAAAACAAAAGACACTAGAGCAGTATTTGTTCAAACACTAGGATTGTGAACTTTTTCTGAGTCTGCTAGACAGTGGAGCAGTATTTGTTCAAACACTAGGGTTGTAAACTTTTCTGAGTCTGCTATTGTTGTTCCCTCTTTCCCTATTTCTTAAACCTTTGACACCTAAGGAACAGTGAGGTAAGGATGGACTAGGATAGGGCCTATGAGGGAAGTCTTCACCCCAGGGTTAACCCCCGAAGCCTGTTGCGTTCGGTTCTTCCCGGGGCTCCTCACTGGTTCCGTGTCCTAACCTATCCCTGTGGGTGGGGGAACAACCTTACAGTGTGTACAATGAGTCCAGGTTTTCCTTCCCTGACACAATACTGCAGCTGCTGTAATCAACATCACTTGATGTGGCCCATGCCACTTTGGTTCTAATGGCTTATTTCTGAATGACTTTATCATGACCCATTGACCTGGGATGATTGTGTGTCCACCTTCTGGTGGAGTCTGCCAACATGACTCAACTCTCCCTCTGGCACTCTGTACCGCCTTTGTTAGGTTTTCACAGTAAGCAATCAGGGCATCTGAGGCAATGTGTACATCAGCATTTCTAAGATCAATCACACCTGGCATCTGCATGGGGCGTCCAGTAATGATCTCATGAGGGCTCAGTCCTACTGTTCTGTTAGGTGATGCTCTCATACTACACAGTACTGCTGGCAGTGCTTCAACCCATGGTACCCCTTCCTGATGCATTTTGCTTAGTCTGGTTTTGATTGTTCTGTTCGATCGTTCAACCTGTCCTGATGCTTGTGGCCTGTAGGGGCAGTGAAGATTCCACTTAATCTTCAAAATTCTAGACACTTCCTTGACTACCTGTCCTGTGAAGTGTGTACCTTGATCTGAGTCAATGCAATCTGGTAATCCCCATCTGGGAATGAAATCAGTGACAAGACATTTAGCAGTATGTGCAGCTGTAGCACGCCCTGTTGGATAAGCTTCTACCCATCTTGAGAACTTATCTATTACTACCAAAACATCTGTTTTTCCCTTACAACGAGGCAATGATATGTAATCAACTTGCAGGTGACGAAATGGTCCTGGTGGGGCTGGGGTATGTGCTGCTGGTGTAGTGGCTGCTGGTACATCATTATTTTTCTGACATGTAACACACCTCTTGGCTGTTTCTGTGGCTACATTTCTGAATTTTGGATTCCACCACTGATTTGAGAACCTGTGATTCATCGTTGCTGGACCACTGTGACCTAAACTGTGTATTTGTTGAGCCAAATATGGCAGCAGTGATTCGGGAGCAACATATTTTCCCCCTTTGGTCCAGCAACCGGATGAATCCACTGTGGCTCCTTTGTCTAACCATGTCCATGCTTCATACAGAGGAACGTCTTTGTACAGATCAATTATTGATTCAGGAGGCATAATTGTCTTCTGTGCTGTACTACCTGAACACACTTGTACAGTTGCATAGAAACAAGCCTGTTTAGCTGCCATATCAGCAAGAGCATTACCTTTAGCTTCCGTAGTATTAGTTGTGAGATGTGCTTTCACTTTGATCACTGCTAATTTCTTTGGAAGTTTCATGGAAAACATTAGATCTTTCACTAATTCAGCATGCTTAATGGGGGATCCAGCAGAAGTTAGAAACTGTCTGGTTTGCCAAATGACACCAAAATCATGAATTACCCCAAAAGCATATCTGGAACCTGTGTAGATATTAGCAACTGATCCTGAAGCTAGCGTGCATGCTCTTGTTAGGGCTACTAGTTCTGCAGCTTGAGCTGAAAAATGATCTGGAAGACGTCCTGAAGCTAACACTTCCGTGGTGGACGTTACTGCATAACCTGCTCGTCTGTTACCTTCAATTACTTGAGCTGAACCGTCAACAAACAACTCAAATTCTGAATTCTCTATGGCAGTTTCTTTTACTTCACTCGTAGGTGTATATGTAAGCGTAACACAATCGTGAGTCCTTTCACCTTCATCCTCTAACAAAACTTCAGTCATAGCAGACATCATACATGAGGACGGATTCGTGACAGGTGCACGCTGTAAGACAATATTTGGGGCTGTGAGAGTTGCTAACCAATTTCCCCAGCGAGAGGAAGTGACAGAAGTGACTTTTGCTTGATTCATTAATGCGGACACTGCGTGTGGACATCTTACGTTTACAGACTGTCCTAACACCATCCCTGATGAAGCCTGAAGCGCTAGATGCACTGCCTGTACTGCTCTGAGGCATGGGCCCATACCTTGAGCTACTATGTCAAGTTTACC
>JAVALU010002016.1:0-218201 GCA_030770095.1 Gila robusta
GTGAGCTTAGAATTATAAGGTTCTATCTCCGTTTAGGGTAGTTCTGAGATATTGAGCATCAAAGTTTTTACATCCCAGCTGGCAAAACTGTTATGTAGTATAATCTTCTATTATAGCTCAACAAGACCATCACCCTACAGGTACTTTGAGAATAAAATATCAAAATCCTGGCACATTTGGAAATGGGATTTTTTAAGATGACCCAAATGGAGATAGAACCTTATAAGTCTGAGAGCTCTGATTCTGTTTGGAATTATAAGGTTCTATCTCCACTTTTACAAATAAAACCCCACATTTCAAAGAATAAATGTATATAACCATTGATTTTAATCAATTTATATATTTATAATACAAGCACACAGCTTGTAGTATATACTATAATATAATAGTATAGTATCAAAGCCAAGCAAATTTGTAAGAAAAAAAAAAATTTTATTTTCAAAGAACATGGACATGGAATAATTACACAATACTACACCCCACTCCTCTGTACTGTAAAAACATTTAGGAAGCATCTTACATTAAAAACGTTTAATTTAGTAGATTAACACACAAAATATTGTAACATCATGAAAGTTATGTTTTCATCCCTTTCCACTCTGTGCTCTGAAACATTTTAAAAAGACGTGTTCATTTAATTAAAAACATTCTAAACACACTTCTAATCAATAATGTATTGTTGTAATTCATTAGATTCTTTTTTAAATCCTCCACCCTGGACATCCCCTTTTCTCCATCCGTATTACCCCCCCCCCCCACCCCACCCCCCACCCCACCACCCCACCCCACCCCACACACACACACACTGTTACTAAACATCAGTAAAAACGTTTTAAAAACACATTGTTCATTTATTTTATAACCTAGTGTAAAACTATGAGACACTTTTATTATTTATTTAGTATTATATTATATTATTATTATTTGTTTATTATTATTCTGTATGTCTGTTTTGTTATGTATGATGTACTTCATGTTATGTCATTTATGTTGTCATGACTCTTTCCAACCTTCTATCTAGATTATTACTTTCTAAATACTGCCTTGTAGTATGCTTTGTCAACGGCAGGCATGTACTTGAACATGGATAAAAGGTCTGACTTCTTTGCCTCTGCAATTGTGCTTTTTTTGGTGAGCAACTTTGGCTTGGGCAGCAAGAGAGACGTTGGCATGTTAGCCCTAGTTTGGGCATTTGAGCCCCTAATATCCACCTGTATAGGAGGCTGAGCATGGGAGGTACTGTACTTCACACTGAACAGATTTTGAGAAAATGTTATTTGGGCCACTGAAGCGAATGGTACCTGCTTGTACTGGAAAAGTTTTGAACATGACTGAAAGTCTTTGAAATCTGTATCTTTCATCTGGATGACAGTGTAAGGATTAGTTCTGTTCACTCTCAGAAGGACACGCAAGAACGACAGTGGGCTGTAAAACTCTGAGCTTGCCATTGCCTTTTCGATGTTGCTATGCATGTTGTCTACTTCTTGGACCGCCGAGTGGCCAGGCGTAGAATATTTCATTGTGATCTTTTGGATTTTGGTATTTCTTGACAAGAACTCAATGATTGCAAAAGACATAATGGAATTTCTATTTTGTGGCACACAGCTGTCACTCCATGTGACTATCTCAGTTACCTCAGGATGGTCTTGAACAACTCTTTCAAGGATTTTGACTATGGCACTTGCCATGTCATTCCCTCCTCTACCTGACATGGCCTCCGTCCACACAGCACAATACCCTTTCTTAGTAAGTGAGCTGTGGGCAGTCATATTATATAGATTCATCTTCCTTTTATAAAAGAATGAAGTAACCTCAGCTCGTGGACATGAGATGACATTTTCGAAATCAAAACAGACCGTAAGGTGCTGTTTATCATCTCTATCTCTTTGGCGCTCTTGGCGCATGGCATTTTTTTCATATACATGTTTATTGTGTGCATGCTCTTGGTGCTGGTTTAACAACCCCTGTTTTTGTGCTGCTTCATGTGCCTCACATTCATCACACCTGTCTGATTTGGGGACATGAAAACCAAGATTAAACTCTGTGTTAAATATAAATCTATAGTAAGACATTTTCACTGGTGTTTCATATACAGCACATTTGATTTTATAGAGATCATACATCTTGGCCACATTTAGAGTTGGCTCCAGATATTGCTTTTGGGTGCGGGCACGACAGTAGTGTGACTCGACGACAGGGAAAGACCTAATGTGCTCCAGCACCTTCTCTTTTTTGTCCTCATCTATGTGTTTTTTAGGATGCTTTCCCTGTGCATCTGACTTTGCTATGCTAGTCTGGCATTTCTTTTGGTGTACATTATACACTGTTTTCTGACTTATTGAAAGAGTACCTAGAAAAAAAGGCTTGCATACTCTGACTTTCTGTCCCTCTCCTATATCATGAAAATATTTGAATGAGTGTGAACGACGTGAGTCGCCGCCACCACCACGTTGTCTCTCTTTGACATGGCACTCAGTTGTCATCATAATGTAGTCATATTTCCTGTCCTGATTCAGCCTGTAGTACCCTTCAAAACACCTCTCCGTCTCACCATAAGTGATTTTCCTGGCACAGTTAAATTTACAGGACACGGTGCAGTCCTTAAATGTCTTTATCTGTTTGGCTGGTTCTTTACCCTCTTGATAAAGCCTCTTTCTGCATACCGACTTCCATGATGATGGAGTGCTAACCCTTTTCCGACTCTTCCCTTGCTCTGGTCTCTGCTGTAACCCTACTGCTGGTGTCTCTGCTGCCCTGGCCCTGAGTGTCTCTGCTACTGTCCCTCTCACTGTTGCTCTGGGTGTCTCTGCTACTGTCCCTCTCACTGCTGCTCTGGGTGTCTCTGCTACTGTCCCTCTCACTGTTGCTCTGGGTGTCTCTGCTACTGTCCCTCTCACTGTTGCTCTGGGTGTCTCTGCTACTGTCCCTCTCACTGCTGCTCTGGGTGTCTCTGCTACTGTCCCTCTCACTGCTGCTCTGGGTGTCTCTGCTACTGTCCCTCTCACTGTTGCTCTGGGTGTCTCTGCTACTGTCCCTCTCACTGCTGCTCTGGGTGTCTCTGCTACTGTCCCTCTCACTGTTGCTCTGGGTGTCTCTGCTACTGTCCCTCTCACTGTTGCTCTGGGTGTCTCTGCTACTGTCCCTCTCACTGCTGCTCTGGGTGTCTCTGCTACTGTCCCTCTCACTGCTGCTCTGGGTGTCTCTGCTACTGTCCCTCTCACTGTTGCTCTGGGTGTCTCTGCTACTGTCCCTCTCACTGCTGCTCTGGGTGTCTCTGCTACTGTCCCTCTCACTGTTGCTCTGGGTGTCTCTGCTACTGTCCCTCTCACTGTTGCTCTGGGTGTCTCTGCTACTGTCCCTCTCACTGTTGCTCTGGGTGTCTCTGCTACTGTCCCTCTCACTGCTGCTCTGGGTGTCTCTGCTACTGTCCCTCTCACTGTTGCTCTGGGTGTCTCTGCTACTGTCCCTCTCACTGTTGCTCTGGGTGTCTCTGCTACTGTCCCTCTCACTGCTGCTCTGGGTGTCTCTGCTACTGTCCCTCTCACTGTTGCTCTGGGTGTCTCTGCTACTGTCCCTCTCACTGCTGCTCTGGGTGTCTCTGCTACTGTCCCTCTCACTGTTGCTCTGGGTGTCTCTGCTACTGTCCCTCTCACTGTTGCTCTGGGTGTCTCTGCTACTGTCCCTCTCACTGTTGCTCTGGGTGTCTCTGCTACTGTCCCTCTCACTGTTGCTCTGGGTGTCTCTGCTACTGTCCCTCTCACTGCTGCTCTGGGTGTCTCTGCTACTGTCCCTCTCACTGTTGCTCTGGGTGTCTCTGCTACTGTCCCTCTCACTGCTGCTCTGGGTGTCTCTGCTACTGTCCCTCTCACTGTTGCTCTGGGTGTCTCTGCTACTGTCCCTCTCACTGTTGCTCTGGGTGTCTCTGCTACTGTCCCTCTCACTGCTGCTCTGGGTGTCTCTGCTACTGTCCCTCTCACTGTTGCTCTGGGTGTCTCTGCTACTGTCCCTCTCACTGTTGCTCTGGGTGTCTCTGCTACTGTCCCTCTCACTGCTGCTCTGGGTGTCTCTGCTACTGTCCCTCTCACTGTTGCTCTGGGTGTCTCTGCTACTGTCCCTCTCACTGTTGCTCTGGGTGTCTCTGCTACTGTCCCTCTCACTGTTGCTCTGGGTGTCTCTGCTACTGTCCCTCTCACTGCTGCTCTGGGTGTCTCTGCTACTGTCCCTCTCACTGCTGCTCTGGGTGTCTCTGCTACTGTCCCTCTCACTGCTGCTCTGGGTGTCTCTGCCTCTCCTGGCATGGCTACAAAAAGTAATACAGCTGAGCATCATAATATAATTTACAGGAAAGTAACTAATGGTGAGACATACATTTTGTAGAATACTATCATCTATACCAGGACAATCTGCATGGCTTAACTGGTACTGGCTTAACATTAGGGCTGCACAATTAATCAAATTTCTACTCGTGATTACGATTATGGATGCCACGATTACGTAATCGTTCAAACCCGCGATTAAAGCCACTTACATTATTCTGGGTGGTGTGTTTAGAGCATGTTATGTTGTGAGAGGCGAATCACGACTTCTTCAGAGAACCCAGCACAATATGAACTACCAGAGACGTAAGTGTAGGCCTACGCTAAAATAAAAAATGTCAACTCACAAAAACTGACTTTTCCTCTTCTGTCAGCCTCTATACTGCAGTAGCGCGCACATTTCAATTACATGCGCAAATAGGGCGGAGCGCGCTTTATCGCAAAGCGGTTCACTATATATAAAGCGTGAAAGAAACTACATGCAACATCGTAACATTTTAAATAAATAAAAAAACGCTTTGTCCAGATTCAGTTGCGGTCAAATGAGATGTTGTCAGTGTCATTATTTTATCGTTATTTTCATAACTTGTTACAAAATAAAAAGTCTCTCACCTCAGAAAAACGAAATTTCATGTCCTGTCAGTCATACTGTGCCCGTAGGATGCAATCTTTAATTGCATGGCAAATATGCCGATGTGTGCTGTATCACTTCACTAAAGCGCAAAAGAATTACGAGCATGCAACGTCGTAAATTTGTAAGTCACGAAATAATAGTAAAATACCAATAAATCACGTTATTGGTACGCCACGTGTTTTGCATGCAGGTATGATGTTCATTCTATTTATCAGGAGCAGTTTCCATGTTTCTTTAACGGTTCTTAAGTATTGTGTATCACCATGGTAGCCTAATTGTTGTTTCCATAACGCCACTTATTGGTTATTTTGTATATTTTTAAATGATTGTGGTGGTTCATAAGATTGTCATAATCGTGCAGCCCTACTTAACATGGATAAATATTAGACAATGTTGTTCGGTTTTGTTGTTGTAGGGGGGATTTACATGCGCTTAATGAGGCACACACGCACATTTGCACACACACGCAAGGTCTCTCGCTCTCTACCGAGCGCGCGCTACACGGTTTGGAGCTCGCGAGCTCGAGATTCCGGGAGATTTTAACTCATTTGCGGGCATCAGGGAGCCGCTATCAATATGCGGGAGACTCCCGCAACTTCTGGGAGACTTGGGATGTCTGTCTTAGTGTTTTTTAGTTAGCTTAGATAGTAGCATAGCATGCAGCTATCCGATGAGCGTGCTAACATTAGCTGAGCTTTACCAGAGCTTATAACGTTACTGCCTTACCATATTCACAGCAATTTCGTAATGCAATTATAATTGTCATTATTTTATCGTAATAATCAGCGCAATATGTACAAATTTTGTTATTAAAAGAATCATGAAATAATGTTAATTTGAGTTTATTTATTTTTTTCTTATTAACAGTTTATCCATTTAAATAAATGACAGACTGCTAGCTATGTTTTGTGTGTACTTAGTACAGGGGTCGGCAACCTAAGGCACGCGTGCCAACACTGGCACGCGGAGGGTTAATCGCTGGCACGCAAGCAAGCGCGAGAGGGGTGTATGTATTTCATTCAGATAAAGTAGCCTACCTCCCACCTATATACAGATCTACATATTGATGTAATAATTCCTTGTAGTAACAGCTTGTTTTATTAAGTTAGGAGTTATTAATATTATTAAAGTGTGAGTATTAAACTGCACAAGTCAATGAAAGCGTGCAGCTCTAACAAACCATTGGTCAGAGTGGTCGCGCTGACCACTGCGCATCAGCGCAAACAAGTTATCCAACTGACACCTTAAAGCTCGTTCCGCTGTAAATAGTTAATGCTATAAATTTCAACCAAGTGTATAGAGTCCTTATTAAACATTCCATACATATTAAAATGACCTGCGATGCATGTGGAAACTCCGTTCATGCGTACCTGATCACTTCATGTTTTTTCTCTGATTGGAAAGCTATCCAATCGTGAGAAATGCCCTCTGATTGAGAGCACACTTTTACATATTCCAGATGAAAATGAACAAAATGCATATATGCATTATATATGCTTGTTGAAGTCACAAATGTAAATTTTACTCCCAAATTGGTAAAAAAAAACTTCCGCGTGTTATAACGCCTCCCGGTTTACAGATATGACTATCTGCAACACGCATCTCTTCAGCAAGCCGACGTGCAAACTGGCGCAAATGAAACTGAAAGTTTAGCTTACATTCTGAAGCTCAACACACAGTTGTCTTCGTTAAAAGTAGTGAGATGCAGTTATGTTGCCAAGTGGAAGTGTAACACTTTTAACAAAACTGAAAGAAGTCAGTAAAAACACGAATGACCAGGTCCAATCTGTTCTTCAAAGTCTAATTTAGGCCTGAAAACAAAGATGACAAATCTAAAACAAATTTCATGAGAAACATTTTAATTTCTGTACTATTTCTGTGTTAGCCATTATGAATATTTAAAATAAGTTTATGTTTATTTATACATGGGGGGGGGGGGGGGGTATGGCACTGTGATGAACTCGGAAACTTAAAAATGGCACTTTATGACAAATAGGTTGCCGACCCCTGACTTAGTATATTAATTGGTTGTCTAGCCTTGATTACAGAACAGTGTAATAAAATTACAGAATAACACATCTTAATGTAATCAATCAAACCCCTTAATTGATATAATAATCTTTTATTTGTATCCTGCTTAATGAAAGAAATGGCATTTTTTGCGACATTAAGCTGTTTGTTATTAAGCAATAAGGCATAATATAATTTTTTTTAATTACAAGCATGTAATTTGTGTACTAATTCATATGATTTATGTCATAATTAATTCTTAAAACAGAACATCATACAATACAATAACATTCAATGCAATGTTTTTTTGTATATAATTGTGTTTAATTGTGTATACACAATACAATACAAAATTAATTCACCTGAATTAGTGCAGTGGCTCAGTGGTTCATGTAGGTTGTCTACAAACCGGAAGGTTGGTGGTTTTATCCCCGGTTCCACCTGACCAAGTCTCGAGGTGTCCATGAGCAAGACACCTAACCCCAGCTGCTCCGGACGAGCTGGATGGCGCCTTGCATGGCTGACACTGCC
Organism: Gila robusta; assembly: GCA_030770095.1. NCBI lineage: Eukaryota > Metazoa > Chordata > Actinopteri > Cypriniformes > Leuciscidae > Gila > Gila robusta. The sequence continues at coordinate 7,492 of JAVALU010002016.1, forward strand.
GTCAGTGTGTGAGTGAATAGATGAATGTGAGGCAATATGTAAAGCGCTTTGGTGGCCATTGGGTCTGTGAAAGCGCTATATAAATGCAGTCCATTTACCATAGTCCTCTGGCTATACAGTGTGAAGATTAAAAAATAATGTTGAGTTAGCTGTGTTAAAACATTTAATGAACTGTAAGGTTAAAGATTTTGAGAATTTTTTTTTAGTTCCATCCTGGATTAACTAATGAGAAACAAATAGATGCATTGTCTTTTGCTGTATGTAAAGTTAAATCTTTAGTTTGAATTAATTCATGTTGTATGTGCAGTCAATTCTTTGTGGAACCATTATAAGGCCTAGATGGTGCAGTCATTTCCCCTTGGCATGGTGGGGTCGTGACCTGAGGCTGAGGAACTCTGCAAAAGACACAAACATGCTGTAACACATGCATTTGTACACTTGTAAAGTCTGTTGTGCTATGTAACATCACCCACTGTTTTTACTGAGATGGGCACACTGGAAGACACAACGGAGCAAGCGTAGTTAGCTCTAGAGGTCGACCGATAGTGGATTTTACCGATACCGATATTAAGGTTTGACCGTACATGCCGATAACCGATTATTCAACCGATATTTTTTAAAATGGATACTGGGATTAAAAACAAACATAACACTAAGTAAAACAGTGCTGAACTGAAATGTGCTAAATGAAATAAATATATAGATATGAATATATTAAAATGAGAAGTTTTACAGAATGAACTCTACAGAAAATAATTTAAACATTAAAATATTACAGGTCAAATGTGTGTTTCTTTAACTAAAACCTAGAAACATAGCCTATGTAAATTTCATAGGTAACACTTTGCAAGTCCCATTTGTTAACAAGGATGTATTAGCTAGCTTTCATGAACCATATGCATTATGCAATATATGTTTTTACTCAATGTAATAATGAGCAATACAATTGTACCTTGATCATTCATGTTAGTTAATAGTACATTAACTAAGGTAATAACAGATAAAAAAAAATTAAAACTCAATTTAAAATGTATTAGTAAATGTTGAAATAAAAAAAAACTAACAATGAGTAATACTACAACATTAACCTTAGTTAATAGTAAAATTGTAATCTTATTGTAAAGTGTTACCATTTCATATGAGTCTGTCACAGTGTCGTCTGCACCAGTCTGTCTTCATCTGCACTACACTTCCCAGAATCCTTCTTGTCTTCACACCTGAACTCACTCCCTGAATTACCTGTTCATCGTCTTCATTATCCGTATCACCTGTGATCACCTTGTTATTGTTTGATTTGTATCTGTATTTAGGTTCCTTCTGTTCAGTTAGTCCTTGTCAGTTCTTGTAGAATGTTAACGTTACCTTTGTGTGTGTACCATCTGCCTGCCTGTACCTGTTTGTTATTTGTGAAATTTAGTAAAAGTTTAAATTGGAACTTTGGTAAAAGTTTAAACTCCAACTTGTTCTTCAGCCTCCACCACACCCGTGACAGAATCATGCTTAAAGAAGATGGCCATTTTTAAATATCTTCAAAAGGCCAGAGCATTAAAATTACATAAATGTAGACCTATATTACATGTACAGTCTCTCACTTTATTTGTTTATATTTTAGAACACTTGATTATCTAATCAAAATAACAATATGTTTTGTAGTGATAAAAAAAAGAATTGAAATCGAATGTTTCTGTCGCCTACATGAACATATCAATGTTGAGAAAGCAATCACGTCACTAGCTTTAAATATTAAACTTCGCCGGCTAATAAATGCATAAAAGGGACCAGCTGGATTTAAACTAATGCAAATATATGGTAACAATCGCGACATAAAACATTTGGGTCAGGCTTGCGTGTGTTTTTGTCACATTGTTTTAACCACTTGAGGTAGCCTACTAATGTTATTCCTCTCAGACTTGACGGCAAACATACTTCTGTGGTTCTGTATTCATACCGTTTTGCTGTCTGTGTTTTAAATGCCCATCTGAAGTGTCAGCGCTCTTTGTATAAAGGCTGATTTATACTTCTGCGTCGGACCTACGCCGGAGCCTCTACGCTATACACTATGCGTTGGTTTTCATTTATACTTCTGCGTCGTTGTCCGCGTTGTCTCTCCTGTCTTAGGTGGGAACGTGACATTCAACGCAACCCTTCCTCCTTTTGTGTTGGGGAAAAGAGGAGTAGTATCCAGAAGTTTTACATCATCCTGGACCAGAAGGCCATACCCTGCACGATGCAGACAGCTGTTGAGAGCTGACGAACTCTTTAAGGCACACTTTGTGTTTGCTGTATCCTACGATGAGGCCTTGTGCAACTTCTTCACTTTCATCCAAACAACCGTATATGGCATTGATGTGGGCAGTGCCAAGGAAAGTCCAAGGGTCAAGGAAATCCGAGTGAGAATTCACAACACGGAGATTTGAAAACTTTTTGTCTTCCTGAAACATGTTCTCATGTTGCATTTGCAAGGTACACCACAGAAGTTGTTCTGCTTTATATCAGCATCTGAAGTTTCATCATGGTTTGTACCCAGGGCGTTCATTGCGTTTGAAATGTGGTGAACCTGGTTGTTCATCAGTATTCTATACATATTACGGTTTTAAGAAACATTTAAGAGTGCATGGAAACTGTGCTGCTGAAGACTGTCTTACTTCAGATATTGTTGACAGCTTGGGAAGGGTTGACATTCTACCCATTTCTAATTCACAGCAAAGTGAGGATCCTCCTGTCTCTTTCCCGACTGCTGTTGACAATAGGCAGCTATTAGATATGTGTAGCTCTATTGTTGCTCAGCTACAAGCATCTGGAGTTTCTGAAAGTACTTTTCAATGTTTAGTTGGTTCTATGGAGGAACTTGTCAGTGATGTTCATGCTCAAGCACAAGATGCTGTTCTTAAATGCATTTCGTCTGAGGCATCTAGGCAAACCCTGGACAAAGTTGAAGAGTGTTTTCAGTAGGGATGAGCGAGTACAGCATTATCTGTATCTGTATCTGTATCTGTTAACCATATGAATTATCTGTATCTGTACTCGGACTGGGCGGGGCCTAACCCGGAAGTGGGCGGGATTTAACCCGGAAGTGGTCGGGTTGTCTTGAAATGGGCGGGGCTTTAACCGGTATGTTATTTTAAGCATGCAATTGATATGGGTTGTTCAGAAATTTATTGCTGATTAGAAAACCATTTACTCATTATTCTGTATCACTGATCATGAGAGAGGGGAGGGGGGTGTTTGTGTTTTTGTGTGTGTAGCAGCTTAATTTGTAATATTATTTATAACACAACTACCTTTATTTTATTTATAAAATACAGCAAGAAAGTGTCACTCAGTGCGTGAAGTAAAAAAAAACTGGTTAGAACCAGCAGAAGGTTTAAAGAAAAAAAAACTCAGATGAGCGGCAGAGAGAGAGAGAGAGAGTGAGTGTGTGTGTGTAACTAGCTAATTAATTTGTAATATAGTTTTATACCACTACTTCCTATATTTTTTTAATTAAATACAGCAAAAAGTGTCAGACACTCAGTGCGTGAAGTAAAAAAAAACTACTGACGGTTTAAAAAAGAAGAAAAAAACTCCGACAGGCAGAGACGAAACGCGAGTCGCATTCTACCAAGCACCACGTCTGAACAAACCCCACGTTTACCAGAACTCTACTGGTTAATAAGTAAGTGTACTACAAACCGAAGTAAAAAACAAACCTGAAGCTGAAGAAACCCTAAACGTTAACGGAAAAAAGACCCACGAACCTGAGTGACTGAGGGAGAGACAGAGAGAGAGAGTGTTCTGTGTGTGAGTGAGCAGAGCGGGACACAGCAGCACAATAAATCAAATCTGTATGCGTGTAGGGGAGGGGCGCTGTGACTAGTCTATCACAGAACGCAGACACAGTCAGTTACCCAACCCAATGAGGATTTTTATTCAATCCGAGCACAGATATTGACTCGTATTACTCGTATTATACTCGTACTCGGCAAAAGTGCTTTATCCGTACCGGATACTCGTTTCAGCCGAGTATCCGGCTCAACTCTAGTTTTCAGCAACTTGAAAATCCTTTCTCACTCCTCAATACTGAAGCAAAGAGACAAAAACACTTTGAGAATAAATGGAAAATCGTTGAACCAGTAGAATATGTTCTCGGCATGCGTTACGATGTGCGCAGAGATAAAACTACAGGTGTATACAGCCAAGTCCCTGTGAATGATACATTTATGTATGTTCCCATTTTAAGAACTCTTGAGTCTCTGTTCACCAACTCTGAACTTTGCCACTGTTTCCAGCAAGTAAAGCTTCAAGATGGCATTTACAAAGACATTAATGATGGTTCATACTTTCAAAACCATACATTATTTGTACACAAAGAACATGCTCTTCAGATACAAATATATTATGACGACTTCGAAACTGCAAATCCGCTCAGATCAAAAAAAGGGATACACAAGGTGAATGTTTATTGTTTCAAATACTGAATGTGGTGTACCTTAATAAAGTGTTTTTGTGACATTTTCTGCCATTTGTCTTAAATAGGGTTGGAAGCAGCTCTAGAGGTACTGGTAACACCCAATAGTGTTATTGTTGAACAGTATTTTAACACTTAATGTGGTTGTATTCACTACACTACACTTGTGTTGGTGTAAAATAAAAAGCATTACTCGGTGTAAAAACAACAATGTTAACCCTTTCGCGAGTACGTTCTAAAATATTCAGACTGGCAGCCTGGCGTGAGTTTTTTTCTGCGACCGTTATTATGCAATCAACCCTGTTCTAATTTCCATGGAGACGCATCAACCTTGTCACGTGACATTCCGCAGTCACAATGGTGCACGCGATGGCCTGCTGGTGAGTAGTTTGAATGTTTCGCTTGATTTTTTATTCAAAACCTCTCAAATAATTTGTTAGCGTGTACAGACTATGGTTGATATGGTTATGTTTATGTTTTTTCCCCCACTGCTTTGAATTTCGCTTGCACACGGTACTTTGCATCTCTTTGCAGCCACGGCTGTTGTGATCCGGAGTAAATTATGTCCTGCACATAACCAGTGAGGACATCACACAAAACAAAAAACTTGACCCCAAATCTGTGCCGTTTAGATGGAATGAACTAACGAAATGCCAGCCTGCCTTTCCACTTCATCAGAGACTCATCCACACACAGATCCCTGTATGGCACAAAAATGCGACGAAAGGAGGAGGAGGTGAGAGCAGTGAATATGTTTCTGATTTTTTTCAGTGGGTCGTTGAAAACTGCTGACGCATTGTTTGCGAAGTGAAGACAGCGAAGGAGCAGAAGGAAGCGGTCCTGTGAAAACAAAGACTCGAAAAATGGTGTGAAGAGCATGGGGTCTGTGCTCCAGTAATCACAAAGTGATGGTTTTTTGATCACCCCCATTAGGAGAACTGACACTAAAAATGTGGACATTTCAGGGATATTTGTTGGAACCCATTTAAGCAGTTTTCCTTTAATTTCCCTTTCTTGCAAGTCAGAGGCATAGCGGTTTGTTTCCTCCACAATTTCTCCGATGACATCTTCTGTGAGGAACAATTTAAAACAATTGACCTCACTGGGCGATTCTGGTGGATTTTGCACACCACGCAGCTGGAGCCAGTTGCACCAACAGGGCTTACGCCTGGTCTTAAGGTAAGTAGGTCTTAACTCAGCATTCTAAGTCCGACCTAATAGTTACGACTGTTGCACCATCCAGGCTTAAGTCCTCTTCTCGCTAAGACCGGCAGACCAGTCAGTAGCAGGCGTAAAGTCAAAATCTATCAAGTTTCTATAGTAACCACTTGATAACTCAGCAGTAAAGACATGGCGCGCCTTATACACAGACTTTACAATGAGCGGGCTTTTAGACGGGAGAGAGTTATTAGGGACAGAAGCAATCCATTGGACATTTACAATGATGAGGAGCTGATTGAGAGGTTTCGATTCTGTCGGAGAGATATATATGAACTTGTTGAAGAGCTGTCACCCGACTTACAGTTTGTGTCGAACCACAACGCAGCATTGACACCGGCATTACAGCTGTTAAGACTGCAAGGGAAGCTCAGCTTCCCCTATAATGTCCAAAAATTTAAGGTCAAATATGTACTATTGTGTTAACATTTTTTTGACTAAAAATGCGTTACAACACGTTAATCTCGAAGACGAGTTCGTTCAGAATCAGGTATATAGCAGGTCGGCTGACTCGATTTTCTTTCTCACACATTGCCGGAGTCACAGTGCATTTCCCTGTTGAAGCCGAGCGTCCATTGACTGCTTTAAACTCTTTTTTTCAGTGCTTCGAAACTAGATGGTCATTGGATAAATGCTGCGATTATTTCCCGCCCACGGACACTCAGCTTCTCTGGGGTGAATAGAGAGCCTAAGTCCCTCCCCTTCCGGTGGACCACCATGGGACCTTATTTCGGAAAAATATTGTATGGTAGTCAATGGCGAGAGACAACAAATATTTGGATCCCGTTTGAATTGTGCCCTGAATTACACGTATGATGTTTGTCAATTTAAAATATACATTTTAAAGTCAAGAAAGTCGCAGTTTGATGTAAAACTGTTGAGTTATAAGACTGTGAAGATACGTAATTACAAAGACTACAAACCCAAAAGGCGCGCATGTGACGTCTTACCTTTTCTCTTAATGAATGAAGCTAACTTTACTGAAGCTAACGTCTGTCATTTTTTTCTATAGTCTAACGTTATAATCGTGACATTACGCCGTCATGCCTGTGTGTTTTGTACCAGACTGCACACATACGAGCTTGGTGACGTACATAGTGCGAGACGAGAGATGTAGTTCGTTGAGCGATTTTTACATAAAACTAAATGTTACTCTTCTGTTTTATGACAAACTGTGACTTTCTTGACTTTCATAATTATCTTTTAAATTGACAAACATCATATGTGTAATTCAGGGCACAGTTCAGACGGAATAAAAAGATAAGTTGTCTCTCGCCATTGACTGCCATACATATTTTTTCCGAAATAAGGTCCCATGAGCCGGAAGCGGAGGGAGGGGCTTAGGCTCTCTATAGAGGAGTGGGCTGGCCTGGACTCCGGGCTTCCGCGTGATGATTGGAGGACTGCATCCACTTTTGATTGACAGCGATTTTGTACAATAAACAGTCTCTGACGCGCACACAAGCTATTCGAGCACGGTCAGTCACCTCCGTCGCGGATTTTGAAAGTATAGTAGAAAGACAAATTGCTGCAACCTATTTCTTGGTATTTGCTTGGTGAAATTGCTAGCCAATTTTCATCATACATTTCACACAATTATACACCACATTCCTTGTTTCAGTTTAACAAAAAAGCATGGTAAGTTTTGTGATTACTGTCCTTTACTACAAGCATGGTAAGTTTTATGATTACTGTCCCTTACTATACACCGTGTAGTAAAGGACAGTAATCATAAAACTTACCATGCTTTTACCACATTATTGGTAGTTTTAATGTGTCATTTGTTGTAAATGCACTGTAACCACAACACTTACCATGCTTAACCACAACACTTACCATGCTTTTACCACAGTAACCTTAGTTGTATGGTTATAGGTGTAGTAAAAGGATAGTAACCACTATTACTTAGTATTTTTTTTCCCAAAAATTAGCCTCCCCTCTTTGAAAGACCAGCAGCCGCCATTGCTGTACACTGTATATAATAGTCTATATATGAGGCAAATAATTGTTTGCAATGTAACAATAGGTATTTTTGAAAATGGCAGGCATATATCAATAATGCTTAATTACATCTAAAAAATAGAAATAAAACAAATTATTAGTCACATCAGTGATAATTGACCCTTAAAAAGCCAAGCCAAACCAGCTCGTATGTGCATTATTTAAGTCAATTATTCCACTTGTACTACAGTTACCACACCTCGAAACATTGTTCAGATGGTGCATTTCAAGACGTTTGTCAAGTTTTGTCATTAAAACAGTCTTATATGTAGGACAAATTTTTTATGCATCTTATCCCATGTCTCCGTTGCGAATTCCAAAACGTCATTTTAGAGTTAGTAATGGAGGTTTGATAGCAGACTAATGCAGTTATTAGAGAGACAGAGAGAGGTTGCAATAATAATACAGAAAACATGTCAATATTATTTAATTTATTTATTTATACATTCGTTTTAATTAATTAGTTAATTCTATTTTTCTATTATTGACAGGAGGCTAACCTAATAAATGAAACAGTCCTTTTAACAAGTAGGCCTATCAATAGGCTAATAACAAAATTCTGTGCAGCAGGACTATCTATTTATGTATATTCAGTTTAATTTTCTATTGATTATAGATAGGACTAGGCTATATACTTTATTTGTTAAAATTAAACTGAATGTTTCCATTGATTGTGAAGTTAGACATTGAAAATGGCAGATAAGTTTTTTTTTCCTGGTGATCCTTGGCTTGATTTTCATTTGTACGTTTGTTTCCTGAGAGGATCAAGCTCCATTTCTTTCTTTCTTTAGCGGAAGGTGCCCAGTAGCTTCTCAGGCTTGTTTCACACATCTGATGACCGACACACACTACCGGGTCGATTGCTCGATTGCTCTTGTCCGCCTCGCTGCCTGCTGTGAGCTGTGAGTTTGTTTGCGTCGTGGCTGTCTAAGCCTCGTATTAGCTTCGTATTTCCTTCTGTTTTTCCGTATTTCGCTCTTTATTCTGTTCTGAACCATCATTTAACTCATAATTACAACTCGGACTGTTGGCCAGACGCGTCTCAAGCCATTATACGGCTGGAACCGCAAATACGGTTTGAACATTGGTTGTTGGTCGTAGAGCGAGACACCGCTTCACTGCTGTTCGCCCTGCGATCGACTGCTTTTGTCAGCCTCGTTGCCCGCTGTGAGTTTGTTTGTTTGCGTTTGTTTGTTTGCGCAAATACGGTTTGAACATTGGTTGTTGGTCGTAGAGCGAGACACCGCTTCACTGCTGTTCGCCCTGCGATCGACTGCTTTTGTCAGCCTCGTTGCCCGCTGTGAGTTTGTTTGTTTGCGTTTGTTTGTTTGCGCAAATACGGTTTAAACATTGGTTGTTGGTCGTAGAGCGAGACACCGCTTCACTGCTGTTCGCCCTGCGATCGACTGCTTTTGTCAGCCTCGTTGCCTGCTGTGAGTTTGTTTGTTTTCCCGTCTATCGTGCGTCTACATTACACCCATACCACTAAAAAGACGGTTTTTACCTAAGACTTGAGTCATAAATTAGTATAAATAATAATAGCATCACTGGTTGCATCATTGCTAACTTACTGTCCATCTGTTAAAATGGCGAATATATCAGGTGTATGTTATCTACCTTTTGGTGCAGATGAGAACAAATCTGAATTGCTCGCGGTGCAGTCTGAATTAGAAGCTGTAGAAAAGCAGATCCGTGACCTTCTAGAGAGACAAGCTGAGCTGAGAGACCGGCGTTTAGCTCTTGAAACATCACGCGCTGATGCACACGGATCAGTGATTAACGTTAGTAACCCGCTGACGCTGACCTCGTCTACTCCGTGCGTTTCTCAGCATTGGTCCCGAGCGTCCAGGTCACGATCAGCCATGATTTCATTCACTCCGGCTCCAACACACCACCACGAAGCCTGGGTGGTTCCGCGGAAGCCGCGAGCCAGGACAAGAATCTTTTCGCCCCTCCCGGTTTTCGAGATCTCAACTCAGAACCGCTTCTCTCCTCTTCGCGAAACGGAACGTGATGCTGTGATCATCGGCGATTCCACCGTCCGACACGTCCACGCTACGTTAGGTAAAAGTAAGGTGCACAGTCACTGCTTTCCTGGTGCTCGTGTTCTCGATATCACTGCGCGGGTAACTGAGATTTTGAACGGTGACGAGCGCGTCGGAGCTGTTGTGCTGCACGTGGGAGCTAACGACATTAGGCTGCGACAGACGGAGGTTCTGAAGAAAGACTTCAGGAGCCTTATCGATACGGTACGCAGCACATCGCCTGAAACATCGATTATTGTGTCTGGACCGCTTCCTACGTACCGACGAGGGCATGAAAAGTTCAGTAGATTATTCGCGCTAAATGAATGGTTATTGTCATGGTGCTGTGAGCAGAAACTGATTTTTGTAAATAATTGGAATCTGTTTTGGGAGCGACCAAGGCTCTTCTGCGCTGATGGCTTACACCCAAGTAGAATCGGGGCAGATCTTCTGTCGGATAACATCTCCAAGATGTTAAATACCATTTGACTAGTAACCAAAAATCCAAACCACAGTCTCTACTGCACCAATTTAATTGATATTAATACTAGTGTAGTACATTGCATAGAAACTGTGTCTATTCCTCGTTCACTAAGATCAAATAATAAATCTACTGCGGGATCTAGAAAAAATCTAATTGTTATTAAAACAAAAAATCTCGCTATTAGTGAACAAAAACAATTTCTAAAGCTAGGTCTTCTAAACATTAGATCGCTCACATCTAAGGCGGTTATTGTAAATGAAATGGTCACAGATAATAATTTCGATGTTCTGTGCCTTACTGAAACCTGGCTCAAACCAAATGATTATTTCGGTCTAAATGAGTCTACTCCGCCAGGATACTGTTATAAGCATGAGCCCCGTCTGATCGGTCGTGGCGGCGGTGTTGCAACAATCTACAGGGATATCCTTAATGTCACTCAGAAAACTCGTCATAGGTTTAATTCGTTTGAAGTGCTTGTGCTAAATGTTACGCTCTTAGATGTAAGAAAAAAATCCCTATTATCTCTAGCATTGGCTACCGTATATAGACCTCCAGGGCCTTACGCCAATTTCCTAAAAGAGTTTGCTGACTTTCTATCAGATCTTTTGGTCAACGTCGATAAAGCATTAATTGTTGGAGATTTTAACATACACGTAGATAATTTAAATGATGTGTTAGGGGCTGCGTTTACAGATTTATTAAACTCCTTCGGGGTCAAGCAAAACGTCACCGGACCAACTCATCGTCTTAATCATACACTCGATTTAATTTTATCATATGGAACCGATCCAACCGATATAGATATCATTCCACAAAGTGATGATGTCACTGACCACTGCTTGGTAACTTGCATATTACGCACTGCTGTGATATGTCATGCTGCGCCACGTTATCGACCAGGTAGAACAATTCGTCCATCCACCATAGATCATTTCACAAATAGCTTATCTGATCTGTCTCAGCTGCTGCCTGAACCCAAACAAACAGATGAACTAGACGAACTAACTAGCACTATGAGCACCATTCTCTCTAGAACATTGGATATTGTTGCACCCATTAGATTAAAAAAGGTCAGAGAAAAAAGTATAGCACCATGGTACAATAATACTACGTATGTTTTAAAGAGAGAAACCCGTAATTTAGAGCGTAAATGGAAAAAAACTAATTTAGAGGTCTTTAGAATCGCGTGGAAAGACAGTATGTCACTTTATAAAAAGGCACTTAAAACGGCCAGGGCTGAGCACCTCAGCAAATTAATAGAAAACAACCGAAATAATCCAAGGTTTTTATTTAATACCGTGGCTAGACTAACAAATAAACAGACGTCGTCTGAACAAAATACCTTATTACAGTTTAGTAGTAATGATTTCATGAACTTCTTCACCGAGAAAATTGAAAGCATCAGAATCAAAATCGTAAACGTTCGATCTTTGCTCGCGCCTTATAATTCAGCCGCAATTATCACCCCGCAAGAACAATTACAATGCTTTACAACCATAGAACAAAAAGAGTTAAATAAACTTATCACTTCATCTAAAACAACAACATGTTCATTAGATCCTATACCAACTGAACTACTGAAAGAAGTGTTACCTGTAGTGGAAGAGCCTCTTCTCAATATTATTAACTCATCTTTATCTTTAGGTCATGTTCCAAGAACGTTCAAGCTGGCAGTTATAAAACCTCTTATTAAGAAACCACAATTAGATCCAAATAACCTAGCAAATTACAGACCCATTTCGAATCTTCCATTTATGTCAAAAATTTTAGAAAAAGTTGTGTCCGCTCAACTCGGCTCTTTCTTGCAAGAAAACGACATCTATGAAAAGTTTCAGTCTGGATTCAGGCCACATCATAGCACTGAAACTGCGCTTGTTAGAATCACAAATGATTTACTTTTAGCTTCGGACCAAGGCTGTATCTCAGTACTAGTTTTACTTGATCTTAGTGCTGCGTTCGATACTATAGATCACACAATACTCTTAGATCGACTTCAAAATTACACTGGTGTTCAAGGACAAGCATTAAGCTGGTTCAGGTCATACTTATCCGACCGCTACCATTTCGTGTACTTAAATGGAGAAAAATCGATTATAACTTCGGCAAACTATGGAGTGCCGCAGGGATCTGTGTTAGGCCCTTTATTATTCTCAATATATATGCTGCCACTTGGTAATATTCTAAGGAAACATGGAATTAGTTTCCATTGTTATGCTGATGACACTCAAATATATATTTCATCACGGCCAGATGAATACGCTAAATTATCCAAATTGACAGATTGTGTTAAAGATATAAAAGATTGGATGACGCGTAATTTTCTTTCATTAAATCCAGACAAGACAGAGGTAATACTTATCGGTTCTAAAAACCGTCCACAAAACCTTTCACAGCACGACTTTAACATAGTAGGATGCCCTGTTACTTTATCCGCTACAGTGAAAGACCTGGGTGTTACATTAGACTGCAACCTGTCTTTTGAAAAGCATATTTCATATGTTACAAAAACTGCCTTTTTCCACCTTAGAAACATTGCTAAGCTACGTAATATGCTATCAGTCTCTGATGCAGAAAAGTTAGTTCATGCATTCATGACCTCGAGACTAGATTACTGTAATGCTTTATTAGCTGGTTGTCCTGCATCTTCAATAAACAAGCTACAGTTAGTCCAAAATGCAGCCGCTAGAGTTCTTACTAGATCAAGAAAATATGATCATATAACACCGATTTTATCATCACTTCATTGGTTACCTATAAAGTTCCGTATTAAATACAAGGTATTGCTTTTGACTTATAAAGCTCTAAATGGTTTAGCTCCAGTCTATTTAACGGATCTTCTATCGCCTTACAATCCATCGCGCTCTTTAAGATCACTAGATTCGAGGCTTCTGGTCATTCCTAGGATATCCAGATCCACCAAAGGAGGCAGAGCATTTTCACATTTAGCTCCGAAGCTCTGGAATAGCCTTCCTGATATTGTTCGTAGCTCAGACTCACTCTCCCAGTTTAAAACTAGACTGAAGACGCATCTATTTAGCCAGGCATTCATATAAATTTTTTATCCTACAGTTACTGTAAATTCGGCCTCTAGTTCATAAACGCCAGAGGAGAACTGGCCCCCGACTGAGCCTGGGTTCTCCCAAGGTTTTTTTTTCTCCATTGGGTCATCTGATGGGGTGTTAGGACACCATTAGGTCACTGGATGGAGTTTTTCGGTTCCTTGCCACTGTTGCCTTTGGCTTGCTCAGTTGGGGATATTCAAATTAATTAACCAATCATACCATTGATCAGCCCTACCAAACTTGGATGTCTTTTTTCCAGTAATAAACAAACATTGTTAAGTTATTTTGAATGATACTGTGAAGCAGCTTTGATACAATCTGTATTGTGAAAAGCGCTATATAAATATATTTGACTTGACTTGACTTGACATCTGTCTGCTCTCCAGCCCTGCCCCTGACAGCATTTGAACTGCAGTGCTTCTTAATGAATGGTTGCTGTATCTTTTGGATTACCCGACTGATGCGCGGAAGCATGTTTCCAAGATAGTTCACACCAATCAGTTCGTGGGAATACCAGCAATCTCTCCTGTCAAGCTCCTCCTGTGGGGCTTTCAGTGGATGAAGATGGAAGGATGTGGCATCAGGTGGGCATTTGGAGATGTACTTTCTGAAACTTTTAACCAGGCAAAGGGGGTCCCCTGGATTGGCAAACATGAATCCTCGGTAGCAGTCTTTGATGGGATCGGTGGGCTTTTTGTGGTTTTTTGTTTCTGCATTATAAGACAAGCAAATATATTCATCATCATTTTCTACTTTTTTTATTGACAACTGAATGCCTTCTTTATTCTCGATGTCCTTCCCACCCCCTCGCCAGGTTCAGCTGAATGTCGAACCAGCCCGGCTGCTGTGTCTGGTGACAGATACGGAGAGTTACGAATGCGCTCCATTTCAGCGGTCGAAATGGGGATCAGAACTGGAGTCTTTCCCAGCCTTGCAAATTAATTAATCATCTGTCCACTAAATTGGACATCATGCATCACTAGCTATATTTCAGCTACAATTCATACTATTACTGTAACTGTTGGTCTGGAAAATACTATCTGCAGTAACTTTTTTTTTTGGCTATAAATACATTTGTGTTATTAGAACGTAATTTGCATTTTGTGTGTGTGTGTGTGTGTGTGTGTGTGTGTAGAGAGCTCAAAAGCAGGGCATGATAGAAAGGCCTACAGGATAGTGGAGGAAATACCATCTGTGTCAAGTGAGGATGATGCTAGTGGTAGTGAGGAGGAATGGCAGCCAGAAAGAGGAGGATTAGCTAATGCTAGCAGTAGTGACAGTGGAGATGAGGATACTGAGGGATCTAAGGATGCTGAGGATGAGGGAAATGAGGATGAAGGAGACAAGGATGGAGCCAATTATGTGTCACCTAACAGAGGTCAAGGGAGAAAGGCAGAAAACAAAAGCAGACTTATCTGGAAAGCCAAAGACAACCAGTTTGAGGGAGAGTTGCCTCCTTTTTTAGGAGAATGGACAGTGAATGTCAAGGGAACAGACACCTTTCCTTTAACACCTATTTCCAGAAGATCTAAATGATGAGATTGTGCACAATACAAACCTGTATGCACTCTAAAAAGAAAAGGAAAAACTGGCCTTGACAAATGCTGAAATGAAGACCTTCCTAGGAATAAATATGGTCATGTCATACCTCACATACCCAAGATCAAGAATGTACTGGTTATCAGTGGAAGGTCTTGGTCTAGATTTGATAGCAAATGCCATGCTAGTGAACAAATTTGAGGAGATTCTGAGGTACATTCACTTTGTTGATGACTATTCACAGGAGGCCGGAAATGCTGATAAGCTGTTCAAAATTAGACCAGTGTTTGATGCACTCGAGAAAACCTTTCTTTCAGCAGTTGATCCTGAAGATTTTCAATCGATAGATGAGCAAATCATTCCCTTCAAGGGCCGACTGTCTCTCAAGCAGTATATTCCCAAAAAGTTTGAAAGTGTGGGTGAGAGCAGGATCCTCAGGATACATGTACAGGTTTGAAGTCTACCAGGGTTTAGCTGGACGTGGCCAGATCAGTCAACTAGGAATGGCTGGAGACGTAGTTTTGCGCCTCTGTAATGACATACAGCACAAGAACCACAAGGTGTTTTTTGACAAATTCTTTTCCACCATTCCTCTCCTCGTGGCATTGCAACATCGGGGCATCTATGGCACCTGCACAATCAGGATCAACAGGCTCCATGGAGCTCAAGAAAGAAGGAAGAGGAGCCTGCTGTGCTGTCAGCAATGGTTAAAACATCACCATCACACGTTGGCTAGATAGTTCAGTGATCCACATGGCCTCGTCCTGCACTGGCAAGTCCCCAATAGATGTGGCCCAGAGATGGAGCAAAAAAGAAAAGAGGATGCTCAATCGAGAGGCCATAATCTGTAACGCTGTACAATCAGCACATGGGCTGAATGGACTTCATGGATCAGTGTGTGGCAATGTACCCCCACAGACGCAAGAACAAACGATGGTTCATCCGAGTGTTCTTCCACTTCTTGGATGTTGCCATTGCCAATGCCTGGCACCTCTACAGAAAGTCTGGCTTAGAAAAGAAGGACCTTCTGCACTTCAAAGCATCGGTAGCTCGTTCACTACTGAATGCAAGTTCCACCAAGATAAGCACAAGAGGAAGACCCAATGCCACCCCACCTCCGGTGAAGCGCCGAGCAGGGTCCAAGGTACTCTCTAAGATCCGGTTTGGCCCTGGGAACCATTGGCCCCAGCTCATCGAAGCCAAAAACACAAACAGGTGCCATGATGCTGCATGCACCCGTAAAACAAAGTACATCTGCATGCAGTGTCTTGTGGCTTTGTGCCCTGGGTGCTTCTCCAGGTTTCATATAAAATAGTCCTCTCTTTTGAAGTTTCAACAATGAAACTAAAGTCCCTTGACAGTCAATGGGCTTGCTTGGGTGGAAAATTTTCATTCCACAGCCATTACATAATTCTTGTTGAAATTAAGAAGTTGTGTTGTGTTTAGAATTTAAAGTATTTGCAGTAAAGCTAAGCAAAATCATTCAGTGTGGGATCTAGTGCTGGGGGAGTGATGGATTGTGAGAGACTTTTTAATCTACAGGAGAGTGAAATAGAGTGTTCCTCAATTGTGTTTGCAATAATTTAAGCCTTTACATTTTTTCTATATATTTTTTATAGTTTTCACATGATTTCATATTTTATTCATTGGTTTGTTAAATGTTTAAAATTGAATTAAAATTAAATGCATGTTAAATTGGTTTGTTAAAGTCCCTGTAAAGTCAAAATTAAGTATGTGTTCTGAGTTTGTCACACCACAGAAAAATGTGTTATTAGCCACCCAGCCAAATTTGAATGATAAAAAGCCGGCAAGTACATAAAATAAGCTATCAAAATCTTGAAAAAAATTATTTGCTCTCAAACGCTGGGGGCGTGTCCGCTGGCTGCGCTGAAACCACGCCCGCTCGCGGGAAAGCTGCCGTCGCCACACTCAACTGTCACCGCTACAGCTGGAATGGAAAATGGAAAATGATCACTACAGAGGCGGGTTTTGGCGGTAATCCTCAGCTCTCCATCAAGGTGGCTCTTCACAAAATTAATCCACCTCTTCTTGATGTGATTGTTTTTCGGAAATTTAAATAAGGACACCGATCTGTTTTGTACGTGATCGCATCCAGGTAGTACGCATTTCTGTGACGAAGGCATAGCTAGCAAGCAAACTGTAGGCTAGTAACTAATAGTACTGACAGTAACTCGCGATTAGGGGAGGGGCCAGCCTCAGTGGCTCCAGTGCGTCATCAAGTAGGGGCGTGTCCAGGAGCTCAGGGGTTCCAGTGCGTTATCGAGCCCCCGTTTTAGCCCCGCCCAAAAAATCCGGAACACAGCAATGGTGAAAAACTGTTTAATGGTCTAACTCCACAATTCAGTACTTCACAGTTCACAGTCTTTGTAATATGTTTTAGCAATACATTTCTAACATTTAGATTTTTTTTTTAGAATTGCCTTTACAGGGATTTTAAATGCATACAGTCCACTCAAGTGGACATTTGAAAATCTTTTTTAAAAATGTGTAAAAAAAATCCCAAAAAATTTTCAATATTTTTTTTCATGCCCTTAGAACAATAAAAAATGAGGATTTCATAATTCATGCATGAATGGGTTAAGGTTGAGTCAAATTATTGAATGTCTGCACTGATATACTTAGGAGTATGAACCCTTGCTATCAACTCGCTACCATCTAAGCCTATTCATGTGATTGTTTTGGTGTTTTTCTGAGTTGTTAATAAATTAAATTAAAAAGACAACTGATTTGAAAAATCTTAATGTGCACCATTGATAGGCTTATGTAAACCCCCGAGTTAAGTTGTGCCCCATTCACGCCTTTCACTTCTGACGCGTGCAATTTTGAGTTTGAGCATTTTAATGCCCACCAAAATGTGATACATTTTGGAGAGAAGAATAATAATCTCAGCAATTCCAATTAAAAAAAAGTTGTCTCATTTAAACCTAAATGTTGGGTTGAAATAGCCTCATTTTTTTTTTTTAAATGAGCAGGTGTAGAACCAGAAAAAAATGAGAAGGAAAAGATAAGGAAAGTGAAAAAGATAAAAGCTAAGAGAGCAAAATAATGAAATTTACCTTTGATATGATCTCACAGTACTTGCTCTCGGTGGCGTGGTGAAACTAAAGACTTGTGGTGAGCTGGACGGCGCTTGCATAAATGCAAAGCTGCGTTGAGGAGTTGTTGTTTGTGGGGTTGTTGGAGATGGCCTTTCATCTCCATGGACCTCGTGATGCCCCCGTCATCCAAATCTACACTGCAGAAATCGCCATTGTCCATTGGAAACACAGCTACGTTGGCCGAGTCAGTTAAATACAGATTGGCCGTATCCACCTATGAAATGTAAACCAAACATGGTAAAAATGAAGTAGGCCTAAACAAACGTCCCACGTGGCGTGGCGCGTTTATCGTTAATAGCCTCGGAAATAATTAACAACCAATTAAACTTGGCTTATTATACACACCTGGCAAATCCTGGCAATTTTCTCAGCCCACATGTCCTCCAGTCTTAGAGACACTCTTTTGTTAAGTTTAATCAAAAATAAGTCATATTTGCAAGTCAGTTCTTTTGCTGATGCAATCTGGCAAATGTGTGCAATGGTGTCAGGAACCAATCAGACACAATATCCTTCACCACACAACGATCACTCTCCCCAGAATACTAATCACCTGCACCTGTTCACAATCAGTAAGCCCCATCAACCTCTGCATAAAAACACTCACCACGGCCTCAGTCTTTGTCAAGCCTCCAACAGGAACAGACCATTTCCCGTTGTCTCCCGAAGTCTCTGATACTTCCCGTACCAGCCAAGTAACGTATACTCACCTGTGAATTACTAACCTCTGTATTCCTGTTCCAATGTCTTAAGAAATCCTGTCTGAATCCTTGTTCCCCGAAATCCTGTCTGGATCCTTGTTCTCCAAAATCCTGTCTGGATCCTTGTTCCCCGAGACCCTGTATTCTCCTGAGCCCCTGTGTTCACGCCGAGTTGTCTCGCTCATGATGGCATCTGAAAGAGAAAAGACAAGTATCAAAGATCTGTGACTGCTTGACATCAGTTATCTTGAAGAGGAACTGCTCACCTGTAATCTGCCCCGCACGTAGTGATCTTCACCGAATCTGCACCTGAACTTTGAAATACTCACCTTTGTGTCACGTTAAATAAAGCTGTGTTTGGATTCACTTACCTCTGTCTCCGTGCCTGTATCCTAACAGAAGGCTTGACCATTACCGCTATGGATCCAACACAACCGCCAACCACTGCCATTCCAGTGCAACCTGCAACCGATGCGGCAAATTCACTTCCTCGGTCCGCCACCATTTCCGCTAACCCCGCTCCCACGCTGGTATGCATTGCTAACTCCACCGCTCGACCAGCGCCATTCTCCGGCCGGGCGGAAGATTGCAACGGCTTCCTATTGCAGTGTTCACTTATCATTGAACAGCAACCTCATCTATTTCCCACAGATCGCTCACGAATCTCTTTCATCATTCAGAAATTATCTGGAACAGCATTGAGATGGGCTGAGTCGCTGTGGGCACAATAAACTGATGTTACCATGTCATTACAAAGTTTCATTAACCATTTCAAGGAAGTTTTCGGACAACCAGTCAGTGATTCATCCGTCAGCGATAAATTGATGCAACTTCGACAAGATAAGAAATCCGTTTCAGAGTATTCCATTGAATTTCGAACTCTAGCCTCAGTGGTTGGAACGAAAAGGCTCTCCTGGCTGTTTATCGCGGTGGTTTAAATCCTGCACTTCGTCTTTAAATGGCTATCTATGATGATAACCTGGGGCTGGAAAAATTCATACAACAAACCCTCCGCATACATAAACGATCTCAGAGCTGTTATCGGGATGCTCGACACTCTCACGCCACATCCCCTCATGTCCTCACGAATTATGTGTCTGAAAAACCCCCAGAGGAAATGCAAGTCGACACTCACCGACTCACCCAGGCTGAACGCACCCGTCGTAGAGAATTGAAGTTATGTCTGTACTGTGGTGTTAAGGGTCATTTCCGACTTGCATGCCCCATTCGACCACCTCAGATGACGGTAAGCTCCGTTCAAGATCACCTCGCCGTATCGACACCGCTCACAATTCCTGTAACCTTGAAAATCCAAAATTTCCATGTATCTGTAACAGCCATCATCGATTCTGGATCAGCGGGGAACTTCATATCAGGGCGGCTCTGTAAGAAACTCAACCTCAGGAAGATCGACACTCCCAAGCCATATTCCATCCATGCAGTGACCGGCGAGCCTATTAACAAGGGGTATGTCACATCTCAAATAACACCCATCCAGCTATGTACTGAAAATATTCACCACGAAATGTTCAAACCTTTTATTCTTCAGAATAGTCAAACAGACATAATCCTAGGTCGCCCATGGCTAATTCGTCACCAACCTACCATAAATTGGCAGTCCGGTAAGATCAACAGTTGGGGATGTCATTGCCCACTTAAGGAAAGCACACACCCTGCTCCACCAGGTGCTGAACCAAAGAAAGTGCTAACAGTGAGTTCCACATCCATCGAAAGCCCCACGAAAAACCTGTCCAAGAATATTCCCTCCTGTTATTCCTCGTTCTCTGACATATTCAACCCTGTTACTGCCTCCAACTTACCTCCTCATCGACCATGGGATTGCGCCATTGATCTGGTCCCCGATGCATCGATTCGCAGGGGGTCGAATCTACTCCCTGTCAATTCCTGAACAAGAATCTATGCGAAAGTACATCGAGGAAGCTTTGCAACAGGGTTACATCCATCCTTCCACATCCCCTGCTGCCGCTAGCTTCTTTTTTGTTGCCAAGAAAGATGGAGGTTTAAGACCATGTATCGACTACAGAGCTCTGAACCAAATCACCGTGAAATTCAGTTACCCACTACCTCTCATCCCAGCAGCCCTCGAACAGCTCAGGGAAGCCAAGATGTTCACCAAATTGGATCTAAGGAGTGCATACAATCTGGTCAGAATTAGAGAAGGGGATGAGTGGAAAACTGCTTTCATCACGCCTGCAGGGCACTATGAATATCTGGTCATGCCGTATGGATTGGTAAACGCTCCTTCCGTGTTTCAGAGTTTCATGGACGAGGTACTCCGGGACTTCCTGGGAAAGTTCGTGTTGGTGTATATCGATGATATTCTGATTTACTCCAAAGACCCTGTTGAACACCAACATCATGTGTCCCTGGTACTCCAAAGACTCAGAGAATTCACCCTGTTCCTAAAAGCAGAGAAGTGTACGTTTCATCAGACCAGTGTCGAGTTCCTGGGATACCAACTTAGTGAAAGAGGAGTGGAAATGGATAAACGGAAAACTGAAGCCATTATGTCCTGACCAACTCCTCAGTCGGTAAAAGAACTCCAGAGATTCCTCGGCTTTGCCAATTTTTACCTACGATTTATACACGATACAGTATCTTGACAGCTCCCCTGACCTCCCTGTTAAAGGGGAAACCGAAGATGTTACTTTGGACCCCAGAAGCGGAGCTTGCTTTTAACTCACTCAAGGCCGAATTCACCACTGCACCCTTACTCCACCATCCAGATCCAGAGAAAGTATTTGTGGTGGAAGTAGATGCCTCTTCTACCGGGGTAGGAGGGATTCTATCCCAGTACTCTGACCTTTCCTCCAAGACCATACCTTGTGCGTTCTTTTCCAAGAAGTTATCTACAGCAGAAAGCAACTACGACATCGGAAATCAGGAGCTCTTGGCTGTGAAACTTGCCTTGGAAGAATGGAGGCATTGGTTGGAGGGGGCAAAACATCCATTCCTAGTACTCACCGATCACAAGAACCTCCAGTATTTGAGAGACGCTAAGAGACTTAATCCACGTCAGGCCCGATGGGCATTATTCTTCACCCGTTTCCATTTCAGAATCTCATATCGTCCAGGCTCCAAGAATACTAGAGCAGATGCCCTCTCTCGTATCCATGCCCCAGAAACTCCGATGGAGGAACCCGAAACCATCCTGCCCAAGAAGCTGTTTGTCAACCCCATCCAGTGGGAAATCAACAAGCAACTATTGAAATTGTCACGACAACAACCCAGATGCCCAGGATGTCCCCCCGAGAAGATTTATGTACCTGAGGATTTCCGCAACTCTCTAATCGCATCAGCTCACTCCTCTGTAGGCACAGGTCATCCCGGGATAAGCAAAACTTCCTCAACTCTCCAACTCAAGTATTGGTGGCCCAACATGCAGCAGGACATCACGACATTCATTCAAGGTTGTATTCCCTGTGCCATGTCCAAAGTTCCCAGGAATCTTCCGGCGGGTAAACTAGTACCACTTCCTGTCCCACATAGACCCTGGTCCCACATTGGGGTAGATTTCGTCACGGATCTTCCCACCTCTGACGGCAACACCTGTATCCTAGTAGCCATCGATCGGTTCTCCAAGGCATGCAGGCTAATTCCCCTAAAGGGTCTCCCTACGGCTTTTGTCACTGCTGAGCTACTGATGGAACATGTCTTTCGAAACTTCGGTCTCCCAGAGGACATCGTGTCCGACAGAGGACCCCAATTCATCTCCCGAGTTTGGCGAGCATTCTTCACTCTTATGAACGTGACTGTAAGCCTCTCATCAGGGTATCATCCGCAAACAAATGGCCAAACCGAACGAAAGATCCAAGATGTAGGACGATTCCTGCGTACGTTCTGCCACTCCAACCAGAACATCTGGAGTCGTTATTTAATTTGGGCAGAATACGCACAAAACTCCCTCAGACAGTCATCCACACAGTTAACTCCTTTCCAGTGTGTGCTGGGTTACCAACCCCCATTGTTTCCATGGTCCGGCGAACCATCGGAAGTACCAGCAGTAAATAAATGGTTTCAAGAAAGCGAAAGAGTCTGGAATCAAACCCATCATCACCTTCAGCAAGCGGTAAATCGCCAACAACATTTCCCAGATGCTCGTCGCCGTCAAACCCCTGAGTATCAACCCGGACAGTTAGTCTGGCTCTCCACAAAAGACATCCGTCTACGTCAACCTTGCCGCAAACTCAACCCCAAGTACATCGGACCATTCCCCATCGTAAGACAAATCAACCCAGTCACCTATCAACTTCGTCTGCCCCCAGAACATCGGATCCATCCCACATTTCACGTCTCCCTCCTGAAACCTCATCACCCACCTGTACCCAACTCAGCCACAGAACCGGTTCCTGAAGATAACCCCCCGATACCGCCTATTGAACCAGAACCCATTTATTTGATAAAGAAGATATTGGACTCCCGACGTCGAGGTGGTCAGCTGGAGTATCTGATAGATTGGGAGGGGTATGGACCAGAGGAAAGATGTTGGGTACCCCGGAACGACGTCCTTGATCCCAGTCTGCTCCTTGAATTCCACGCTCAACATCCTGACAAACCTGCACCACGACCCAGAGGTAGACCACCACGACGTTGGGGTCCAAGGTCCGCTGGCGCGGACTCTGGAGGGGGGGGGGTAATGTCAGGAACCAATCAGACACAACATCCTTCACCACACAACGATCACTCTTCCCAGAATACTAATCACCTGCACCTGTTCACAATCAGTAAGCCCCATCAACCTCTGCATAAAAACACTCACCACGGCCTCAGTCTTTGTCAAGCCTCCAACAGGAACTGACCATTTCCCGTTGTCTCCTGAAGTCTCTGATACTTCCCGTACCAGCCAAGTAACGTATACTCACCTGTGAATTACTAACCTCTGTATTCCTGTTCCACTGTCTTCAGAAATCCTGTCTGAATCCTTGTTCCCCGAAATCCTGTCTGGATCCTTGTTCCCCGAGACCCTGTATTCTCCTGAGCCCCTGTGTTCACGCCGAGTTGTCTCGCTCATGATAGCATCTGAAAGAGAAAAGACAAGTATCAAAGATCTGTGACTGCTTGACATCAGTTAACTTGAAGAGGAACTGCTCACCTGTAATCTGCCCCGCACGTAGTGATCTTCACCGAATCTGCACCTGAACTTTGAAATACTCACCTTTGCACTTGTGTCACATTAAATAAAGCTGTGTTTGGATTCACTTACCTCTGTCTCCGTGCCTGTATCCTGACAAATGGTGAATGAAGATGGCACTTCTCCACATGGCAGGGATGGGCGGATAGATCTTAAATGGACCATACATGGATACTTCCGATAATGATAAGTATATATAGTTCAAATATAACTGAATTTGAGAGAGAAAAAAACAACAACTTCGTTTGCTCAATGTAACCCAGGCAGAAACAAAATCAGTTAGTTCCAGAAATCGAATATTACAGTAAAATTATTGACTGAGGACATTGAAGACACCAATTTAAATAAATAAATAAACTGGGTCACCTGAAAATGAGCAAACAGAAGAACACAATGAAAACAAAGACAACACAGAACACAAGGCTTAAATAGACAGCAAACAGAGGAACTAATGAGACTAATTAATGAGACACACCTGAAATGAAACTCAAATCAAATCCGTAACCATGGAAACAACCAGGTAAGGGGAACTGAACTAATTAACAGATTAACCAAACACAGACCAGAACAGAAATCAAAACAAACCGACACTGTGACAGGTGCATTTATTGCACATTAAAACAAAATCCATACATGAACACACATATTTACAAATGAATGCATACAAAATAGCATGCTGGTTTTAAAAAGACAGCATTTGTGATAAAAAGAAAAGATCAGAAAATCATTCTCACATCAGCATCTGAAAAGTTTCCCTGAGACATGTGGTATTTGGATCTCTAGTTTTATGCATGCATGTATGTACTTTCAACTTTTTCATTTTTTATATTGGCTGAAAAAGGAAGAAGGAATTGCCAAACTTATCTATGCACATGAAGTGACATGAAAAAAACTGTATTCTTACATGAGCATTAGAAGATTTCCTGTTAAATTTGCGGACATTGTCACCACTATCATCATTGGAAATGGCTGCTTACAGTTTGCTTCCAGTAACTTTAACATCTTAGCCTGGGAAAACCCAGACAACTTCCGGCAAATTTAGATTTGCTCTGAAAGTTAGTCTGGCAAAGAGCCCATTGAAACCCATTTCCAGTCCGCAGAAATCGCGGCACCAATCAGAAACGTTGGGGTGGGCTTTACACGATGACGACAGCGCAGTGACGGTGAAGCAGATTTTAATTTGTACATTACAAAGATGGATGCCGCCGTGGAACATCACTCGTTCGAATCAGCTATCGCGTCTGTTTTAAGCGATTTAAAATTGTCCTTTTCATGTCTAAAAAAGATGTTATCGCTGTCTTACCGACTGGATTCGGCAAACGTCTGATATACCAGTGTGACGAGCAGGAAGAGGCCGAGGGACGTGAGAGCTCGGCGCGAGTGATAATGAATGACACCTGTGAGACGCACCGGTCTCGCATCTCTCACGGAGGAGCAGAAGCATAAAAGGAGGAGCGACAACGGTGAAGATCGAGAAAGGACAGGCCTGAATTTTATTTGATGTTTTGTTTTATTATGTGTGGCGGCAGTCGACCGTGATGGACTGCCGTCTTTACTTTCATTTTTGTATTTGTTTTATTTTGTCATTAAAATTTGTGAATGTTCGCTGGTTTCCGCCTCCTTCTTCCCATAATAACGAACCCCGTTACAACCATAGACTGTAAAAAATGATTACAACCAGCTTGACCCGTTGGTGGCTAAACCTTTACTGTCTATGGGCTAAATGAATGGGAGGGTCTTAGCGAGAGCCCTCTGCATGCATACGTCATCTCCTTCATCGCTCTGATTGGTTTTAGGTCTATCCAATTGCGCCCAGAGGAATTTGAGCGATGTCCGTTGGTGACGCCCCTTTGGAAATGATTCGTCGATGGAGCTTTGCCAGACCCTAACTCAGTTACAACTGAGAATGGTCTGGTTTTAACCAGGCTATTAACATCTGGCTCTTATTGGCGATTGTAGCCAGGTTGCTAAGAAGAGTCTCTGCAAATTCAGGACTTGGTAATGAAAGTGGCACAGGACAATACAAATTACAGACAATCCCCTCAGTAGAGCACTGTTTTTTCTTTGGTGATGCATTAGCCAATGGTGGTTTAACTTTGGATACTGTCACAGTGTTAACTGTTCTTGGGCTGAGACCTAACGTCCTTGATGGAACATGCCAGGCTTGAGGTAGAGATGTTTTGCTTGCAGTTGTGGGGACAGATGCATACCCTATTTTTATGGGCCAGCGTGTAGAGCAGTCCTATTAGGTGATTGCACTGTCCCAAGCCAGCTTTACAGTTGCAGGTTGTCTTGCCAATGAATGGCTCCTCGAAGGACAGCTCCACCTTTAAAAATAATCAAACAAGTTTAAGAACACATTCACATTTAGATAGGTATACCAACATATTGTTCTAAACGTCTGGTCCAGACCCAAACAGTCATGGTAACTCTAAGGATTTAAAAGAATATGTAACTGGCCTAGCAAAGTAGGTGGTGATATAAATATAAATATAAATATAATATAAATACCTAACAAATTACAGAGCATGGTGATGTACACTGAGTGTGCAGTTAATTAGGTACAACTGGCGTTTTCATGTTCCAGCAATGAAAGCATAACAGTCAATGTTTAAGTTGCTAGGTTTGTTCTAGACATCAGACATGATACTGATTAATACAGCATGCAGGGTACCTACCTGTAATATATTGGACACTGATTGCACTAAAACCCAGGGTTGGGGAATAACAGTAATTTGACAAGCTGTTTGACACCAGCTGTTTATTAAAATAAGATATTTTTGAGGCAGAGATGCATAAAAGTTTCAAAGTAATCAAATGATGTTACTGGGTTTGTGCATCCCAGTGGACGACATTACTTATTCGTTTTTAGCATCTGTGTTACCTGTGAGTCCTGAAGAGTACCTTCCCCAACCCTAC
Source organism: Gila robusta (assembly GCA_030770095.1). NCBI lineage: Eukaryota > Metazoa > Chordata > Actinopteri > Cypriniformes > Leuciscidae > Gila > Gila robusta. Next base: position 34,155 of record JAVALU010002016.1, read on the forward strand.
TTAACATCGCTATGTAAACTGAGCAACCCATGCCTGTAAACAAACTTATACTTAATATTTATTAATTTTAACAACCAACAGTAGCAACCTGCCTTGCTTTGTAGTGACACATTGGAAACAAGCTATTTTGACTGATGGTTCCAATGCACTTTTAGCTAAAGATCACATCAACTGCACATAACATGTTATCTTTAGTCTAGCAGGGAAAGATGAACTGTTGATATGAATGATCAAAATTAACATTTGAACGTTTAGCAAGCATATATGTGACCCGATCTGGCGAAATGAGTCGGAAGTCGCAACGTTCCATTTTAAGATATGGGCCGATTATGTGGACAAACAATGAAATAATAGATTTTTTTTTTGTGCTAATTTCAAAGAACAGACATTCAAAAATAATCTCCCAAAGTTTCGTAGTCCAGATAATTGAGTAAAGGTATTTAAATTACTATTAAAGTTTACAAAGTTTTACTAAATTCGCTGGAAATGAACATTGCTTTTCTCAACTCCTATCGTCACCTCTGAGCATTTCCCGGGTATCCCCTGGCCCTGAAACGTCACTATCTCTGCTCTCCAAATGGTGTTACACGTTGTATAGAACCAATCAAAAAGCTTGTACACAAATGCTGATCATTTGTCGATGGGAAGCCGTTTCGACTGACCGGCACGTGATTGGTCCAGCCACCCTCCTGTCAGACTCGAAGCGAGCGCTCTGTGTAATAAACAAGTTAGCAGATCTCCTCGGAAAGATTAAATATTATTAATTTGAGAAATGTTGCTGTCAAAAGAGAGCAAAGTTGCCAGAGCGTTATCAAGCCCCCTGGCCATTGCACACTGAGTCCGCGTTTTTTTCATATGCGTTTTTTCGTATTCGTGATTCGGTGGCTCCGAATTGTCAAAACACCATTCAAACTGCTTGCTACGGATGCGAAAAACGTACGATTTTTTTTATATAACGGATGAAAGTTTCGTAGACAGTGTGCAAGCGTGAATGACATAACGTGAGGTCGAATTTTTTTTTTAACGTGCGAAAATTTCGGATGAATTTCAGACTCGGTGTGCAATGGCCTTTATCTGTACAAAAATATCCGTGAGATTTGCCCAAAACCGCCAGTTGAGAAAGTAAGTTGTCCCTCTCCCTGCCCAGCTTAGAAGAGAAGAGTTGAAAGGTGAATTTAATGTCAAATTTGAATCTGAGTGAGTGTATTTACTAGGCGTTTCTCAATGTCAAGGAAGGATCCTCGAAAGCCGGAATTTCAAGGATGCTACGTCATCGACATCCGTCGAAGGACTGTTCCAATGTCGAGGATCCTCAGAATTTCAACCAAGGGCTGAGTCCTTCGTTCGAAAAATATCCCATACACAGGAAAGGATGCATATGTGTAGACTTCGCGCTCTTAATCACCCACAATCCTATGCGCGCAGCTTTGCTATCTTGTTCAAAAAAATAATAAAATGGCGGACGTTAGCGGAGTCGGAGCGAAAACGGGGCAATATGCTTTCAAGTGTAAGTATATTTACCATATATATATATATATATATTACCATACATTTGTTATAACCGTAGTACATATAAGTAAAATTTAACGTTTAAATGCCAGTTCAAATTACTACCGTATTGATATTACAAATTACGTTACTGATGATGGTTAACTGAAACGGACCTGTCATTTAACAATTGTTAACTTGGTTGCCGTCACCGGCATTTCTTTTATAAATAACTAGTTAAGTTGTACAAAGTACTTTAACGTTAATATTATACCATTCACCGCGTTATTCATAGCTTTCTCGTCTTTTTTAACAGGGACCAAGGAACAAACGGAGGCGTTCATACGTCTCCGTGTAGAAAACATGCAGCTGTTTACCGGAGGGAGAGACACCGCGGCGAACGGATATCGGTGAGAAGCAAATTATTTAATGTTCAGAAGTGATAGCTGTGTAATCTGCTTTTTATTTCTCCCCCGTCATTCACATAGGCTTATTTTGGAGAAGATGGGGCTCGAAGGGAGGGTTTCCCACGCCCAGGCAAAAAAAAAGTGGGACAATTTAAAAACCAAGTACAAGGTGGGAGACAAGTATGGAAATAATTGTCTATGCACATTTTAATGTAACTTGTGATTTTCTTTAAGTAAGCCTTGAATGTAAACCTGACAGACTTGGGCCTGCTTCCAGTAAGTATAGATGCAGTGCAGTGGTGTACAATAGTACTAATACAACACTACCGTTGAAAAGTTTGGGATCAGTGAGAATATTATATTTTTTGGAGGAAAGAAATCAATACTTATTTATCAAGGAATAATTCATTTGATCGAAAATGACAGTAAAGACATTTAAAATGTTACAAAAGATTCTATTTCAAACAAATGCTGTTCTTTTGAACTTCCTATTCATCAAATAATCCTGAAAAAAAAACTGTACAACTGACAGACCAACAATTCTTTTCAACATTGATAATAATAATAAATAAATAATAATAAATGTTTCTTGAGCATCAAATTCTCATATTATACTGATTTGTGAAGGATCATGTGACACTGAAGACTGGAGTAATGATGCTGAAAATTCAGCTTTGATCACAGGAATAAATTACACTTTACTATATATTCACATAGAGAACAGCTGATTTACACTGGAATAATATTTAATACTAGAACTGATTTTTGTTGTATTTTTAATCAAATAAGCGCAGCCATGGTTAGCAGAAGAGAATTCTTTTAAAAGCATTTAAAATCGTACTGACCTCAAACTTTTGAATGGTAGTGTACATCATCACAACTTTTTGATCTTCACTGTTTAGGAATGTAAGTGTCCTGCCACAGGTCAAGGGACAGAGGATGGCAAGGCGACGGCAGCAAATTGGCCCTGGTTTGCCCTCATGGACGAGGCATTAGGGCAGTCTGCAGCAGTCTCGCCCCCTTGCCTTATTGCCTCGATCCAAGTGGAAAAACCAGGGCCAAGCACTGCACAAGAGGTAGATGAAGGGAGAGACGAGGATGAGGATGAGTATGAGGATGAGGAGAGGGTGAGAGACAGCAGCAAAGAGAGAGCAGGGCACAGAGGAAAGAAAAGGAGAAGGGAGCGAGAAGATCCAATCCTACAGCTACTAAAGGAGGATATTAAATACCAGAGGGAGGCAGATGAGAGGAGGGAAGCAGAGGCCAGAGAGAGGTCAAACCGCTTTTTTTTTGCTGTTGGAGAGGTTGGCGGAAAAATAAAAAATAAAGTCAATTAAATTGAACTGGTTTTGTCTTTGCCCCTTAATTATTTAATTAAGTTAATATTAATATATCCATTTTTTAAAAACCTTGTTCTTTAGACTGCAATAGAAAAAAAAACTTGGTAACAAATAACTAGCATGTGAAGCCTAAAACAATGTATTGAACAATATTTTCACCCTTATTTACGTTTTGTGATTAGGTATTCTAAGCTCTACAAAAAAACATTAATTTCATCTTTGTTACATACATTTTTTTTATTTAAACATTTCTATATTGACAACTATATACATGAAGCAGCAAATTCATTTAAACAACATTCTCATATCTACAACTATATACAACAACTTAAACATTTACAACTATATACAAAAGTAGTCATGATCAAGAGGTGCCTCGTGGAGTGCAGACACCTCGTTGGTCAGCGCAGCCCGCCAAGCAGCTCCACTCCGGCTCTCCCCACCATCAAGCTCCACAGGTGGCTGGTTGTCCTCCTCCTCCACAACCTCTTCCAGCACATCCCCGACACCAACACAAATGTTGTGCAGAATCGCACATGCCGTCACCACCTGTGCACAAGGCAGAGCAAAAGGATACAAGACTGTTGAGATATGAAAAAACATGAACACAGAAGATAGTGTGACTTTAGCAGTTGTTAAGCATTAACTGTTATTTTGAGTAGGATACTATGATTTGATTAAGAAATTCACTACAGAAATATTGCAATGATTTATTACCTTAGGGACAAACAGTGTATGTACTTCAAGTGCTTCTAAAAAGATGCACCTGAAGCGGGTTTTCATCATTCCAAATGCACGCTCAATGATTGTGCGACCTTTGGAATGATGGTAGTTAAACCTTTGCTCTGCCATGCCTCTCACTGGCCTCTTATATGGTGTGATAAGGGCCAGGGGTTCCTGTAGACATGGGTAGCCACCATCAGCTAGGAGAAAATACCCAGGCGGAGGGTAAGTCCCCCTAGTGTAGATGGGGCTGTTCTTGATGATGCGTGCATCATGCACACTTCCTGGGTAACCCACAAAGATGTCAATAAAGCGACCCTGATGGTCACAGACTGCCTGGAGCACCACTGAAGGGAAGAGCTTTCTGTTGTTATAATCGTGACCATCAGGGCCGCCGGGACATTTTATTCTTATATGGCAGCCGTCTACTGCCCCTGCTGCCTTGCCAAATGCTTGGTGATTAGCCAAGCGAGCAAAACCACCACCAACCACTTGGAGCTCCTCCTGTGTGCGGGGGAAGTGAACGAATTGGGGGAGCACAGCCACCACCTCATCCACCATCCTGTGGACAACCCTGTGCACTGTTGGAAGTGGCATGCTAAAGACCCTGGAGACAACTCTGTAGGCTGAACCGGTGGCCAGCCAGAACAGGAACACGAGTGTCTCCAGGGTCGGGCCCCATCCGTGCTGCCTGTCTGTCTTCAGGGCCACCATCAGCTGCTGCATGGCCTCTCTGCCCAGCCTGAAGTCTGGCCGAGTGTCCTCCCCTCCGTAGTACCGCTGCAGTACAGGCACTGTGGCATTGATGGAACAGTAGTGCCGAGCCTGTACAACATGAAGAAGAGAGGAAGGTTTAAGTATAATTTCAGTTTTGCCATTTATTTAATGTTTGTTAAACTATTAAACATATCGGCTCAACTGATTTGCAGAGGGGGGATTTAAAGCTGTTCCCTTTTACTGGTAATTCACCTTGTAATTTTGACTTCATATAGCTTTTTTTTTTTTGTTGATCACATATTTTACCATTGCATGTGTTTTAACAGCTAGAATGTTGCTATAGACGCAGTTCTGTTCACTCATGCAATAGAATCGTTTTTAAATCAATAAACTCCTTTATAAATCAATATTTGACAAAATAAGGATTTAAAAAGGATTTTATTGATTTAAATCAATAAATTTGATTTATTGCCTCGCCATACATTATCCCTTACTTTATTTATTTATTTCTATGAGGGCTGACAAGACAAAATAAGGACTGTCAAGTATGTTTAAACAGTGCGGGTCAATTTGACCCATATTTTACCATTGCATGCGTTTTAACAGCTAGAATGTTGCTATAGACGCAGTTCTGTTCACTCAGGCGATATAATCGTTTTTAAATCAATAAACTCCTTTATAAATCAATATTTGTTTCAAATTGTTGATTTATTTGGTAGGTAGCCATGTAATAAGCAGGATAATGTATAGCGAGGCGGTTGTTATCGAATACAAACCCTTCAGGCTGATTCAAGACCCCTCCGCGTCCCGGAGTTCGCGGGGTTGTATTCGCGGGGTTTATTCTATAACAACCGCCTCGCTATACATTATCCCTTACTTAATTACTTTATTTATTTATTTCTATGAGGGCTGACCAGACAAAATAAGGACTGTCAAGTGTGTTTAAACAGTGCGGGTCAATTTGACCCATAACATAATGGATGTAATTATTTTTAAATTAATGATAGGAGCGTTAACGTTACTTACCATCCCACGTCTTTGACGGCAGAGGTGGCGACAAATAAACTTTCTCCTCCTGCGAGCCTGACGCCGATACCACTCCATCTCCATCTCCATCTCCATATCAGCAAAAATGCTGTACAGCATCCAAATCAATATCTTCTCCATTTTTAAAGCGCCGAAAGCGGACCTTTTCTTTTTTCTTTTCAGTGACGTAATGACCCAACGACGTGCACTTGCTAGCCTGTTCCATTTACGTGTTCTCCGAATGCTAAAGAGGAGCCTCGCCTAGCCTCTGAAGGAAATGACTTGGAAGGATCAATCCTACCAAGGAAGTATCCTTGACATTGAGAAACACCTACTGTGTGTGGATGTGAGTGAGTGCAAATGTGAATGAGTATAGCTATTTATCTGCAAGGAGCATCCATTACAATGTGTTTGATTAACCTAATATTTAACTGTTGGTATCTCCAGTATGAATTTGTTACACTGTTATTGTCAACTAGCCTACACAAAGATATGATTGCATAGACTAGCATTATTTGATCTCTGTTTCCTTGTCTCTCTGCCTCTCTCACTTTCTCTCTCACACACACACACACACACACACACACACACACACACACACACACACACACACACACACACACACACACACACACACACACACACACACACACACACACACACAAACAGACAGACACACACACACACACCCTCTCTCTCAAGCAAAAATGTAGCACCTCTGTTCAATCTTTCTGATTTTAGTCAATTTTTGTAAAAGGTACTTTTAAATTATTTATTCAAATTAAAACTTAAAAATAATTTGAGCTTCAGCCTGGTTTAATAGCATTTTTATATATATATTAATGTCTTTGGTCAAATTAAGCTGTAAAATAAATAGTTTATCCCTTTAAATGCAATGGATTTTGAAAGATATCAACAAAAAACGGGCAAAAAACTTTAAAAGTGATTTTCTCAGGTTTTCAATTGGAAAAAGAGGGCAGACAACCGTAATTCAAATGTGTATATCTTTACAACCATTCAAGATATGACTTTGACTAGGATATCATTTGAAAGCTTATGGTCTCCTCTTTCCATTAATACCAAAATCTCCATTTTGAAATTTGAGTCACTGTGACTCATTTTGCTGGATCAGGTCACATATTATGTTCTAGCAGTGGCACCACTCCACAAACTGAGCAGTTTATCCAGTCATGATACCTGAATGTTGTAAGGTGCCTCGTTTTTTCGCATTGAGCGAAAAGACTTAGCTCTCACACTGACTGTCTCGCTCCTCTTGACTGTCGGTAAAATAATTTATTGTTAACACTCAAAATAACAGTAAGTTTGGTGTGGTTAATATATCTTAACAATGCTTAGCATCAGCTTGTAATGTTGTCGCGTCCTGTTGTATTAGCTAGCTAACAAGCTAACTTTTAAAGTAACGTTAGCTAATGTTGATTTCAGAAAAAAAAGCTATCATTGTCCGTGCATTACCTTGCACGTCCCTCGATCCAGTTGCTGTAACCTTTCAGCAAAACAGCCCGGGGAATCTTGCAGTCGTTATTTGCCAATTTTTCAACATAGTCCACTGTTAATTCCGGAAGAGATGAAAGGTTTGTTGTCCACACAGGTACCGCCATGATGACAGACGCCCGCTGCGCTCTATCACTGAACTTCCGGTTTAGAGTGTACCCCCTAGCCTCGTTTTGGTTTTCAAGATGGAGGCGCGGTGAATAAGGGGAATATCCATCGTCTCTGAGAGAACGCGCTGTTAATACAGCGACAGATGCCGAAAGCTCAGTCCGTTTCTGCTTTCAATTTCAGCCATCTACAGTATATACAGTGAAATTTCCAATAAAAGGTTTCCAATTAAATCCACCTTATGATTAATTGTAAAATATCATCGTTTCAAATCTTTTCATGTAAAATTTTATTCTGCTGTACTATTTTAGCCCATGTGTTACAAATCTTAAAATAATGGTTTTAGAGAACTCTTATAAAGTGCAAATACATATGAAATGCACAACGACACACCTAAAGTCGCTCAGGCACATACACGCAAACTCTACACACACGAGATGCGCGGAACTCTCCAGGCACATACTCATGAGACGCGCGCGCACACACAAACTCTCCAGGCACATACTCATATGAGACGCGAGCACACGCACACACACTCAAAGGCCTTGTTTACACTGTCAGTGAAATGTGACCCAATTCCGATTTTTTGCTCACATGTGACACAGATCGGATGTGTTCTATGACAGTGTAAACAGGAACATAACGCATGCAATCGGATATTTCCAGATCGGTTTCAGGCCTCATTCATATGTGGAAATAAATCGGATATGTGCCAATGCGACTGTCATGTAAACAGGCAGATCGGATTTTCTGAGGCATTAGGCGACTTCTCCGCGGTTTAATGACGAAAGAAACCCACGACGCGCTTCTGCAAAGGGATGGATGACCGACGAAACGTATCATCGTAGGAGAGGAATGTGGACAGGGGCACGGGAAGTGTTTTCACAGGATTGTAAATGTAACGAAAATCGTTCATTTACATTTATTTTGTGTTAATTTCTATTTGCTGTCTCTGTGCTGCATATGGCTCTTTATTGTATAATAGTGCACAGCCCATAACCCCTTTATTTTAAGGCTTAATTTATGTCCCGTAGATCGGTCCGTTGCATTACGAATGAAAGCAGTATCAATAATGTCAAACATGTGATGTGCAGTCAAGTTCGTGTGTGTGTATGCTGTTTTAACAAGTGTTTTCACCGATACGCGTGTGATTCGTGGAGTTTTAACGAGTTTTATAGACATTGTTTCTTATTCGAAAGTGGTGTTTTGCAACTTCGCATATCGCAGAGCATGAAGCATATTTCGTGTTCGTCCATCTGTGCAAGATAATTTAACCCTTTAAGCATGCGAGATATGTTTCAGATAGCCTAGTAGCCTATGGCAAGTGTAAACACATGAATCAGATATGGGTCACAATTTAAAGAACGTGTAAACACACAGTCAAAAAAATCGGATATAAGCAACAAATCAGAATTGGGCATCAAGACCTGCAGTGTAAACGAGGCCAAACTCGCACACATACTCAATGAGAGTATGACGGCACCTCATAACAATACGGTCACTTGCAACACTTGTAAAATGTCCATTTCGTCAAAGGGGGGGAACTACCTTCAATATGCAGAAACATTTGGCCACACACACAGCATGAACAGACTTTAGTCCCATGAAACTTAAACTGGAATGTCACTGTTTCTGTCACTGCGACTTCACGAACAGGCGAACACGCACACGCGCACGCACGCACACATCACTTTTGAAGTAAAATTGAAAATTGAGGATGCAGTGCATGTAATGCATCAAGATATCAAACTGAATCGATGACATGATAATCGTAATCGAACCGTGAGACCAGTGTAGGTTCACACCCCTAATAGCCTACTCTGTGCTGTGTCAGCGAGTTAATAATAATTAACAAATAAATAAGTTAAGTTATAAGTTCAATAAGTTAATACAAACAAACTAATTTGTACTCATGCCCTCACCCAATGAGAATCGATAAGAGAATCGATAAGGAATCGAATCGATAAGCAATATCGATAATGGAATCGGAATTGTTAAATTCTTATCAATTCCCATCCCTAATAAAGACTGGAAAACGGCGATCAATGGAAGAGGGCTCAGTGTGGAGAATGTAGATGGAATAGATGTGTGCCAGTGCACCAGCCTTGATGAAGCCTTCATAACAGCCTTCAGTATGTACTTTACTTTCAACATTGCATATCCACCACACCTGAAAAACACACTTACTTTCCTTCAGAGGAGCATTGTCAACATTGTGGAAGAGGGAGACAAGCCACTGCCAGTAACTTTACTCCGTATGATAAACCTTTTGTATTAGATCCTCATCATGCCTCAACTGTACCATTGCCCAAAGTGCACTCGAAGGACGTTCACTCTTGTGAAGTTATTCCAACATGTTGGAGTTGTAAATGGACATGAACCAAATTTTAGTATCACCTGTGGTATAGATCAGTGCCAATCAACTTTTTCACGATTCCATTCTTTTAGAAAACGTGTACAGGAAGCACAGATTCTATGTTTTTGGACAATCTGATAAAAAAAATGACTGTCCCAGTGTAGAATCAGCAGTACAGCAACACAGCTTGAACCTGGATCAGCAAAATTCTGAGACTGATCCAAATTCTTCTGATCCTCAAATAGTTACGCCACTTTTAGATAAACAATTAGAAGATTTCAGAGATAATCTGTTTGGATTCATTCTTAAATGCAGAGAGAGAAACCTTCTACATTTGTCAGTTCAACAAGACATTGCAGATGATGTCAAATTTCTCTTTTGTTTTTTCAAAGAAAACTATGATTCTTTTATTTCTTATCATCTTGAAAATAGTGGTTTTGATATTTCAAAGTGCCCTGAACTTCAGCAAGTTTTGCACTCATCTTATTTATTTGATAAAGCTTTTGAGGTGGTTCGTTCTCCGCATATGATTAAAGAACACTGTAAGGCCAAGATGGACTACACAGACCCTGTACACCACACACTGAGAGGCCCTTCAGGGCACAACATAGGAACCTATTCCTATGTTCCCATCTCTGAAGTTTTAAAAAAAAATACTGTTCCCATGAAGATGTCTGGAATCAAATACAGTCTGAAAATAACAAGGTCCAAGATGAACTGTTTCTGATGGACTATAAGGATAGACTTTATTTTAAGGAACATTTGTTTTTTAGAGAACATCCAGATGCTTTAAGACTTCATTTGTATGAAGATGAATTGGAAATAGTTAACAATTTAGGTTCTAAGAGAATGAAGTACAAGTTGTGTGCATTTAACTACACAGTTGGAAATGTAGGTGGAAAGTATGGATCTCATCTTAAGCATATTCACTTGGCTCTGCTGGTTCGTTATTCACATTTAAAAGAGTTTGGTATGGACGTCATATTAAAACCATTGATAGCTGACCTAGAACGGCTTTCAACTGAAAGCTTCACTGTAAGTGTCTGTGGAACAGAACACAAAGTTTATGCTGCTTTAGCAACGGTTTCTGCTGACAATCTGTCATCACATATGATTGGTGGCTTCCGCATGTGTTTTAACTCCGGTCGAAACTGTCGTTATTGTATGGGAACACATTCAGAAATTAATCAAAAATTCCAGGAAGATAGTTTTGTTCTGAGAACGACTGAAGTCCACGAATATCATCTCCAGTGTGTCCAGCATAACAAAGAAAATGTTGCTTTGAATTGTGTACGTGGAACTTGTTCATTTGATGCGCTAGGTTATTTTGATGTGACCAAGTCTTTGCCCCCAGATATCAAGTATGATCTGTTGGAGGGAGTTTTTCCACTGATATTGAAGCATGTTATTTGCGAAGCTCATAAACAAAAGCATATAACTATAACTGAGCTAAATGAAGAGCTTCAAAAATTCTCTTTTGGTCAGAATGACAAGGCCAATAAGCATGTTCTGTTGTCTGAACGACTTCTTCAAACTTCAGGGATCATAGGAACAGCTACTCAGAAATCGTGTCTTTTTAGATTGTTGCAATTTATAATGGGCCATCGTGTTCCTCCTGGCCGCAGATATTGGCACATGTTCTTATTATGTAAAGAGATTGCAGATATTGTCATGGCAGCTAAATTGAGGAAAGATGAACTAGCAAATCTAGAAGTACTTGTACATGCATTCCTTTTTAGAGATGACAGAAGTATTTGGAAATGTTTTATCACCTAAATGTCACTATCCTATACATTATCCCAGATTAATGTTAAATTAAATCTTCTATAAATATTTTTGAGTCTTCATTTCCTTTTTTTTCCTAGGCCTACTCCAGTTCTTGTTAAAACTCACTAGACATGCTTATTCTGTGCATTTTGGGCACTTTTTGAAATCAAATTTATTTTGTCCATCAAATGTGTGCTTTCACTTTAATTGAGCGTGAGCAGCGCAGCAAAAATAGACTCGGCGCCGAAATCCCCGCTTCACTGATGCTCACGCGACGCTCCTGCTTGACGCTCACGCGCTGCCCCTGCTCGCAGTGTGAATGCACTCATTGATTAACATGCACGCCGAAAAAAATACGCGCTGCTCACGTGCCGCTGACGCTTGCTGTGTGAAACGGCCGTAAGACCGAATGCACAGATCCAATATAATGACCAGTGATGGGAATAACGGCGTTATAAATAACGGCGTTACTAACGGCGTTACTTTTTTCAGTAACGAGTAATCTAATTGATTACTCTTCCCATCTGAATAACGCCATTACCTTTACTGCCAAAAACGAGGCGCGTTACTATAAATTAAGCTGTTTTCTTCATCAGACCAACTAGATCTCTGATGCCGGTTTTGGCTTGAAGCGATCGTGGCACTGCTGCTTCTGCTCTGCTATGCGCTCGTGCTGCCGCGCCGCCTTTGAACTAATCTGTTGACATGGGTGCCGAACAAAATACGCGCTGCTAACGCATGCAGTGGGAAACCAGCAAAACCGGCGTGAGCCGAGAGGCAAAGACTTTTTTTTACTGTTCTTCCTTGGTTAGTGAGCAGTGCACAAGACTAGCGCATAAATGGTGACGATTGGCTGAGGTTGAGATTTTTTTTTTTTTGTGGAAATGTCGGCTATTTTTTATTCTTTATGTATTACCTGTTTATATTTGGATTCCTTAGCTTTGCTATACATTGCACTTTTCAGTTACATGGAAAGCACCTCATGTTGTTACACTGTTCTACTTTTTCGAGGAAGAAAATACTTGAAGTACAGTATACCAATTGTCTGAATATTTTTTTTGTTTTATTTGCACTACAAAGAGTGTATATATTTGTTATTTCTTTTTGGTATAGTGCTTAACAAGCATAATTTAATTTTGCCCAGTTGTGGCCTGTTGAGGGGCAATAAATATCAAAAGTTCCAAAACATCTTTTGTGTTATTTGTATCGATCCACTATATAAACATAATATCTACATACATGGCACTTGATTGGAGGCTAGTCTTACTTTGTCCCACAGCAACATTAACATAGTTTAGATTTGTGTACATTGTTTCTTTTAATAATGTATTGTTTCAAGTGTCCATTTCATTATAATATTCAGATTTATCATAAATAATTGAACATGCACATGTATTTAAAGTTCCGTTAAAGAGAGATGGGGGTGGGGTCACATTTGAGCATTTTAAAATTTACTTGAAAGTAACGCAATAGTTACTTTCTGAAGTAACTAGTTACTTTTATAATTTGTAAATGAGTAACTAATTTAGTTACTTTTTGGAAGAAGTAACTAGTAATTGTAACTAATTACTTTTTAAAAGTAACTTGATGTTAATGCTAATTAAGGCCTTATTTTTTCATTAACAAATTTAAGACATTAAGACTTTTGATGGCAGTCACCTTTCTCTTCACAACACCTCCTGTCTTTCGACTTGTGCCAACTTTGGCCGTGCACTTGCTGCCCTCTTCAGGGTTGATCCTTAAAAAGAATCTCAAAACAAACACAGGTCTTACATTTTTATATTAACAGATACAGTAGTCATCTTTAAAAGCGGCCCTTTATTTTTCTCAATATAAATAATGTAAAAAACAAGATATGATTTTTTCCCCATGAAAACAAGCACTGACCTTGTTTATAAAGTAAATCAAACACACACGCACGCACGCAGGGGATAATCCATGGCTAGCTGTGCATTAATCGATTTTAAAGCATGACATGGAGGCAAAGAACCACCCGAAACGAAGCGGAAAATCATTTAATGCACAGCTAGCCGTGGAAAATCCCGCTTATACCATAATTCAATTAAGGAGATCGCTGGAGTTCAACAAGGGAGCTTATGGATATCCACAACAGTGAGTATAGTGGGTAAGTAGTCTGTGTCCAAGTGAGAAGCCAGATGATGAATTTTCAGGAGACACAGAGGTAAACTTAACAGTTCTAAGTTGGTGGTGATCTGGAAGATCTTCAGACAGGTGAGTGATAAGCATAAGCAGTTCAACTGAAAGTCACACTTAAGCGACAAGTCTTTCTGTTTGCAGGATTGAAGACAAGCACGATGAAGGTAACTGGTCCGAGGAAACGAGTCTCTGGAAGAGGACGATGATGGGAGACATAGGAAGTTGAGTAGTCAAGTAAGTTACTCTCATGTAGATACTGATAAGACTGAACCAAGAGTGTGTGTGTGAAATGTGCGATGAAGCTGTTCAGATAATGAGGGAGTGGGCCGTATTGGTACCAGATGGTGTTTGCCCACTGAAGAGTGCGACCAGACAGGAGAGATATTATGTAGGCTATCTTGGCTTTATCGGTTAGAAAACAACAAAGCAAACATTGTAGGACATATCTTCTGCAATCCTCTGCCGCTCCAGAAAAGGTCGTTGGTTGGCCAATGGGACTGAATGATGTGACTACTGCCGAAGGAGTGGAAGGAGGAAGAAGTGACTGTTGGGGAATTTGGACTGTTTAGCCAAAGGATTGGGATTTTCAGGAGACACAGAGTGTAAACGTAACAGTTCTTTATTAAAAGGTTGGTGGTGATCTGGAAAATCTTCAGACAGGTGAGTGATGAGCATAAGCAGTTCAAATGACAGTCACACTTGACTGATGAGTCTTTCTGCTTGCAGAGTTAAGGACAAGCACAATGAAGATAACTGGTCCGAGGAAATTAGTCTCTGGAAGAGAACAATGAAGGTAGGCATAGGAAGGTGGGTCATCCATGTCACCCTGACTACTAGACAGACCATGTATGTGAACTGGGTGCTTATATTGGGTGCTTGATGAGGGTATGACAGATGTTGGGGGTTAATATTCTGGTGACTGGGTACAAGTTACGAGTGGGTGGAGCTGAAGGTCATGGTGCTGATGGACACAATCAGCATGCTGGGTGCTGTGTTAACTTTATATTTAAAGAAATTCTGCTATGAATGAGATAGATAATATGCACTCACCATTTTTGAAAGCTTGGATGAGTTTTCAGCTCTGTATTGGAGTCAGAAAAAGAGCAACGTCATCAGATCCAACAAATATAAGGTCTTCTCTTTTTCTGACACCAATAACATCTATCAGGTGTGCAACAAGTGTCCTCAACGTCTCATCCTCCAGTTCAGGCAATGTCTTCTTAATTTCACATTGAAAGCTTTCAGTATCCATATCTGTAGTGATTTAGAAAAAGCATATTGCGTGATGCAGGGAGACAACATTTAGTCCTGAAGCTTGATATATTGGAAGAGGGTAGTAATCACACAAACTGTCAGCATGAACACACAGGAATTTTTCTTATGAATTTCCTAGGCAATGAAGTCTAAGATCAATCATACGCACTGACTAAAGCATGTCAACCAAAAAGTACACTTGTGTATGACTGATGAAAATCATTGATATTTTTCCAAAAATGAAGTCCTGATCTTTGGCTTCCAATGCAGCAACAAACCCTTTTCTGTACTTTGTCCCTTTGTACACAACTGCTGACACTTCAGACATGGTTTCTTTTGAAAAGCCAGTTGCCCTTACAGCCTCTTGAATACGAGCACAATAAAGCTGCTCATCATATTCATTGATTTCACCAACAGCTTGAACTGTAGGGGGGAACACTGAGCCACTGCAAAGGTAGGCTTGAAGCAATTGATGCCTTTCAAGTTTTGCCTAGATTAATAAAGTTGTGGAGTTTTCTGGCACATTCCTTAAAATATGAATGTTAACTCTCAAATCTGAGGGTCTACAAACAAATAAGAGGGCCAAAGTGCAGAATTAGGTCACTGTAGTGAAGTAAATAGTGATGTTTGGGCTTCAGTGGATGGTTAGGAAAGAGGCTGCATCTCAATTGGACATACTCTTCTGTGATTGTCTTCAGGTAAGCAACCTGATTGTGGTGAATTTTGGGAGCACAAATGAGTTCGACCATCTCCTTTAGTTGAAGACACAGCTGCCAGACTTGACTATCGATTGGACTCTGTATCCTATTGCCAACTAACAATGGGAACATTCGTAACAGACACCAGTTCTGTGCTGCAGAGCCACGAAGCCTTTTACCATCAGCCTTAACCTCACAAGGTTTGTTAAGACCATCACTTCCTAAGTATTTAAATTGTGTGATGGATCTATTTAGTTGAGCATATGAGAACTGTTTTTCTTGTTTCACCAGATGATCAATATAAAATGCCAAGTCATAGGAAACGACTCCTTCAAAAAGATCATGGCCCAAACATGGAGGTAGCTCAGTACAAACGTGAAAATGTTTCAATGAATTGAAAGGCGAGTCAAACTTGACTCCCTGTACTACATCTTGGCCAGTGGTAGAAAGCTGTTTTACATTCTCTTTGTGAACTTCAACTGTTCTTTTGGGGCCTAACTTCAGAGGGGTCGTCTGAAAATCACTTCTGTTAATCAAGCATTATCTGCAAAAATGTATACTGCTACTAAAGTTTTCACAGAAGCCACCAATACAGGTGGATTATCGCCACAAATGGAAATTACAGATGCTTTTCTATTGCCATCATCTGTATCAATCCCTGCATCTTCCAAATATTTAAGGTCTGTGATAATACTGGAAAACACCTTTTTAATTCCAAAAGTCTTGAAGTCATTCTCTCTGCAGAGCAGTACCAACTGCATCGGATCGACTAGGGAGCGGTTGTGTGGCTCTAACTCACCAAGACTCATGTACACTGCTAAGATCTTGTGGGGTTTTTTTCCCGAGCCAAGTGGATTTGCAACTTCAAATGCATCCTGGTAAAGAATGAGAGACAATGAAGAAGTGCTTTTTAAGAGAGAATTTTCTTTTACATGTTTTCCATCCAATGCATCCTCCAAAACCATGTCATCTCTGTTGTGACATCTTTCTTGGCTGCACTGTACTTTAACACTGGATTGTCTGAGGAGGGTTTGCATAATATAGGGTTTGCTAGCCTGCCATTAAAAACAGTTTTACCCACTCCACAGTACACCAAAAGCAAATAAATTATAACGCCAGACTATCGATTTAAATGTCTGTTGAGAGAATAATGTTAGAAATCAAACTACTCTTGCATCTCAATGATCGCATTACATTTACAGGAACTCTTCTCAGCAGCAGCACAATTTTACTTTGCTACGGTTAGTAGTACTGCGCCGAAAAGTAAACACAGAACAGAAGCGCACTACAGTCGGGGCGTCTAGCTAGCTAGTAGTAGCCTTGAACAACGATATTGAAACATTTGATTGTAAACGAAGGAATTGGCAACATGGTGATATACTCTGCTTCTGTAGTGATGAGTGTCAGCGGCAGGTAAATACACTTGCGTGATTGACATGTGGACCGGCTCTCTCGGTTGCCTAGGTAACTTAATATCACTCCGCCGCTGCTGTAGACTGTGCTAATAAATACAGGGAACAAAGTATAACTATTGCAATCCGATGAAAGGGTAGTTTGATTTCTAACATTATATCTAGCCTAGCACCGGCGAACTATGCAACTGGAAGGACTGGATGAAATTTTTTGAAAACTGTCTCCACTGATAAATAACACCCAGGCTAACTTGGAAATGAGGTCCGATGTCCAAAATACTGAACCACCCCTTTAAAGTCCCAGTGAACTGGAAGTTGCAAACGACTTTTCTCCAGTATTTCAAAGATTCTGTTGATTCAAGTTGATTCTGATTTCACTTGATTGGTAACTTATTCTTCCTGATTGTGTCATATTATTATAACTCAATTTATAAATATTAATTCATGAATTTGACACATTTAATAAGGTTAAATAAAAAAATTAAACTAGGAGCACAAGTGCTCCTAAAAAGAAATGTAAGCGTAGAGCCCTGCAAGTTATGCATTACAATATGTTAATAACATAATGCATCTGATAGTTACTCAAAACATATACTTACAAAGCCAAAGACCTGAGGGTGCTGTGGCTCTTAAAAGAGCCTTTGGGCTGTAGTTAGCTCCTGTTGACACAGAGAAAAGAGAAAAAGAAGAAACATTATTTTTCATCATAACATGTACAAATGAATTAAAATGAAATAAGAAAATAACAAATAAGAAGCCATAATAAATTATTTTTTGCATAATTCTGCACTGAATTAAAATGCCGTTATGAGCGGTGAGTAGATTCTGACTAACTGGAACACCTTTGTTTGGCCATTGCGTTCAAGAGAACAACAACTAGCGGTATGTCTGTGATTGGCTACATTGCTGCTCACCGCTGCAAAACGCGTAGTAAATGAGTCAATATCAATATAAAGTGCCTTTGGTGTCCTCATCAGAATCGCTCAGTCATCATGAACATAATGCAAAATAATGAAATTCTGAGGTTTTATTATAAATGGCCAAACACTTACACACATACAAGTACAATGATAAGTCTCTTGAAATGTGTTTTTCTGATTTTATACCATTTTCTTTGATTGGATGTATGTGATTTTGGCATGTCCCACACGCTACTCAGCTAACTTCAGTGAGTGTAAAAAGTGGTTAAATGACATAAAAATAAAATACTTTTTGAATGTTCTTATTGTCCTCAGCAAATTATTTAATAAAACAAGTCATTTTGATTATTTATATTATATTTTCATAATGATATTAAGCATTTTGCATGTGTCCCTGAAATTGCTGTCCACCCTGTCATTATGGGGTAAACGCCCCTTTAAGAAACCCACTGATGTACTCAGTGACATCCCCTCCCCCGTTTGGTCTTTCTTCAGTGGAGGTTAAAACATCTGCAGCACACACAGTAAGTATCTGCACTTATATTTCCTAATTGTCATCATATTGTGTTTGTAGTTGCGTGTTGTCAAGCTTAACATGTCCACCCTGTCATTGTGAAATATTAATTAATATAAAATCTTTTCAGAAATTCAAAATATATATTTTAAACAGTGCACAGTCAGCTTCAACAGTGAATCACTTTGCTAACTGCTGTACACCATGTGCTCATTAAATGCGAACTTTAGCCAAAAATGTCCACCCTGTCATTGTCCACCCTGTCACAAAGCCTTCCATGACAGGGTGGACATGGTTCATGACAGGGAGGACATTTGCAGTTTTTGCCACATTTAGATTTTTTCCCCCACATATTAGAACAGTTATAACACATATTATAACAGTAGATTCTATACATGAGTGGACGTGAACTTTTTTGGCAATATCAGCAGGTGTTTTGATGATGATAATTTGATGACAGTTTACAAACCTTTTTTTCCTATGTAATAAAAGATTGACATGAATTTCATTGACTGTTTGAAAAAATACAGCCCTAACAATGTAAATGAATAAGACTAGGCAAGCCTAGTTTAGCTGGACCAATTAAAGGGGAATTTGTAAGAGAAAGTTTTGAATTGTTTTGAAATATTATAATTTTTTCCAGGAATGAGTCTAAGGGTGTATTCACACCAGGAAAGTCCGATAGTTCACTTGCTTTGGTCCGGACCAAATAATTTTTTTTAATTTTTTTTTGGTACGGTTCGCATTCACACTGCTCTTTTTGCAAGTGAACCAAAATTTGTAAACAAAACCACACGTGTGCTAAGGTCGTCCATTCATTGGACAAGGATTCTCAAGTAGGGAAATCAGGAAGTGCAAAAAAGGCTTAACGTAAATGAACGCAGCATCATCCTTGTATTGTAGGCTAACTATCCTTACATTATATGAACTGCAAATGCTTTTTTTTGCATCTATGCGCGATTAGACTAAAGAGAATGCTCTGTATGTGAATGTCCTGATGCACTCACTCATTCATTTATTCCATTCCAATGATGCACACACGACGCGCAGAAAGACGCGCAACAGATGTAATGTAGTAGGCTACAACAGATCACTTTCCCATAACGCAACTCCGACTACGGAAGCCTGTTAACTCAAAGGCGCAGTGCTTTCTTGCAATTGGGTCGGTTCATGTTCACACCGTAAACGAACCGTAAACGAACCGTACCAGAGTTCGTTTGGAACCGTACCGAGACCACCTCTTCAGCTGGGTCTCGGTTCGGTTGTTTGGTCCGCACCCGAGTTCGATTGCTGTATTCACACCTGCCCAAAAGGTCCGCACCAAGGGGGGAAACGAACTAGAGTTCGATTCAATCGAACCAAACAAGGCAGGTGTGAATACACCCTAAGTGGAGCTGAGATAGCTAGGAGATATAGGGAATGTCGTGATGCTGACCCAGAGAGAAGAAGAAAGTACCTTGAGAAAGAGAGGGGAAAATGGAAAAAAGACAGAGAGACTGGAAAGAAGAAGGGTATTAATGAGCTAAGTGAGAGAGAGAAAAGGGCAAAAAGAAAAAAATGGAAGGAGGCAAAAAGGCAAGCCAGGGCCAGAGCCAGAGCCAATGCTTTGCTACAGTCAGAGACACCACCCAACTCTCCTAATATTCCTGAAGCTCCTGAAAATCAGCCTGAGCCAGGCACCTCCAGGTTAGAACATGGAAGTTTAGACACATAAATCATTAGAAAGTTAGATTTATTTGAAGGACAATTATCAACTGTTTATTTTCCCATTAATTTACATATTGAAAACGAACAAAAATCTTACTAAAAATCCTAACAAATATTTTGTGTCTCAGGCAACGGCGTCAAGGGGAACGTATTCGAAGAAATTTGAAGAGAAAACTAAAAAAAAAAGATTGAACAATTGGAGGCACAGCTGGTAAAGGAGAAAACTAAAACTGAGAAATATAAAAAGCATTTCCATAGGGCCAATAAAGAAAGTTCATCCATTTCGCCACGTGCAAAAGTCAATGCATTGTTGGATAATCAAAAAGTGAATTCTCCCATCAAAAGAGCTCTTCTTTTCCATACATCACTGATTGAGGATATCAGAAGAAAATACACAAATGCAAAAACAAACAAAGATAAGCAGTTGATTGCGAAAGTGGTCACTGGAAATATAGTGAAGAAATACAAGCTCCAGAAGTATGCCCTGACAGCTTTTGGCTACTCTAAGAAAAGAGCAAAGTACCCTGTGGATCTTACCTACTGTGGGAGGAAGTGTGTCAGTCGAACTGAAATTAAAAAGAAAGTTACATCCTTTTTTCTTAGAGATGATGTCAGTCGAATGACGACCGGCCGCAAACAAACAGTCACTCGGCTGAAGACAAAGATGCAGAAGAAGTTACTTACTGACACAATGAGGAATTTGCATAGGAAGTTTCTGTCTAACAACCTGGGCCAGATTTCATACACCTCCTTCTGCCGTCTCAAACCTTTTTGGGTGGTAACCCCCTCTTCCTCTGACCGTGACACATGTCTGTGCAAAAAACACGAGAACTTGCAATTTATGGCCAATGCCTTGCAGGACCATGGATTCCTGTCTTCAAGAAATATTGAAGAAATGTCTGAAGCAACGATGTGCAACCCCAAAGCCAAGGCATGTGCTTATGGTGAGTGCAAAAAGTGCCTCCACACTTGTCGCTCAATGCTGAAAACTCCGGGGCAAGAGAATATTTGTTTATCTCAGTGGATAACAGAAAAGATCATGAAGGATGAGAAAACGTCAACAATAACAGTAAAAAGAGAAATAACAACAACAGAGGAAGACCTAAACACCCAATTCCAAGAGAGGCTTTTCCATTTTAGACGCCATGTCTTCAACATCAAATGGCAGTTTGATGTCTACAGGGAGTTTAGGAGGAACCTGAAGTACAATGAGTGCCTCATACATGTGGACTTTAGTGAAAATTACACATGCAAATACAATGCAGAAATCCAGTCTGTGCATTTTGGAGGCTCACACCAACAGGCCAGTCTGCACACTGGAGTGCTCTACACAGCAGGTGAAGCGGCGCCGCACACCTTCTGCTCCATATCACCATCCAGAAGACATGACCCTGTAGCCATCTGGGCCCACCTTCATCCAATTTTTAAGGTAGTGAGAGAAAGACACCCTCAAGTCAGCATAATTCATTGTTTTAGCGACGGGCCAGCAACACAATACAGACAAAAAGGAAATTTCTTCTTTCTCTCAACGGAACCCTACAAGTATGGCTTCAAGGGAATAACATGGAATTTTTTTGAAGCTAGCCATGGGAAGGGGGCACCAGACGGTGTGGGTGGGGCCCTCAAGAGGTCAGCAGACCTGATTGTGGCCCAAGGAGGAGACATCCCTGATGCCCAGAGCTTATATGACAAATTGAGAAGCCTGAACACATCTGTCGAGCTGTTCTTTGTCCCAGAGATGGATATTGAATCAAAGCCTGAGGTAATAGTCAGTTAAAGTTACAGTCCATAATCCAACGTACTCCATAAGGGGCTTTTGTACCGCATAGCTCTAGAAACTCAGTTATAGGAATATCCAGCAGGGTGGTAGGGTTAGGGTTAGAACTAATTTGGACCATATTTCTGGTTGCATTTGCCTATAGTGCTGGCTTAGACCCTACTCTGAAATAGGAGCTAATTTAGTTCCCCCAAAAGGAGGTCCTAGAACTAAAATCGTTCCTAGTTCCTACGGTGTGAACAAGAGCCTATCAATTTCAAGTCCCTGATCTGATGCTTTTTTCACATGTTGTGATTAAAAGAAATTTTATTTATTTATTTTTGATCTCACTTTAGGTACCTACAATTGCTGCTGTAAAAGGAACCATGAGAATCCATCAAGCAATCAGTTTGACACCTGGACAGATGATGTACAGAGAAATTTCATGCCTGTGTAAAAGGGAGGATGGTGTTTTGGACTGCACCTGCTTTAATCTTCAGGAGGTCACTTTCACTGATGTTACACTTTCATCTGATAAGGCCAAAGCATGTGGAAAGGCACATGATATCCAAAAGAGACCAGAAATGATTGAGTCAAAGCACATCGGAGAGTGGTGCGTTGTCAATTATGACAATGAAGGCTACCCGGGTGTCATCATGGATGTGGAAGGGCACAGTGTGAAAATTAAGTGTATGCACCGTAATGGCACCAACAAGTTCTTTTGGCCAGGTCCTAGGGAGGACATCAATTGGTACCATGATTGGCAGATACTTTGCCTAATGCCAGAACCACAAGCTCTGAACAAGCGCTCTCTACAGATTGATCCGTCTGTTTGGAAGTATGTGGAAGATCAATTAGAGTGATGCAGAAAATGAATTCCTGAAATCCTTCTTTATATTGCTTAAGGGTTTCTTGTTGTTCCTGTTGTTTCTCTAAAGTTCCTGTTCTATTCTAGTTCACCCATTAAAGCATTTGTCCACCCTGTCATGCCAAGTTCCACCCTGTCATCTTGTTGTCCACCCTGTCATGTTCAACTTTTATGAAAATAAACAAATTATTTTAACAAGTTAACAAAACCTTGTGTGTGTCTTCTTAATAAACAAATGAGGCCCAGTTAGTATTGTTTTAAAGTTTGACTAAATATCTTTGTTGTTAGATTTTATTTAGAAAAGAATGTGCAACTATCGCATATTTTATTGGGCAATACATATTTAGGCAGTAACTTCATTATTATCAAAATACTTTTACCATTAACTAAAATGTTTTTTTGGGAAAGGGACACATTATCTTTCTGCAGATCTACATTTTATAATCACTATGCAATGAAAATGTATTTATTCTACTTTGAATTTGTCCATGACAGGGTGGACATATTTTATGGTTTGCTCGTATATTGTCAGCTTGCAGTTAATTTATAAAAAGTGCTGGAGCTTGACTAATATGCATTTCTAACAGCCTAAGGTCTCCTTAATAAAACACATATAAAGTTAAATGGAAAATCTCAGATTTTTTTGTGGAAATTGTGAAGTCTCAAAGGCACTTTATAGTGATTTTGACCCAAATAGGTTAATTTTCCGTTCTCCAGAGCGTGAACACAAATAAGCACAGATATACACACGAGCGTTTGGCAAATCTGTTGCGCCAATATATTACTACAGTATCAATTGAGTGCTCTTGCTTGCATTTGAGGGTACATAGCACCACCATAGAACCGGGCTTAGGCGGGAGCGAGAGCGCGAGTGAGTGCCTTTGAGAAAACGCGCTAGGCCTACTTCAAATAGCCTACGGTCACACACATTTAACGTTATTTATTTAAATTTAAATTTACACGTTAAACTCGGAAGGGTTTAACACAAGTGTCTGATTGGGTGAAAGGGAATGAGTGGGCGGTGATGATGATCGTGGTGGAGATGGAATCCTGACAGTTGACTTGCGCTAGCCTAGCATCGGCGAACTATGCAACTGGAAGGACTGGATGAAAATATTTGAAAACGGTCTCCACTGATAAATAACACACAGGCTAACTTGGAAATGAGGTCCGATATCCAAAATCCTGAACCACCCCTTTAATGAGGCTCAGAAGTGGCATGAATGCATTTAAATTCATGATGACAATGTTATGAGATTAATGTTTTGAAGCATCGAAAATACATTTTGGTCCAAAAATAACAAAAACTACGACTTTATTCAGCATTGTATTGTCTTCCGGTTGCCGCACAGCGTTTTACATTAATTCAAAATTAAGGATAATTTTTGGCTTCAATATCTCGTGGAAAAGAGGTTTTCCCCATAGCGTAAGATATTACGCAGTACTCGTTCCCTCTCTAGAGAGAACCGAGGTTACGTTAGTAACCGAGTACGTTCTGTGTTTGATTTGGCTACTGCAGTAAAGCCAATGTTTAGTGTTCGTTTTGGGTTAATAGTTCTGTCGACAGATATTTGGCTACAATCGTTCTAAAAATACAAAAGTAACCGTGCCATACAGTCAGTAACGATCACTATAGATCCGCAGTCTTTACTCCAAAAAAATCCCTTTGAGGACTGTAGTATAATTTGTTAAAACGATTATATGAAATTCTTGTTTATGAAGCTTATTTTTTTGTAATTCTATAATAATTAGTACAATTAAATAACAGCGTATCTAAAAAGTAATGAGAGAACAACAAAAAACAAACCTTTCTGAAATGTTGTTTAACAGCCGTTCTTGAACAGGTTCTGCTCGATCATCTTCACTAACGTTTCATTGTTTATAAGGCCGGTGACACACTGGCTGCGTGCCGTGTCCGTTTTTATTTCGGCACCCATGTTAACAGGTTAGAGCTTGAAGACTGCCTGCGTGACGCACGGCGGAAACCGCGTGCATGCTAGAAATAGAACCGACACCTATTTTTCACGGGACAGGCAAGCGTGTTGGAAGCGTTTCCAGGCAAAATAGAATAGGAAAAGATGTTATATGTTATTTTGTACACGAATACATATTAATAAATTACATTTTGATGGTTGAAAGTCTAGGTTTTGACATAAATTCAGATATAAATATAATTTAAAAATAAATAAATATCAATTTTCAAATATTGCACCTGTCAATACAGAACGAAATATTCTGTAGTCTATTTTGCTGCCAATACAGCTGCAGTGTCTTTATCAGTAGGCTTTATATTAATGCTTAACATGAAGTAGGCTATATAGGGCTTCCACAACTCTCTCCCATATGTCAAACAAGGGTGATCCGTGTCAGCAGCGCCGAGTCAGACACGTTTCTGGTGTGCAAAGACACAGAAAACGCGACGCAGCTGCCACGCAGCTGACACGCAACAGAAATGCCACGCTCACGCCACGCAGCCAGTGTGTCACCGGTCTAATACACTGCACAAACTAGGCTACCAGTTAAGGTACGGGCCGTGACATTTCCGGAGAATGTGCACTAGTCGGTTAGCGAATCACAACACACTGGGCCAGCTAACCAATCTGAGCCCATTGCGTAGTTTTGAGGGACTGGCTTCATAGAACCAGGAAACCATCAGACCGTTTTTACAAGGAGGGGCAGAGCAGTGTAGAATAAAATATATGAAAAATAATGCAATTTTTAAAAAACGAAGCATGAACACATGTTACAGTGCACCCCACAAATACAATCAAGCCTTCGAAAAAATGCGTTTTACCACCTCTTTAATCATTTATTTATTTCCCCTTTCTCCCTGTTTCTCTCTACTTCCCATAAGCAGGAAGGAATTGCAACCACCTGACGCAAATGATCTGTTGAGGAGAGGAAGCTCTGGGGTCAAAAGCAGCAGTTATTTGATCAGTTCTTTGTTTGTAAACTTTTGTTGTATTGTTCTTTACCTTAACAAATTTATATTCTTGTTTCTTTGGGATTAGTAGAGAGGTGGGTGCCATTTCCTTTTGATTTAGTTTTCTCTTGTTTTAGCTGACAACTGTTACCGTACGTTCACACCGCCGCTGACTTGAGTGGCAAAGAAGCTCTGGACGCCCTGTCAAGGACGCTTGTCAAAAAGTACGGGGAAGCTTGTTGACGCTTTGGTCGCTCTGACGTAGCAGGGAGAAGAGAAGTGTCACAACATGAAATGTCACATGAGATTGGTGTTTTTGCATTCCACTTCACTGCTTTTCTATTTAACTATGTAAACACGCGCTAGACTGTGTGCTCGAGCTTTGTGTCTTTTGCCGCGTCTCGCGCATGTCACAGCGTTTTAAAAAACGCGTCATTCAAGTTAAAATAAGTTCAACTTTAAGAACAAAAATGTAAACTATCCCAGCTATTTTATCCCATGCCTCGTTCTTTTGTAACTGGTCCCTATAAGCAAACAACGTCATATCATAAATGATAGGAAACCCAGCAACGGCGATTATTAGCTTCTCCTCCATTTTATCTGAACTAATGTTTTGGTAGGAACGAAAGTTTACATCGTGTGTTTCTCCGGAATCAGCCAGCGCGGAGGACGTCTATATTTCGATTGGTTGCTGGCTTTTGCCGCTGCTTGCTGCTGAACCGCGTCATAGCTCATTACCATAAAGTTGAGCTACTTTCAACTTTCTGATTGACGCTCAAAATGCCCAAAACGCGACGCCGATGGATATGACGCTCCTTGCAGCTGAGAGCAGCCAGCTTCCATTGAAAATGAATGACTTCCGGTAGCTTTGGAAGCTCAAGTCGGCGGCGGTGTGAACGTAGTTAGTGTTTATTTATTTTAATTGGATGTAATTGATTGTGACAAGAAATAAAAAATATGCTGATGTACATGAACTCAAGTCACTTTTTTGGAATGTATTAAATTCAATAGCATTAATGTAAAATATAAAATAGTGTAAAATAAATTAAAAATAAGTTGCATTAAGGGAATTGTACTGTAAAATGAAACTGCGGTAAGGGCATCATACTGTAAAATTAAATTGCACTAAGGGCATCATACCGTAAAACACATTTACAGGTAAGCTACTGTAAAGGGGAACTTACAGTAACTTACTGGCAATAGTGCTGCCAGTAAGTTACCGCAAAAATACAATAAAATGTCTAACAGTGTAGATACACCTTTAAATGTTTAATAATTGTTGATTTTCAAAGCACTAAACTGAGAGGTCACCATCTAAAACATTCTACAGTTTTTTTTTTTTAACCTGAGGACAAATGTTTTTATAAGGTTGTGTGTGAACTGTTAAATTCTGGATGCACCACATATGCCGATTCTTACACAATGTATCTTTAATTTAGCCAAAATGACACAGGTAATTATCTCCAAGCAGAGATTCAGTTGAATGAAGAGTTTGTGCCACACACACAATTCAAAAATGTTGTTTATTGACCTTTTTATTTGCCTGTCTTGATACTCTAGAAAAATTAGTTTGGAGGAAACATTAAATGTTGTACAATATGTATATAATTTTTTAAAGAATTGTTTTAGTTTCAAATTAACTTAATATGTCCACATTTTAACATTAAAAAAAAAAACACTTTTATATGTGTTTCAGTACTGATGTGTAATGTATGAACTGTTTCATGAAATCTTTTAATCACATCTGTCACTATTTACATTTTGATGATATTTAGAAGTCTTGTTTTTTTGTTTGTTTTTTTCACCCTCCAAATTACAGTTTTGATGTTTAGACATAATATCACACTCTTTCAATAGTAGTTAATATTTCACAAAGAATTCAACTTTGAATTTCTCTGACATCTATTTTACTATTCCATGAACTTCTGTGAATAGGGCCTTTATTTTGGCATCATGACATCATAAGTCTGCGACCAACTCTTTGTGGTTCAGCTGAAGAAAGGTTTGTGTTTTTAAAACATTTAAAGTATTTAAATGATTTTTTTTTATTTCTAAAAGTTCAAACAAATGCTTTATCTAACATTAATGGACGTTATTTTTGTCAGTAAAGCGCATTCACACGAGTAACAGAAAAGGTGCGTCTCATTTTGCTCCCAATATCGTGAATCAGTTTATTTTAAAACACGAATTCGGTCACTGGCAAGTAGTAATGGAGAAACGGAGCTTGTATAAACTCCCAAGTCAATTGGATCAAATGTTTAGCAAAATGATTCAGTGATTTGAATCACCACTCTCTGTCAAAACTGTGTAAATGCAACGTGAACACAATCATGTGTGATTACAACTTTACCAACCCAAATTAATTGTTTTTAGCAAAGTGGTATATCAAGTATAATGTAAAATGAACATAAATTAAAATCAAAGCACAAATTAATAAACAAGAGATGTGTGTTTAATTTGTTATTTTTCATTTGTATTGCTAATTTTGAGTGTGTGTGAGTGTGGTTTTATTTATTTATTTTTAATTTTTTTGCTGATCAAGTAATTTAAGTCCATTAACTCTCACTCTGGCTGACTCTCTTACCAGTGCACTGAACTAGAGCTGATTTAGACACACACAGAGATTTAGTGTGGATATATTTTTCTTTCTTTTAATTATTCTCATCTTAAATATGTCAAACTGTTCAAACACACAGAAAAACTCCTGGTGAAGCGACAGATCTACGTGAAGATACTGAAGAACAAACAAAAGATGGCGTTGTTTATTAAAGTGGAGAGTAAAGAAATGAAGATTGAAGAAGCTATCAGTGTGAACCAAGAAGATGCTGAGACACAAACAGGTTGGTTTTTTCTCAAAACTGAACTCAGTCATTTGATCCTTATTAAAAGGTCATATGTAATAAACCCAATTTCTACTTATGAAATAAAACAAGGAAAAACATTCATTTCTATCACTTTTAATTATGCAACCGTAACAAAACATGGACGTTACCGTAACTTAAATTTAGAGGGTCAAAACAAAACATTACACATGGAAGATAATATTCAGATCCTCATAAATCTCAGAGGGGTATTAAAATGTTTTTTTTTTCTTCTGGCGATGGAGGATGAACTGGTATCGCCGGCGCCGCCTGATCCTTCAGTTAATAATGTTATATCGTTTTTGTCGCCTTCCTCCTCCATATCCTCCTCAGTGTCGATTGTTTCGGTTGTAACTTCAGTTTCTGCACTTGGTCTTTTGAAATAATGGCTAATAGGCATC
Source organism: Gila robusta (assembly GCA_030770095.1). Classification (NCBI taxonomy): domain Eukaryota; kingdom Metazoa; phylum Chordata; class Actinopteri; order Cypriniformes; family Leuciscidae; genus Gila; species Gila robusta. The sequence continues at coordinate 63,070 of JAVALU010002016.1, forward strand.
ATACTTTATGTATGTTGCCTATTTATCTATCTCACTGCGTGTTTACTTTTGTTTTTTAATGGTGTCTAGTAGCGTCTAGACGATCACGTGATTTTTATTTTTTTCAACAGACAGCATTGGTTCAACGCAGAGACAGTGTCGTTGTTTATAAAACTTTGTTAAAAAAAATGTATCCGCCCACGTGCACCTAAATACATTATACATTTCACCCACATCTATTTTTAGTCGCATATGCAAGTGAAATGCTCGCACTGTTGAGCCCTGCAGAGGGGTCAAAATTAAGATTTCAATTTATCAACACATTTGCATGTTCTTAATTGCAAGTAAACTAAATATTTTATATTTTTAGTAAGAATTTATATTGATTGTTTTTATCTTAAAATGATAAAATTTTACATATGTGACTCGTGCGTTAGAGGTTTGCACGGGCTTTAAGTGATTTAAACCATGCTAATGCAGTGCCACAAATGCCAACATAATTTTCGAGTCTATTTAAAAGAATGTTGTGGTCAGTAGTGTCAAATGCAGCACCAAGATCGAGTAACACTAATAGAAAGATACAACCACGATCGGATGATAAGAGCAAATTATTTGTGACTCTAATGAGAGCTGTCTCAGTACTATGGTACGGTCTAAATCCTGATTAAAAATCCTCACAGATACCATTTCTTTCTAAAAAGGAACATAGTTGTGAGGATACTGCCTTTTCTAGTATCTTTGACAGAAAAGGTAGATTTAAGATCGGCCTGTAACTGACTAATTCTGTAGGATCAAGTTGCGTTTTTTTAACAAGCGGTTTAATCATAGCCAGCTTAAAAGTTTTTGGTACGTATCCTAATGACAAAGATGAATTAATGATATTAAGAAGAGGATCTATGACCTCTGGAAGCATCTCTTTCAGTAGCTTATTAGGTATAGGTCTAACATGCATGTTGTCGATTTAGATGATTTAACGAGTTTAGAAAATTCTTCCACTCCTATAGTAATGAATTCAATTCAATTCAAATTTATTTGTATAGAGCTTTTCACAATACATATTGTTTCAAAGCAGCTTTACAGAAAGTGCATTTCAGAAATGTACATAGAAAAAATACAGTTGGTTAATCATGTATTAATTTAGGGCATAACATATCGCCAGCGTTGAGTCGTCTCTTCACAGGCGTCGAGTCGTCTCTTCACAGGCGTTTAGTCATCTCATCGCAGGTGTTGGGGACTCTGAAGTCTCTGTGAAAGGCTGGATACAAACTGGAGCTGACGAACGCCATTTACCTCGGGACTAGCGTCTCGAGATAACAGCAGAAAAGCAGATGGGAAATAATTAGCATAGCTGCTGTTCATAAAATTAATGCATTCGATCTGATTCAACAGTAGTATAAAAGGTAAGCATTATGTGAATGCTTGGCTAAAGAGATGCGTCTTTAATCTAGTTTTAAACTGGGACAGCGAGTCTGAGCCTCGAACAATATCAGGAAGGCTATTCCAGAGTTTAGGAGCTAAATGCGAGAACGCCCTCCCTCCTTTAGTGGATCTGGATATCCTAGGAATGACCAGAAGCCTTGAATTTAGTGATCTTAAAGAGCGCGATGGATTGTAGGGCGATAGAAGGTCCATTAAATACACAGGAGCTAAACCATTTAGGGCTTTATAGGTCAGTAGTAGTACTTTGTAATTGATACGGAACTTAATAGGTAACCAGTGTAGAGATGATAAAATTGGTGTTATATGATCATATTTTCTTGAGCTAGTAAGAACTCTAGCAGCTGCACTGTGCACTAACTGTAGCTTGTTTATTGAGGATGCAGGACAACCAGCTAATAAAGCATTACAGTAATCTAGTCTCGAGGTCATGAATGCATGAACTAACTTTTCTGCATCAGAAACAGATAGCATGTTACGTAGCTTAGCAATGTTTCTAAGGTGGAAAAAGGCTGTTCTTGTAACATATGATATATGATTTTCGAAAGACAAGTTGTGGTCTAGTATAACACCCAGGTCTTTTACTGTAGTGGATAAAGTAACAGGACATCCTTCTAAATTAAAGTTGTATTGTACGAGGTTTTGTGGGTAGTTTTTTGGACCAATAAGTAATACCTCCATTTTATCTGAATTTAATAGCAGGAAATTACACGTCATCCAGCATTTTATATCTTTAAGACACTCTGTCAATTTAGATAAGTTAGTGTTTTCATCTGGTCGTGATGAAATATATAATTGAGTGTCATCAGCATAACAGTGGAAATTAATTCCATGTTTTCTTATAATATTACCAAGTGGCAGCATATATATTGAGAATAGCAGAGGGCCTAACACCGATCCTTGCGGCACTCCATAGTCTACTGACGTTATCTTCGATTTTTCCCCATTTAAACAGACAAAATGATAACGGTCTGATAAGTACGATCTAAACCAGCTTAATGCCTGTCCCTGAACACCAGTGTAGTTTTGTAGTCGATCCAAGAGTATTTTATGATCTATAGTGTCGAACGCAGCGCTAAGATCGAGTAGAACTAGTATTGAGATATAGCCTTGGTCAGAAGCTAAAAGTAAATCATTTGTAATTTTAACTAGCGCAGTTTCTGTGCTATGATGCGGTCTGAATCCTGACTGAAATTTTTCATAGATATCATTTTCTTGCAAGAAAGAGCACAGTTGAGCGGACACAATTTTTTCTAGTATTTTAGACATAAATGGAAGATTTGAAATGGGTCTGTAATTTGCTAGGTTATTTGGATCTAATTGCGGTTTCTTAATGAGAGGTTTTATTACTGCCAGCTTGAATATTTTTGGAACATGACCTAAAGATAAAGACGAGTTAATAATATTGAGAAGAGGCTCTTCCACTACAGGTAACACTTCTTTCAGTAGTTTAGTGGGTGTTGGATCTAATAAACATGTCGTTGCTTTAGATGCAATGATAAGTTTATTTAGCTCTTCCTGTCCTATAGTTGTAAAGCGGTGTAGTTGTTCTTGAGGGGCGATAATTGAGGCTGAATCATAAGACACCATAAAAGAATGTACATTTACAATTGTGTTTCTGATGCTTTCTATTTTCTCAGTGAAGAAATTCATAAAATCATTATGATTTTATACTATACTATACTATACTATACTATAACGGAATATTTTGCTCTGGTGATGTCTGTTTATTTGTTAGTCTAGCCACGGTGTTAAATAAAAACCTTGGATTATTTTGCTTATTTTCTATTAGTTTGCGGAGATGCTCAGCCCTGGCTGCTTTTAGAGCCTTTTTATAACGTGACATACTGTCTTTCCACGCGATTCTAAAGACCTCTAAATTAGTTTGTTTCCATTTACGCTCTAAGTTACGAGTTTCCCTCTTGATAACATGGGTAGCACTGTTGTACCATGGTGCTTTAGTTTTCTCTCTAACCTTTTTTATCTAATTGGTGCAACAATTTCTAATGTACTAGAGAAAATGGTGCTCAAACTGCTAGTCATTTCCTCTAGTTGAATAGAATGAATAGAAATGTTCCTCAAGGACACTACAATGCACTGCCTGATGTGATACTGTAGTAGACGGTTGCATAGTTATAATTTTATCCCTGATATTATCAATCTTTTAAGTAAAGAAGTTCATAAAGTCATTTCTGTAAGCAATCATGCTTCTCTTTCCATGAAATGCGCAAAAACTCTAGTTTTGTTTTCTTCCAGTTGCGCTCCATTTTTCTGGCTGCTCTCTTAAAGGCCTGATTGTGCTCGTTGTACCACGGCATTGGACTATTTTCCTTAATCTTCTTTAAGCGCAAAGGAGGAACTGTGTCTGAAGTGCTGGACAAGAGAGAGTCAAAAGTTTCTGTCGCAATATCGAGTTCTTCTAAGCTACCTGGAGATAAAACTGATCAGGAATATTATTAACAAAGCAATCTTTAGTGGCAGAAGTGATATTCTAACATAGTGGCCCTCATTTATCATTCTTGCGTAGAAACGGGCGTATATGTTGGCGTAAGATTATGCTTACACTCCTCTCACCGCCTGATTTATGAAGCTGTGCGTACCTTTGAAATCCAGGTGTACGCAATACCTGCCCTTGATAAATGCCGCGGCTGAAAACGATCGTCATTAGTGTTACACGCCCCTATATATTCAAGTATCCGCTTCCCCCACGCCCTCATTTTACGCCATTGACACACGGAAGACGGCAAAGAGGAGACACTTCTCCGACGTGGAGATCGAGACCATCACCATCATGAAAAATTATTATTAAATCAAACAACAATATTGTTGATGATAAATTCAAAGTTAATTGTATTTTTTTTCAAAACGCTATAAATCCATCCATTTTTTGTCAAAAAAACAAAACAAAACAAAAAAAAAACAACAACAACAAGAGAACATGCAACATATAATCAGGGACTCATACTATAAATGAATATAAATTAAATAAGTGCAACTGCATGAAATAAATAAAAGCCAAACAAAATAAATAGTAAAATAAATTAAATAGTAAAAATAAAATAAATATTTCCAATGTCACGTTCCAATATTGTCCACCACATAAAACAAATAATTTAAAAATAACACACAAATACAGTTCTTAAATACAACGTTAAAAATACATTCAAATCATTTAGTAACACATTTAGGCTAATAGTCATTCGTGCCAAACTTGAAAAAAGTAATAACAATATTCAGGCCTACTATTAGGCTACGTGTTGTAGCCATTAACTAAGTGCATTTAGTTTCATATTAAGGCGAGACACTACAGGTGAATAGGGTACATTTTTTAAATAATATATATCACCATGAAACTTTCTCAGTTGATTACTTACACAAGTATATATACAAAAATGTATTACAAGTTTTTGAAATTTGTATGTTTAATTATGCAAATTAGTCATTATCTCATTAAATATGCACAGTTTTGCATATATTTTCGGTAGATAGATCTGACCATATAATAAAGCCAGGTGCAAAATTATTTTTTCATTTTGTTTACACACAAGATGAAAAAAGAATTTCTGAGGGATTTAAGGATATATGCTTTCATTACCTAGAAAATGTAAATATACTGTCCATAGCCTTAAAAAAATCAATTCTCGCCATATTTTTTTTATTAAAATGTCACATAAATCAGGCCAGGAATGATTTATAAACAAATCCCTCTGAAAATATCTTCAGAATACTGCTAAGTGTATAACTGGAAAGTTTGGTGTACATAGGTGCTACACAGGCTGAGAAGTTTCTACTGGAGAATGACAAAAAACTCATTTTGAGAAAACAGCATTTAAAGATTTGTAATGTAAAAATTCATACTTTTTTTAGTGAAACAACTATTTACAGACACAATATCTTATCAAATCATTAGCAACAACAATACAAACCACCTAAATCACATTACAACTTATAACACAGCATTTATGGCCTTCAAATGAACAGAAAAACAGTCAAAAAATCTAAATGCCAGAGCACGTCACATGATGCATCTGAACGAATCACGTTGTCAGAAATTGACATCAGCCAATGAGATTTCGGTTTTAGAGTTAAATGCCCATTGTACTTTCACGATTGGTTGCTGATTAAAGGGTTAGTTCACCCAAAAATGAAAATTCTGTCAGTATTTACTCACCCTCATGTTGTTCCAACCCCATAAGACCTTCGTTCATCTTCGAAACACGAATTAAGATATTTTTGATGAAATCTGAGAGCTGGATCACTCCTCCATAGGCTTCTTGAGGGACTGAACTTGCAGGCCACAAAAAGTTATTACAGGCATCGTTAAAATAGTCCAAGTGACTACAGTGGCTCAATCTTAAGTTTATCAAACGACGAGAATACTTTTTGTGCGCAAAAAAACAAAAATAATGACTTTATTTCAACTATTCATTTCCTTCTCTGTGGGCCTCGAGTCAGTTCACTAGTGTAAAAGCGTAGAGCTTCTGTTGTTGTACGTCACACGCATCACACACATGACCAGCGTCGGCCAATAGTGAGCCTACGTGTGACGTAGCTTTACGCTATTACACTAAGTTAACTGACTAGAGGCCAACAGAGAAGGAAATGAATAGTTGAAATAAAGTCGTTATTTTTGTTTGTTTTTGCGCACAAAAAGTATTCTCGTCGTTTGATAAACTTAAGATTGAGCCACTGTAGTCACTTGGACTATTTTAACGATGTCTTTAATAACTTTTCGAGGCCGGCAAGTTTCAGTCCTTTTGAAGCCTATGGAGGAGTGATCCAGCTCTCAGATTTCATCAAAAATATCTTAATTCGTGTTCCGAAGATGAACGAAGGTCTTATGGGGTTGGAACAACATGAGGGTGAGTAAATACTGACAGAATTTTCATTTTTGGGTGAACTATCCCTTTAAAAGGAAATGACCATATTTGGATTCGACAACAATGTAGAGGAGAGAGAGCTCTTTCCAACGGTGTGTGTGATGACAGGGTGCAGATCGCGATCACAGAGCAGCATGTTGATTTAGAACGACAACATTTTGTTGAATTTAGGAGAAATCTACAGACGCAAACAGACAAAGTGTAGTAAAATAAAGACCTAAATGTGTATTTTGTAATTTTTTTCACCACAAGTCTGAAAGAAGACATGTTATTGAAGACAAATAGCCCACAATCTCAAAATTGACCAGTAAAAAAAAAAACGATGTTTTTGCCTGCCGTGTCTCGCCTTAAAAAATTATAATGTTATTTTTTCCCCATCTATGTTGATTATGAAAAGTGAACATAGGCTAAGATTGGATGCGCAATATATCGGGAGACATGCTCAGACATGATTTTGGCCACTTAATTAAGTTTTGTTTTGTAGAAAGCCTTTCTTTAAAGTGAATTTCGTTTTGTATGAATTAATTTTAATATTTTTTTCATCAACCAATTGCCTGGATTTAATAAATAAGAAGCAAATAGCAGACAATATAATCATGAGTCATGACATGGAGGCGCGGGCGCGGTCCCTTGCATTGCACGTGAACTGGAGCGCATCTCATCACAAATTAACCGAAACTCAGTATATGCCTCACAGACATGAGAAATATATCTATAAAGAAAGCTTGAAATGTCTTTAAACGAAACAATTATAAACGAAAAGAAATAGGCTACTCTCTCTATAGGCGCGTTCACTACGGAGATGGTGATCATCAATTTCGTCTTTGCAGACACAACACTAGTTTATTAATAGAAATAAAATTTATTTTTAAAAATGGCGTTTATCGCGTTTTGGAAAAGAGCTCCTCATATCTTTTAGTTTGTCAGTGCGTTTTGTGGTGTTAGGAATTGTTTTTCTGCGAATTTCCGCACTAACTCAAAACGTGCGTACATGTACGCCACCTCCTGACCTGGCGTAGGATTTGAGCGTGCCGTACGCCAACGTCCATATTGATAAATATCAAAGTCACCGTGGTTTTGGGTGTACGCTGGAAATTTGGTGTTCGCACTTTTGATAAATGAGGGCCATTGTAACTTAGCCTAGAAATCTAGACGCATCCTAGCGGCAGCAAAAAATATTTTGCAGCAAAGTGTGGTCTAGCAATTCTCCGTTGGCATTCGAACTGGAAAAACCAAACTCTGGTCAGGCCAATCACATCGTGTATAGAGTTGGTGGGCGGGCTTAACATAATGACGGCAGAGTTGTGACGGTTCCGCGTGATTTCCATAGGTAATCTGCTACTTGAAAACAAAGAAGATGCTGCAGGCGAACAGCGGTCTTTCGAATCGGCTTTGGCCGCGACTCTGGATGACTTGGAGTTAAGAGAACGTCACTTAAGTCATTCTTAAAAAAAGGGAAGATGTGTTCGGAGTTTTGACGACCGGATACGGCAAAAGTTTAATATATGCCTATCAACTACTATAGCTCCGCTGGTGGGAAAACGCATGTGACTCACTCAGCCACAGCCGTTCGTTGCTCTGGTTGGTTGTAGCGCTGTCCTATTGCGTGCAGAGGGAATTTGAAAGACAACTGTTTATCCCGCCCCTCGGATTGAGGTATGCCAATTGTGAGTTCCCAGACCTAACATCTTGATAGGTCTGGCTTGCCAGGCTAATTGTAACTCTGAGTCGGCTTTGCAACCTTGGCTAGATGGAGTATACACGAGACTAGATAATGATCTGAGACGTCATCGCTCTGCTGTAGAATTTCAACGGCATCAACATTGATTCCATGTGATAATATTAGATCTAGAGTATGATTACGACAGTGAACTCCAATAGAGTTCAGAATGTCTTTAAATGGCAATCCTAATGCATTTTTTTCGTTATCTACATGTATATTAAAATCACCAACAATTGGGACTTTATCTGCAACCAGTACTAACTGATAGACAATCAGCAAATTCTTTGATAAAGTCTGTATGGTGCCCTGGTGGCCTGTATACAGTAGCCAGCACAAATCTCAAACGTGATTTATCATTTACACTAGATAGTGTTACATTAAGCACCAATACTTCAAAATAATTATATTTAAAACAAGACATCTCAGTATTTCTGAAGAAATTACTATGAATTACAGCAACACCTCCCCCTTTGCCTTTCAGACGAGGCTCATGTTTATAGCTGTAATCTTTGGGGTGGACTCATTTAACGTAACGTAATTGTCTGGTTTTAGCCAGGTTTCTGTCAAACACAGCACATCTAGGTTATAATCTGTAATCATATCATTAACAATAAGTGCTTTTGAAGTAAGGGATTGAATATTCAGCAACCCGAGCTTTATCATTTGTTTGTCTGTATTATATCTGTTTTTTATTTGTTGGAACATCAATTACATTTTTACCCTTAAATGGGTTTGGGAGTTTTTTGAATTTCCTAATTCGGGAAACAGACACAGTCTCTACAGTATATGATGATGTCTAGGTGAAAGAGGCTCTATGTGATGGGATTTATCTGACCTCAGTGATGTGAGACAGCTAGCAGACGGTTGGTATAGCCAGTTTGGCTGCTTCCTGACCTAAGCCCCAATTTATGTTTGAGCTCTAAGAATATGTGCCATATTACTAGAGAGAAGAGCAGCACCATCCCAGGAGGGATGAATGCCATCTCTTTTCAACAGGTCAGGTCTGCCCAAAAACTTTTCCAATTGTCTATGAATTCTATATTATTTTGGGGACACCACTTAGACAGCCAGCCATTGAGTGAGGACAGTCTAAGTATCTCATCACTCCGGCAAACAGGAAGTGGGCCAGAGCAAATTACAGTGCCTGACATCGTACTTGCGAGTTCACACACTTCTTTAACGTTAATTTTATTGATATTTAACATTAATTTTAGTGATCTTCGACTGGCGAAGTCGAACATCATTAGTGCTGATGTGAATAATAATCTTAGAGAATTTAAGATTAGCATTAGCCAGCATTTTTAAATTTGCTTTGATGTCAGGCACTCTGGCTTCTGTCAAACATGTGACTATGGTGGCTGGTGTCTCCATTTTCACGTTCCATGTAATAGAATCGCCAATAACAAGGGCACATTCAGCAGGATACACAGTGGGTGTTTCACTGAGTGGGGAGAATCTATTTGTTATGGTAATCGGAATGGAAGAGCCATGTTTTGTCCCGTGACTACAGCGTCTCACGGTCACCCAGTTGCCCTGCTGCACGGGCTCTACAGTCGGAACCGAACAATGTACAGAGTTCACTAAGCTAATCGAATCCAAAGCAGTCTCTAAAGCCCTTGCATTCATACTATCCTCGATTAAAGTTTGGATGCGTGTCTCTAGTTCTGAAATCGTCTCCGTCAGCCTGACTATTTCCTTATTTATTTTTCCCTCAGAACCTTTCTTAAACATTTAAATTATAATATGAATAATATTCATATAATTTATTATAGCATGCATTTATGATTATCAAAGTTTTGAATTATTATTATTATAACAATTATACGACAAATGTTGAAGATAAAACATTTGAAGGTAAATTCACAAGTGTGATGCATTAATTATATTGGTTTTATAGTAAATGTCATATGTTTAACTGTGCTTATATATTTTTATGGAATATCACCGGCAAACATTAACTTTACCATTAAGAGCCAATATTTGACCCCTTAAATTGATTTCCAGGGGCATTTTTTCTAGCTATGTTCTAACCATTTTTTTTCTAACCATGCATTTACACTGCAATTACAACATCATAAATAATGTTGTAATTTGCGTCAAATGCGTGAATGCACAAAAAGCACTAAATAAAATCATTCGCGCGTAACGCGCCAGACGCTCAATATTCGCGTCTACCGCGCCCTACGCCTCATTCGCGCCCCAGGAATTTTTTACGCGCATAACGCGTCTTTGCATTGACTTTGCATTGACCGTCTGGTGTGAACGCACCATTAATAGGGGTGGGGGAAAAAATCGATTCTTAGATGCATCGCGATGCGGACGTGGACGATTCTGAATCGATTCACAAATGTCAAAAATCGATTTTCAAAAAAAATAATTTTTTTTTTAGATATATATTTATAATAACGTAATATTGACGGAACGCAAAAGACGGAACTCTGAAGCGCGGAAGTGCAGTTCCCGGACCGTCTGTGGCGTGTGCACATAACAGAGACGCGAAGGCTGAGCGCGAAATCCAAACACCCACCTCGTTAAAAGCTGACGTGTGGAAATATTTTGGCTTCTATGAAGTTGAAGGGGGAAAGGAGCTGGACAAGAGCCACACTAGTTGTAAGCTTTGTAGAATAAAACTAAAATATTTCGGAAACACGACAAATATGTGAAGCCATATGACACGTTTCCACCCAGAGGAGGAAAAACACTCGGCTGTACCGGTGTTCTGACGATTTGTGCTGCCTTGTCGAAAAATGCTACCCAAGCGCGAATCGATCACAGAGAATGTTGATTCATTCTCTATTGTTTCCATAATGGTGTAAATCTCACAATATTATGACATCGTTATTTCATTTAAATCAGGGTAAGTGTATGAGGAGCATATTTTGATATTTTAAATGAACTAGCAATTATCACATTTGATATAACAAGTAAAAATGACATTATTATATGAAATACAATTATAATAAAATTTGAAGTTTAGTGTACAGTATACTGTACTGTTTTCATTTTTAAAACGGTGTGAAAAGTAAAAATTATCATCAAATATTCAACTTTGACCTGTCAAAGTTTCCTACAAGTCTCCACAGCAAGGATGCATAGATTTATGGGCGTGGTAAGCAGAAGGAAAATGAGTCTGCACATACGCATAACCAGTAAGTAGCACATCTCGATGGGTAGCATGAATCGTCAGAACACTGGTCGTTGTTATATTATTAATTTACTACAAGTATTCTGCTAGTTCAGGCACACATTTATTTTCCTGTTGGTTCTTTGCAATGTTAATAAAATATATTGTACGTTAATTCTTTATGGGTCATTACTTTGTACTTTTAAAGCAAAGTATTTATATTCACACACATACAAAAAGATTCAGATAATCGATAATCGTTTTAGCATCGAATCGCAGCCCTCTGAATCGTAATCGAATCGAATCGTGAGGTGCCTAGAGATTCCCACCCCTAACCATTAATGTACGAGTCATAGAGGCATTCATTCAACTGATTCATTCAAAACCGCAGATTAATTCTGGAACTAAGCAACTAGGTCACTGAATCACAAAAACCCCGGATTTTGTTTGGAACTATTGTCATTGAGAAATAGAGCAAAAACATTTTATTGAGAATATTTACAATATTACGTCAATGTCAAATCACAATATTCACTCTTTGTTTACTGAACTGTTGTATAAAATCATTACATTTGCAATCGCGCCAATATTCTGGAAATATTTTTTATTATCATATGTTAGAAATGTAAAAATAACTTATACTAGGGCCATTTTTTTCCACCACATCTTGAATTTTGGGTGCATATTAATTCTGCTGGCATTTTGCCCCCCAACCCCCGATAACCTCTGAAGAGAGAAACATAAAACACGACAAAACATAATTAACAGTTTTCTATGTTGTTTTTTTGTCATTGGAAAGTGTGACTTATTTGGCTTTAAAGCATTATTTGAAAGAAACTGTGGCAAATGTCTGTGTGAACTATTCTCTCTAGATTTAACGTTAATCAAATTAACTATAACAAACAGGTTAAACAAGCCATAGCTTACTTTTAGACGTGGTGAATGAAGTTCGAGGTTGTGAAGGTCGTGTCCGATATCCCTTGCCAGTTATTATGCGTACAGCAAATCTTCTTGAATGAATATGGTCAATTTCTAGTGTTTATATCCAAAAAAGAAACAATGCTGGGAGATGTTTTTGTATTTAGTGTGCTCAACGCGATGTAGCCTATGTTTTTTCTGGGCTTGTGCAGCTTCACGCAATTGCGCAGAATCTGATGACTGGCGTCAATGGTTCCGTTTTGTTCATCAATTGATGTTGCGATGATTTATATAAACATTTATATAAAGTCATTCTCGAGTCATACAGTTCGGATCTCAAGTCAAAGTCAAGTCATTTTCTTAATTTAGTCAAGCAAGTCTCAAGTCCTTAAATTTGCTACTCGAGTCAGATTCGAGTCAAGTCATGTGACTCGAGTCCCCCATCTCTGCTAGCAGTTTCTTACCAAACTTGGTATGTCTTATGACCAGGGCTGGATTTGTACCCCCAGGAGCTCATGGGCCCCTCTCCCCTACCTGACAACCACACCCTCCAAAGGAGGCGATAAAAAATATAGTGACAACCAGCAAAGTGCAGGCAGTTGACCTTTGCACCACCAGACCCACTCCACACAAGCAAACACACATACATACACACACACACACACACACACACACACACACACACACATACACACACACACAATACTAAGGCCCACCAGGTGTGGGATTTGACATGCCAAATCACTATTGGTCAAAAGCTGAATGACTAGTTCACAAGACAATGATACAATGCAAAAAATCATCTCAAGGCAGTGTATGGCTCAAGAGACTTTTTATATGGCAATATAATGTTCACTAAAACTCACCAAAGCAGAAAGCACAACAGTAATTACGAAACGTGATTGACTGAAGATACAGCAATGCCGTCACACAACACAACTAAGTGCAGGGTGCAAAAAGAACAGTCACTAAGTGAGTCGGGTAACTTCACAGACTGCAAAAGCAAACAGACACTGCAAATAAATTCTGATTTATACTTCTGTGTCGGACCTACGCCGCAGCCTCTACGCTATAGACTACGCGTTGGTTTTCATTTATACTTCTGCGTCATTGTCCGCGTTGATGCGCAATTACACATGCAGAGGGAGCATGTGAAACCTGAGGGAAGGGTTCTAGCTGACCAATCACAGCGCTTGTGTCCGCGTGAAATTGACGCGTTGTTACATTTTTGGAGAGGTGCACGTCAGGGTACGCCGAAGGGTACGCGCGCTACTCACAGCCTACGACGTAGCTACGCCATGAGTTTGACGCAGAAGTATAAATTGGGCTTAAGTCTCAAACAGGCCTATAGCAGCATCACAACATGATGCAATTCACATTTGATATGCAAACAGTATTTCAATAAATTTAGCAAAATATGTTCAGTCACAACAGATTATATAAGCCTACTCAACTGATAGCATAATAGCTCTTGCCTTTAGAAGTTCTTCTTTCTTGTTTTATTCTTTGCAAAGTCGCAGATCAAATCCTCAAAGTCCAGCTCCCTCACCAGCTCGGACTCGATGGCCATCAAGGACAGTGCAGAAAGCCTCTTCTGACGCATAATTGTCCTTAATTTATTTTTTATTCGTTTCAGCTGTGAACATGTCCTCTCTCCTTCACAGTTGGATACAGGTAATGTGAGAAAAAGCCTGAGAGCAACAAAAGCATTAGGGGAGGTTGTCTGCAGTCCATTCCTCAGCACAACCTGCAATAGGTTTGCAGGTGTCTTATCTTGCTCACTGCTGACAAATGACCTAAACTGGATCAGCTCATCAGCTAAAGCAGAATCCATGTCAGTTGGATATGAAGATGAGAGAGCACTGGCCCCTTTGCGGCGATCAGTGTCATCACAGTCCATGTCAAACAAGACACCAAAATGACCATTTATGTCTCTGTATGCATCCAGCCGTTTGTTCAGTCCTGACACCAAACTGTCAATAATCGGATTGAACTTGGAACTTTTTACTTCCTGTGATAAGTACTTCATTGTCCACTGTCTCATCGTCAAAGGCTCTTTTTTTACTCACGCGGTGAGTCTCGGACTGATAGGTCTGTGTCACACCTGTTACAGCCCGGGCAGATGTCTCAAAGTCATCAAATTGCATTAGTGATGCAACATAAGTGTACAGCGATTTCCAAAAGGCACACAGCGGTCATTAAGTCCATATCCATCTTTTGCAAGCCGTTACTTGTAAGCTTAAATCGGTGCAGCACAGTGTCATGAGGTGCAGCAAATATGGTCATGAGTGCAGTCCCCAGCTTCCCAAGCTTGTTACACAGCACAGCGGCCTCTCGCCTTGTGTCCTGTCGCTCTTCGTAGCCCTTGTTATTGCAGCATAATTTTCATGCTGAGCTTTTGTGGAATCTCCTCTGCAGCTCCATCTTGTACAGGAGAGGGATTTTAGCGTCAGTGTGATTTTGGCAGTGAACACCTTATTCCATCGATGGGTGGAAGCACAGCAAAAAGCATATAAAGCTTGAAGTAAGTCATAAAACTGGCTTGCTCCCTGACAGCTATTTTCGACACAGTTCACACCAACCAAATTTAAGACGCAACTCACACCCATGTAAGCTTTTTTAGGAGACTCACTCTCTCTTGGTGCTGAAGCACACAGAGAGAGTGTTCTCCATGGTGGGTTTGAACAAAACCAAAACTAGGATCAATTTGGCTCTGGATGGAATGCTATTATCCATCATGACTGAAAATGGCTGGCCTTGAGCCACAGTGCTTTAAGTGGGAGCCCTTCTACCCCTGTCATCAAGGCATCAAAATGTGCAATAAACACTCACAAAACAAAACACCATTCATAAGCTAAATGTGTATACAAACACACAACTTGACATACATGCTCAGGGCAAGTTGTTATGACTGAGTATATACATTGAGCACTGCTGTTTAGGTGGCTCGTTTGGGGCCAAATTTATTTTAATTTTTTGATAAATTAGTATTTTTTAAATAATATATAAAATGATTTATTTTATTTGGATGAATTTGTCTGTCTTTTATCAGATTTACCAATTGTTATAATTTCCATATGTGCTGGTCAATTATGAAAAATAGCCAAATTGAACTGCTAGCAAAAATTCGAGCTAATTTGGTTGGGCCAAGGGGCCGCTGCTGCAAATTTTTGGGTGGCTTTTCCCCTAACAGATCTCACTCCAAACTTTTGATAAAACTTGAGAGCCCTGTAGTAGGGCTGTGACGGTATGGGATTTTTTCTTACCGCGGTGAAGAAGCAAAAAATCTTGCGGTTTGGTGGTTAACCGGTCAGGAAGTACATTGCTTATCAACTGCCTGTAGCATGGCTTTGAACACTGGCTTCTCAACGGTACGGAATGGTAACTTACCATTTCTTCAACGAGTCACGCTGTCAGTAAGTGCTCGCCACTGATCGCTGCCTCTTTGGTACTTCGCACCTCTCGCAAGGGCCTCGAAGACTCCCGTCCCGTTGTAGCAGACAAGTCTCCCGGAAGTTCCGTGAGTCTCCCGTATATTTATAGCGGCTCCCTGCCCGCAAATTAGTTTAAATCTCCCGGAATCTAGAGCTCGCGAGCAAGAGCTCGCACATACTGTGCTCCAAACCGTGTAGTGCGCGCCGCGCACGGCAGCGAGAGAGAGAGCGAGAGACATTGCGTGTGTGTGCCTCATAAAGCACATGTAAGACAGCATGTAAGAACATAGGACTCGCGGAATACAGTGCATCATAAGCAAAGATGAATGTGTTTATAGTTCATATCGCACACCATATGCACTCCTGTAACTTTCAGCAGAAAAAAAAAAAGTGCAGTGATGACCTCACACCGCGGTAGGCATCTCATTAACGCGATAATGCGGTGATGCGGTTATCGTCACACCCCTACCCTGTAGTAACTATTCAAACTTGATCACCGATGGGTTTAAATGATGAAGCGTTATTCAATATGATGTTATAAAACAATGGTTTTCTATGTGATGTTATAGATATAAACTCTTGTCATTGATTCTTATTGGTGGTGATGTGTCACAATGGGATCAAAAACGCAGTGATTGGATCATTTTAAAATATTCATTTTTTGTATGCCTGATGAAAGTCATGGGACCAAACTTTGCGCTTAACAGAATAATGTTGATATATTTGCAAGTACAGTAAGTGTATAGGATTTTCTTGTTTTAAGAGAAGAGGTTTGATAATGTCCCGCTTCGAAGTTTTAACCAGAGTGATATGTTAACCAGAGGTTCTGAGATCACAGGTAACAACACTTTAAATAGCGTACATGATGATTTTGATGCTTAAAATATCAAAAAACTTTATATCAGTTGCTTTGTGTTAACTCGTATTTCTTTTTTGTTTTAGACCTGATGCAGCTGAAAGAAGAGAGTGAAGAACTGAATGAAATGGAAGAGAAATATCAGTATGTGAAACATGATTTCACAACTGGAGAAAAATCTTATAGTTTCTCACAGACCAAAAAGGCTTCCTCACGGAAAAGAGCTCAAAAGACAGTTGCTAAAGGTAATTTCAGCTGCCTACAGTGTGGAATTTGTTTTGATAAACTAGGAAACCTTAAAGTCCATATGAGAATTCACACTGGAGAAAAGCCTTTCTCCTGCCAACAATGTGGAAAAAGTTTCACTCAAAAAGGAAGCCTTAAAAACCATATAAGACTTCACACTGGAGAGAAACCGTACACATGCCCTCAGTGTGAAAAAAGTTTTACCCATAAAGAAAGCCTTAAAAATCACTTTAGAATTCACACTGGAGAGGACCCTTTCACCTGCCAACAATGTGGAAAAAGTTTCACTCAAAAAGGCAGCCTTAACATTCACAGAAGAGTTCATACTGGAGAGAAGCCTTACACCTGCAAATTGTGTGGAAAGACTTTTACAAATAAAAAAAACCTTGATTCCCACATAAGACTTCACACTGGAGAAAAGCCTTTCTCATGCCAACAATGTGGAAAAAGTTTCACTCAAAAAGGAAGCCTTAAAAGCCACATCAGACTTCACACTGGAGAGAAGCCTTACACATGCTCTCAGTGTGAAAAAAGTTTCACCCATAAAGAAAGCCTTAAGAATCACATGAGAATTCACACTGCAGAGGACCCTTTCACCTGCCAACTGTGTGGAAAAAGTTTCACCTATAAAGCCAGCCTTAATAGCCACATAAGAGTTCACACTGGAGAGAAGCCTTACACCTGCAAATTGTGTGGAAAGACTTTTACAAATAAAAAAAACCTTGATTCCCACACAAGAATTCACACGGGAGAGAGGCCTTTTACATGCAAACTGTGTGGAAAAAGTTTCACTCAAAAAGGAAGCCTTAAAAGCCACATAAGACTTCACACTGGAGAGAAGCCTTACACCTGCAAACTGTGTGGAAAGAGTTTTAAACATAAATCGAACATTGATTCCCACATGAGAATTCACACTGGAGAGAAGCCTCACACCTGCAAACTGTGTGGGAAGAGCTTCTCACAAAAAGGAAATCTTATGAATCACATGAAAATTCACACTGGAGAAAACACGTTTGCATGTGTTCAGTGTGGAAAGAGTTTCAGTTGTAAAGTTAACCTTAACTGCCATGCGAAGATTCACTCGAGAGAACTGTTGTAAATGTCATCAAAGTTTCAAAGACTGTAATCACCTTAAGAATCATAAAATAACTCAAACTGGAGAGAAGTGTTTCATCTGCCCTCAATGTGGAAAGAATTTCACACTTAAAGGAAACCTTTTAAATATGTATCTGTGAAATTAAGGCAACGTTCACACTGCCACTGAATGTGGTCCAAATCTGATCATCCATGTTCTGTAACACTGCTCTTATTTACATTCCAATGTTCTTTATACTTTGATTATAAGCTTTTTTGTTTTCTTGACATGTATATATAAACTCCTGTATCTAGACTTAACCATCTTCTTTGCTACAGTTTCTAATATTTATCAGTTGCAGTAGACACCTAATTTCAGTAGTGTTGAGCCATCGCTCCATTCTGTATATTGACAACTCAAAATCAATATATTAGGTGGTATTAAAAAAGGGGAAATAGAGCCTTTGAAGTGGCTGGCCCCACTCTGTGGAATAATCTCCCGATCCAAATTAAAATGCCTTCCACTTTATCTGAGTTTAAAGCTGCTCTTAAAACTTACCTGTTTGCCTCGGCTTTCAACATTCAATTCAATTCAATTCAATTCAAATTTATTTGTATTCACAATACATATTGTTTCAAAGCAGCTTTACAGAAAGTGCATTTCAGAAATGTACATAGAAAAATACAGTTAGTTAATCATGTATTAATTTAGGGCGTAACATATCGCCGGCGTTGAGTCGTTTCTTCACAGGCGTCGAGTCGTCTCTTCACAGGCGTTTAGTCATCTCATCGCAGGTGTTGGGGCATCTGAAGTCTCCGTGAGAGGCTGGATACAAACTGGAGCTGACGAACGCTATTTACTTCGGGACTAGCGTCCCGAGATAACAGCAGAAAAGCAGATGGGAAATAATTAGCATAGCTGCTGAACATGTAATGTATCCTGTTTTTAATGGTTATAAGTGATTATTGATTGTCCTGTATTGTGTATCTATATTGTATTTATTGTACAGCACTTTGGTCGGCTGGCCGCCGGTAGTAAATGTGCTTTAGAAATAAATGGAACTTGAACTTGAACTATTAGTAACTTCTGTTTTGCTATGAAATACCACAACATGAATGAAAGATTGCACATAAAATGACAAATAAAAGATGAATTAAATAATGCAGGGCAATGTTCATTATTTAATTTAGTGGTAGATTGAACAGGTAATCATGTTGTCAATCTGAACTTGATTATGGCTACTTTTGGGGCTCATTCTGTGAAATCTGGGGTCCGTTCTTTGTACGTAGATTACTCAACTAGCTGGATTTCATTGTTGACGATTTGACATGATCCAGGATTTTTAGGTTCAAAAGTTTTTTTTATTAAATTGATGCTCAAAACAGCTTGTTGAAATAACCATCAATAAAATACACAAAAAAGAAGGGGACATAATATAAATTGAACATATTGATGTCTCATGATGAATCTCGTTAACCTGGCATACACATAGAAAATGAGCCGGAACTGGGAACACTACCTATAACATCAGATGTACCTGTTACATCATAAGAAGAATGGCATCTACGCTAATGTTACTCTTTCTGCTTATTCCGAGGTTTACTGTAATCAGCTGGATCCATGCCGTATCCAGACCACATGGAGGACCTGTGCCTAGACACGACCATAACGCATGATATATTCAGCGGGATCCGGTCCATATCCAGACCAGATGGAGGACCTGCACCAAGACACGACCACAACGCATGATGTAGTCAGCCGTATCCAGACCAGATGGAGGACCTGCGCCTAGACACGACCACAACGCATGATGTAGTCAGCCGTATCCAGACCAGATGGAGGACCTGCACCGTATCCAGACCAGATGGAGGACCTGCACCAAGACACGACCACAACGCATGATGTAGTGAGCTGTATCCAGGCCAGATGGAGGACCTGCACCGTATCCAGACCAGATGGAGGACCTGCGCCTAGACGCGACCACAACGCATGATGTAGTCAGCCGTATCCAGACCAGATGGAGGACCTGCGCCTAGACACGACCACAACGCATGTTGTAGTCAGCCGGATCCGGGCCGTATTGTAAGGGGTAAACAGTCAAAGACCCAGAACCAGATATGAAGAATGAAGACCCGGAGTCAGAATTATAATTAATTAAAGAAAATATTTACTGAAGATAGTTTGCAGTTTCACCAGCAGAAGTCTGCTTCAATACTCACACAGGAGTTCGTAGGCCGCCCCGCTTACAGTTACAAAGATCACAGCAGTTATACCATTTCCAAGGTCTAACACCGTGCCCTAACTACACGCGACGCGATAAAATTCCAGCGACAGCAAGTGTGTCTGTCCACACTAGACGCGACGCGACTGTGAGACGCCACACGTCAATCAAAAATCACAGCCATTCAGAACAGCGTGTGGGCGGAGTCTCTCTGTGAAAGCGCACTGCTGGCCCGCACTCGCATTGGAAATGGGTAAGGACATAATCAAATCAAGAAATAACATTATTAAAAATCAAAACATTAACAAAATATACTCATTGACTAATTTTGTTATGAAGTACAGTTGTATGTTTGCATAGAATTCAGTTTGAACGCTATATTATATGCTTTCAAAATCTGAGGTAAATTATCCATTATCGCTTGTGGCACAGTGACCTATTTTTAAAGCTACACTGTGTAACTTTTTTAGTTTATTCTTTGCTAAAAACACTTAGTTCTTTCAAAAATATATGTGCTCTTTGATGTATATTTACTTCGTTCAAGTAATAAAGGAATCTCGTGAGTGTATAATATGCAATTAAAAATACATACGGGTGGGGGGTTCCTATGTTGGTCGCCATGTTGCCCCTCCATCTTGAAAGTACATTAGACAATGAGGGCCATACCCGTTAATTAAAGCTTCGCCTTTCGCGTTTCAACACTCAATGGCACCGTGTCGAATGTAAAGAGGGGGATTGCTTGAAAACCTGAAAGTCGTTTGCAGATGGAGGATCACAGTTATTCTCGAGGATACGCATCAGAGTCGCCAAAGAAGCGAAAAAGAGCGTTAAGACGGCAACGCAACAGGCAAATAAAAAAACAAAAGTGAATACTGGAGTGGCGTTTACAAGATGGAAAGAGCTCATGACGAGCAGCGATTTTAAAAAGGACGCCGACTTTGCCTGCTTTCTTCTCGACAGGTAACGTTAATTAAGCCTATTTGTGTATATTGGAAGTTTTATTGTTGCTTGGCTAATTATATCATGGTGTGCTGTGCATAACGCTAGAACGACATCTAGGATAGGTTTCCTCGCGTCAATGATGAAAAGTATTGTTTACCTTCTAACATAAATCCGTGTTCTATGACGGATAACATTTGATTAATATTTTAATGGCGCTATATTATTTTTTAGGCTATAAGTTATATGTAGGCAATTTAAATTTGAGTTATTTTTCATTAAATTAAACTTTATATAATGGCGTTGTAATGCTGCGTTCCAGGCAAGCTGTAACCCGTGTTTTTACAACATGTAACTGGGAGTACATCGATCTAGTACGAGTTCACGGGAGGGACAGTCAAGGGTTTGACTGCCGTTCCAGTGCACTTTCACGGGCAGCATATAAGGTTTGAAAAACACGGGTTACAGGTTGCCTAGATCGCAGCATTAGTTAGCTGTTTCTAAGCGAGATTTTCACTTTCACATCTGCCCTGTAATCTTATTCATTTAAAACGTATTATTGTATGTCTGTTATTGTAGACAGACAGACAATTATTGTATTAGTAAATACACTCATAGACGAGGTCGAACTGGAAGCCATGTTAATCTTGGACTACATTGGCCACCGTAGGAGTTGAAACGAAATCGGAATTGAGAGGAACAGAAACTAATATTCACTGGATGGTCATATACCTTTTCACCAATAGATGGTGCTAAATATCACACAGTGTAGCTTTAACTAAAAATAAATAATGTGTACTCATAACCAGTGTAATTTCTTCATATGACAATCAGTTTATTCGATCTTGTTCATAGGGAAATTCATATCCATCCCGTCGCTTTATTATGGATGGAAGGAAAATTATATTCAAACTCAAATGAAACAATTTTAATACTATACAAAAAACTAATGAACACCTGAGATTATTAATGACCAAAAAAGATTACAAATGAGATTATTGAATACGAAATATCGCATTCATTATTTCCCCCATTTAGGTCCGAGGTTCAAAGGAGAGCTCTGGAGGAGGAAGAGAGTAGTGGCCTTTCTTTTATTACAGGGGAGGAAGACGAGGATGTGGGTGCATCCAATAAATCAAAGAAGAGCAGAGCAAGGGGCCTATCACAACCTAGTGCAGGAACTTTTCCTGGACAAGGCACGTTTTTTAAATTATTTCCGTATGTCCTCCACTGATATGGAGAATGTGCTGTCCTATGTTGGGAAGGACCTGAGGAAGCAGACCACATCATACCGTGTTCCAGTTGAGCCACAACAACGCCTTGCTGTAACACTAAGGTAAGTAAAATACACTGTACTGTTGTTTTATTTTTTTACCAAATTGTCAAAGAAGCTGTCTTAAATGGCTTATATGCCAAGAAAGTCTGTGTAAAAGCACTTTTTTTTATCCATAGTTAAATGCAAATATTGTTATTGTTTTTACTGTTATTAGGTGAATGCCTCAAACACAATTATAGATATATAAATATGAAAATTATATTATTAAGGTAAATATATTGCAATTCCATTTGGGGGCACAAATGATGATGACATTATACAAGACTATTCAATTGATGACTATGCATAGAAGAAACAACTATACAGAAAAAAAAAAATCTGTAAAGTAGTTTATTTCATAGCAACTGGTTTAAAATTGCTCAACACAACATTTTTCCATCAACCTTATAAAATACCACACAAATGTGCTTCAACATAGCCTTTACAAAAACAAAACTAAAACTAAAAAATAAACAGTAGTAGACAGTAGTTTATAGTTTGTAACAAACTTGGAAATTATATATGAACAGTATGCTGCAAAATTAGTCACATATGACGCTGTAAACAGTATATTTGGTTGTGCACATGGGAGAAACTGGGTGTAAACCCTCAAGACATTTTGAACATCAATGAAATATTGAAATAAGATTAAACTACTCAAACATGTAGTAATGTAGTCTTCAGAACAAAGTGTTTGTGTCTGCTTGGGTGTCTGTCTGTGTGAGTGGTCTCCATGCGTCTACACGTGCGTGCACCTCTGTGTGTGTGTGTGTGTCTGTGCACCTCTGTGTGTGTGTCTGTGCATCTCTGTGTGTGTGTCTGTGCATGTATATATATTATATATGTGTGTGTGTGTGTGTGTCTGTGTCAGAACTTAACTGTGTAAATTTCCCCAGCTATGCTGTGATGGTGCAGATGAAAAATTGGGATGATTTGGCAGGCTGTGTGTATGATTAAGCATGTAGTTGTGAGGTTCCACGTGGTATTGAGGTGCAATTTGATTAGTAGACATAGGCCTGGGCATTTGATGCTGCTCCTCCTCCCAATTGACAATGAGTGACATTAATTTTACTTTTAATTGCCCTTTATTTACCGTTATTTTCCTCATCTCGGGTGCCAAACTCAATAAAAAAAGTTCATCAGGATCTTCATGAGGCATTGGCTGCTGAACAAATTTGTACAGCTCTGAGGTGGCCACTTGTGCAGCTGACCTCCTCTTCTTTATCTGACCTCCTCTTCTAGGTCCTGATGTTGCATTTTCTTGCTCGTCTCCTGTCATGGTGTACTCTCTCTCACTTCCTCTTTCTCCTTGATCTGTTGAATGTTCTCTGTCTTTATTTTCTCCATCATCATCTTGTTCTTCACATGCAAATTAATTGGTGTGACTGTAGTCATCTAAGTTGCTCCTTGTCCTGAGGAAAACAAATAATAAAATACCCTAAATTAAATTATAAAAATGCAATGTTTGAAATAACATATGACAGAATGTTGTAGTTTGATAACAAACAATCTTACATTCTTGGCTGAATATATGGCAAAAGGAATGTCATACAGTGATAGTATTTCCATTCCTTTTGTTTAGTTGCCCCTGAACCACTCGGTGGGCGTGGGCTGCTTGTGTTTCTCACAAATGTGTCTCGTAGATTTTTCCACTTGGACTTTAGAGTTTCATAATCTGTAAAACAAACACAGATGCATTATTCACAAACTCTAACAATGTGTTTTTTATTCACAGGTATTTGGCAACAGGAGACTCGATGCACAGCCTGGCGTACTGCTACCGTCTCGGAGTCCAGACAGTGTCTGACTGTATCAAGGAGACATGTAGGGCCATTGAAGAACAAATGTTGCCAATCTATCTCCCAAAGCCCACAAAGGGAATGTGGGAGGACATAGCTTTGTCCTTTGAAGATCGGTGGAATTTTCCCAACTGCATTGGGGCACTAGATGGGAAACACATCTACATCACTGCTCCGCCAAAATCTGGAAGCCTTTTTTACAATTATAAAGGCTCTTTCTCAATAGTTCTCCTTGCCCTTTGTTGACACCAACTATAAATTCATTGCAATCCAGGTTGGTGATTTTGGAAAAAGCAGTGATGGAGGGGTGTACAGCAACTCAACACTAGGCAGAGCAATGAAGGAGAAGACACTGAGTGTTCCTGAGGAAAAGTGTTTGCCTGGTGCTGAGGACCTGGGAAGACTTCCCTACGTGATGGTTGGAGATGCCGCATTCCCTCTCAAGCCCTACTTAATGAGACCCTACCCAGGGAAGAATCTAGAGAGAAGAAAGGCAAATTTCAATTACCGCCTCAGCAGAGCCCGAATGACAGTGGAAAAGGCATTCGGCATACTATCCTCGCGCTGGCGAATTTTCCACAGAGACATTAACTTGATGCCCGAGACCACAGACACCATGATTGTTGTGACATGCATTCTGCACAACATGCTGACACACCCAGGTGAAGCAGAACACTGGCTCAGAGAGGCATCTGAAGTTGTGTCCTTGAGGGGGCTGACTGAACGCCCCAACAGAGGAAGCCTGGAAGCATCAAATGTGCGAGAGAAGTTTACAGATTACTTCAGCTCTCAGGCAGCATGTTTCTGATCAA
This sequence comes from Gila robusta, assembly GCA_030770095.1. Classification (NCBI taxonomy): domain Eukaryota; kingdom Metazoa; phylum Chordata; class Actinopteri; order Cypriniformes; family Leuciscidae; genus Gila; species Gila robusta. The sequence goes on from JAVALU010002016.1 coordinate 87,828, forward strand.
TACATTTGAAAACATCCAAATGTAGTTCTTGGAGACGCTTTAAAAATGTGTTGTATCAAACACTTTCAATTGATGCAAATCTGATTGTTGTAAACTTCCATGATTTACTCTTGTGGTATCTTTTTTTAATTTCTCTAGTTCAGAATAAAATGGTTTAATTTCAGCTGAACTGTTTTGTACTGTCTTTAATCCATGCACATTTTGGATATATTTTTGCCACTAGCTTATGATTTGAATCAGCATGGGAAAACATAATATGCTATGCAATACACAGTACAAAAAATATATATATATATTGACCTACACGCCATGGTAAACTACCATAATTTAGTTCAAATCATTAATAACTATTAACATTGCATTACATATATATATAAAATTTAGGTCAGTATAGAGAGATGTTAAAAATGTGGGCTGTTGGTTTGTTTCTCCACGAATAGGGTTGCTTACTAGAGAAGCTGCACTGAGGACAGTGTATGTGCCACAGGTGAGATTTTCCATTTACTACATACATTAGGCACTCTGATTCCATATATGGGGCACATATATATTATTCACATGATAGACTATGCATAATAGCCCCTCTGCCCCGTGTCACTCCGCCGGCGCCTCTGCTACGAGCAGCACGGGCGCGGCCAGATCTGCCCCGAGTGTGCACAGCTCGGACTACTGTCATTGTCATTGCGACTCCCCACCCTGCCTGTATTTCAGTAGATTGTCTGGAATGACACCCCTGGATACAGGGACACAAATCGTCATGCCTATTCACTCTACTTTACATTGAAAATAAAGCGGAATTTGTTTTACACAGGTTGATGCGTCATTAGTAGCCTACTATAGCTAAATGCTACATTCATTCGCTGTAGATGAAAGTCTAAACTTAACTTACCATGTGTATTCAATGCTTCATCTATACTTCTCCAGACGGAATCCTTTTTCCTGATGTCTTTGTGGAATTTGTGGGATTTATCGTAGAGAATTGAATGCCTTTGAACTTCGACAATCAGTTCCTCGTCGTCCATGTTTGATGATTAAATATTCATGACACGCAGAACTTCCATCCAATGAGATCTCTGTGTGGGCGGATCTGTCAGCCGCGACGTCGCAGAAATAGGAACCGTTTCTAAATTAGAAACTTCGCGTGTCGCCGTCGCGTCTGGTTAGGACAAAAACTCTGATTAACATGGAAAAGATACCTTTTATCGCGTGTCGCGGCGTCGCGTCGCGTGTAGTTAGGACATGGTGTAAGCTACGTCATTGCTTACAGGTTTAATGATTTTGATTGGCTGAGGAATAGATAAACATAGTAATTTTCCACAAATATACAGATAGACGGAAGCATATCTCCATCGATTATACAGCTGACACTCAGACCCTGAAGTAAGGCACGTCATGACCTTCCAGGTCACAGATTTGGGTTGCTGGGCGCCAGCATGTCCAGAACAAAAACTCAGTCAATCTCCAATAATGTCAGTGGTTCCTTAACCTGTAACCAAGAAGACTAACACACACACACGACACTGCTTTTCCAAGGTTGGATTTGGCCAGGCTCTAACTATAAACAGGAGAGTATTCTCAAAACATCAAGATAATGCGTTCTTTCTCTCAAGGAGAACTATACTTTAGTCTAAATGGAAAATATAGGCTTTAACTGAGAAATGGTCTCTTAAACTATAGATCCCTATATGTTTTAACACGTTGAAGACCTTTCTCAAACACAAAACAAGTCTCTATTTTATTTCTGGAATCCGGGCTGAATAAGCAAGCACTGTTACTGCATTCAGATAGCAAATACAGACATTAAAGAATACATGAAAAGAACATTTCAGTAATCACACTGGTAACTTTTATAACAAAGTAAAATTTCCAGAAAAGTCATCAACTCAATTGATATTTGGAAGGAAAAATATTGATTAATACCTTAATTAGAATCAATCATTACATATACATTGAAGCAGCAGTGGATTCCAATCCACCCCTTCAGTATCCAGACCAGATGGAGAACCTGCACCTAGACACGACCACAACGCATCCCTGAAGTGTCAGCAGAGGTTGTGTCAACTAGACTTTCCCCTGTGAAGGCCTCATCGACGCGACAGCCATCGGCACTGATCCTCAACAAACCATTCTCCATACTGGCGTGACTCCAATCTTCAACCAGATGGAACTGGATATTATTCTCAATGTTCCAAACCAAGACTTCTAACCTATAATGCTGCCTGAATCATAATCATACACTGTTCGATCATTGGCCAGAGGAAAACATTCTCCCAAGGTTTTTTTCTCCATTCTGCCACCTGATGGAGTTTTGGTTCCTTGCCACTGTCGCCTTTTTCCACCTTTGTTGCCATTGGCTTTTGTGATGGCCGATGACGTGGCCACACAAAAGGACAGTAGCTGAGAACACATGCATACATGCGTCCTTCTTTCTGGGTTGTTTATACGTTATTTCTATTATTTCATGATTAAACATTTGATGCAGATACATTGGTTACAAGATCACGCTATATACATATTTTATAATAATGACAAACACAGATTTGGTTAATTTTCATTGTTTTATTTTCAATTTGTTTTCTGCCATAAATTACTAGTTTGGGTGCACACTTTCTAGATATTAATGGTATATTGTTAACGTTTATTTCTTTTGAGTTTAATTTGCTTACGTGGGAAGAGTGGAGGTTTGGCGCTGTCTGGGACGCTATGCTCTGGTGGAGGTCCATTCCAATAAAGGACCGGCTGGCGTCAGTTGCTGCCATTTTGTTCTGTTGGGCTAATCCATGCTGCCAATTAGCTGGGGGGTGCAGGATTAATTGTATGTTTGTTTATTATAATTCTATGTATATTTTGTTGACTATAATTCTTTGGGTATATTACTTTATGACACATTTCTTCATATTTCTGAAATTAATTACTTTATTTTAATTGTGTTAAGTGATGTTTGTGTTATTCCCTGTGTATGTGTAATGGACTAGTCCTTTGTGTATATAAATTCCCCATGTGTGTTGTAGGATTACAAATTTTATTTAAATGTTTAATTTTGGAAAGTTTATAAATGATGAGACCAGGAAATCTCTGCAAACGGTAGGGGTTCCCAGCGGGATATTCCTGACTGTCCCGTCTCAATACGAGAAGGCTAGGCTTTTCCTGTTCTCATTGTTTTACCGTTTGAAGAGTCATGCTGAGCAAGTTTGAACACCTGTTATTTTATTACTGAGACCGTTTGTATATATGTATATAAACTACAATGTAAAGTTCCCTTAGTTAGACGATGTTGGAATGACTGCAGCAACGACAAGCAATAAAGAACTTCTGCTTGGAAAACTTCCACCGTCTCCTGGTCTGAGCTTCTAACTTTTCTACAAAGAAAAAGATCACAACAGTGTCATTTGGGAGGTCATGTTTTTTGTTTAGTTTGGTTTGCTTAGTTGGTTTGATTACTATTAAGTTTGGTTCTGTTTAGTTGACCCTTTTTATGGGCCTAGACCTGACTTTATTTTGTTCAGTTTTCAAGTAATTTAATTTGTAACTTTGTTTGGCATTTAATAAATAATTTTCTTTGTTTGGAAATCCTGCATTCTTTGCCCTTGACTGCTTGGTCCCTCACTTTTAAGCTGGCTTGCTTAGTTGAGGACAGTAAATTTAACATTGAATTTAATATTCAACAATAATATTGATATGCCTGCATTGACACTATTATACAAGAACTGAACTGAGCTGGATGATGACATCACGGTTTACTCCGTAGCGACTATATATATAAATTAACTAAATTAATAACTTGTTTTAAAAACAAAAACGAAAGTTTTTTTTCCGATTCATTCATTGCTATAGGAGAGGAAGAATTTTCTCAAATCGTTAAATCATCTAAATCGACAACATGTATGTTAGACCCTATACCGACTAAGCTACTGAAAGAGATGCTTCCAGAGGTCATAGATCCTCTTCTTAATATCATTAATTCATCTTTGTCATTAGGATACGTACCAAAAACTTTTAAGCTGGCTATGATTAAACCGCTTGTTACAAAAATGCAACTTGATCCTACAGAATTAGTCAATTACAGGCTGATCTCGGTTCTACCTTTTCTGTCAAAGATACTAGAAAAGGCAGTATCCTCACAACCAGGGCTCGACATAAGCAATGGCCCGGGGCCAGTAAAAAAATTATGTCGGGCTAGTTGATTGGCCAGTCACTGGCCCGCGCCATAAGCAAAACAAACAGCAAACGTCATACACAGTGGCGCGAAGAGTGTCAATGTTACTTCAGGTTATTTATAACGTGTTAAAATGTCAAAGAACTACGAGGCTGATACGAGAAAGAGGACATTCCTAGTAGGGCTGGGCAGTGTATCCAGTTTGTACAATATATCGATTTTTTTAAACGATATGGAATGGGGCAATACCGTTTATATCGATACAGTAAGTTAGTTTGATACGAGCACATCTGAAAAATATAGTGGAGGAAGCAGTGTGAGCTCCTGCAGTGAAAGAACATAGTACAATTGTCCTAAACATGACACAAGCTAGTATTAAGCGCTTCAAAATAACTGGTAAGATATAGTTAACAAGTTTTAAGCAGCTTGCCCTGTCAGATACTGTTGCTGACTGACAGCCCAGACAGCAGACGACTCCGAGCCGGATCCATCTCTAAACCGGCAAATCCGCGTTACAGTCACGTCCGTTTCACCGCTGTAATACGGATCCAGCCCGGGCCCTAGTTTTAGTGCGCGGGAACAACAGTCGCGAAACAGATTCGGGCCGCATCCGTGATACGAGCGCGCGATTTTTCTTTCTGCAGCAGAACGAAGGAGGCAGCCAGATCGGTAACTCGGTATCATACCTCAAAAACTTCACCAAGGTAAGTCCCATAGTGTGCTCAAACTGCTATTAATGAATTAATTCCTTGATTATGTTTTGTATTCGTTAACTTAAAATGTTTTTTTTTTTGCTCCTTTAATTGGGTTTTGAATATTAGCTGACTCTAATGTTATCAAAGGGAGAGCATGCTAACACGAAGATGGTCCAGAAGACTGTAATTAACGAATATAATTGACGAATTTAACTTAATTTAAATTTAAATTGACTTCTATTTATTATTATGAACTATTATAAATTTCTGTTTTTTTTAAATGTGCTGCGTGGTTCTCTTACGAGAGTATCTCTCGTACTGCGTAATATCTTACGCTATGGGGGAAAACCTCTTTTCCACGAGATATTGAAGCCAAAAATTATCCTTAATTTTGAATTAATGTAAAACGCTGTGCGGCAGCAAGCAGACATAGGCAAGACGGCTCGCGCGCCTATTGGCTGCCCTGCGGCAACAGCAGCAGCCTATCGAGAGAGGCCCTTTTCGCGCCCATTTCGTCACGTCCCGCCAGAATAGGCGTGGCCTTGGCCTATAACTACGCTCGACAGGCTGATACAAACTGATTTTCATCTCTTCGTCGAAGCTCTACTGCATCGCTGGATCCGGAGTGAGAAGCCACGCCGTCTGAGTGCAAGCCTACAGCGGGATGTGCCTTCGAGTCTGAAGCCGCTGGCCTTCACCTCGCCGCCTTCAGCCGCCGTACCTGCTACGCTTTCCGGCGTTGATATCCTTTTACTCTGCTGAGAGTGTGTGTTCGCCGCCGCGACTCACACTCTCTCTCTCTCTCTCTTTACCTAAAAGAGCAGCGTCTTTTTTAAGATGCTTCGTTCCTGTGGCTCGTGCCGAGCCGCACTCAGCGACGGGGACCGCCATTTCATCTGCGTTTCCCGCCTGGGTAAGGATCATGCAGCTCTCGCGCTCGCTGAGCGAGCTATTGCCATGGTGACTCTGAGGACTCGCCTGGCATTTTTTCTCCAAGTCTGCACTCCCGCCCGCTGTAGTGCCGCGCCGTATAGCGCCGTACTCAGCGGGTCCCCGAGCCTTCTCCAGCCCGTGAAAGCTCGCCGGTTCGCCCGCCAGCTTCACCAGCTTCAATCGAGTCGCTCACTGACGGACAACGGCCGCCGCGCGCCGCCGCCTCCGCCATTATGACGACGAGATAGCTGCATCTGTAGAGAAGGCCAGCTGCTCTATCCTGGCGTCGGACAGTGAGGATTGGGCGAGCTCTGTGGACCTCCCCCCCTTCTGCCCGCGAGTCGTCAGGGAAACGGGCCAGCATCGCGGCTAGCATTCTTTACGTTATAAGAAAGCTACCCCGCCCCCGCCCCCCGTGGGCACGCGTCACCGGCGAAATGAGGAAAGAGTGTGTTTTTAGTCCCGCTGAGGCCGGACCACTCTCCATTTCTCACACATTTCTCAGCTCCTCTTAGTTTGAGCGGCTGAAAATGTCAATATTGCAGCAATGAGCCTGTTGTATAACACGCACACCTGCAAACAAACGCTGACACACACAAAACTGTGATGACGCTCTCTTATCTGCTCGACGCCGCACGTGGGCGTGCGTCACCGGCGAAATGAGGAAAGAGTGTGTTTTTAGTCCCGCCGAGGCCGGACCAATCTCCATTTCTCAAACATTTCTCAGCTCCTCTTAGTTTGAGCGGCTGAAAATGTCAATATTGCAGCAATGAGCCTGTTGTATAACACGCACACCTGCAAACAAACGCCAACACACACAAAACTGTGATGACGCTCTCTTATCTGCTCGAGCTAATGTAAGCTTTTGTCGTTTCCCCCTGTGGCTCAGTGGCGAAACCCAAAGCCTTCGCACGGGAGACCCGTGTTCGATCCCAGCTCTCGCAGCAGATAAAATTTAGTCTCGCCGCGGCCAGACTTACACCGAAACTTTTCGCTCGTTCAGTTCCAAGAAAATGTGACTGTTCCAGTGTATTTTGCAGTAAACAAGCCGGTACCATGGCCTGCTTGCCTGCACACAAATGCCGTTTCCACGGCGACCCAGAAAAATCCCAAAAAGAGTGTATTTTCTGGTATTCCGGCCACGGCCGATGGTGTTATGAGTGTTGTAAGAATGCCCACGTCTCAGTGCCCATTCCCACACACAGACACAGCCCGCCACAGTTCAGGGCTAGTACAAATAAAATCGACTCATGTCGATTGTGCAAAAAAAAAAAAAAAAAAAAAAGTAGTGAATGTGCCCACGACACAGTGCCCACAAACACTACTCGATGCGTGTCCCACGGTTTCTGTACAAACGAAACCAACACACATTCAGTCAGCGCAAGCCGATGGTGTTCTCAGTGCAGTGAGTGTGCCCGCTGCCCCGCGCCCACATTCCCTCACAGACACGCTCAACCCCACGGGGTTTTGTCCCGCTCGCTCTCTCCACAATCTGTCATAGAGAAATCGAGCGCGACCAGGCTGCCCGCCGTGATCGGCGCGCCCCCCGCCTCGCACACTGTAAACACAGTGTTTATGTCTCAGCACACCGAAGCTCTGCGGCCGCCGCTATGCCGCGGCCAGAGCCTGGTTTTTATTCTGCATCTAGCTATTCACGCAGATGCGTGGGAAAAGCTTCCCGGGGTATCAGAATGGGTGTTGAACACTATAAAAAGAGGCTATACGCTACAGTTCGCTCGACGTCCCCGCCGTAACACGGCACGAGTCGAAAATACGGTAAACAACGAAGTATCTCATCTACTTCGAGCCGAAATAGCGAAACTACTGAGAAAAGGGGCCATAGAACCTTTATCTCAGGCTCAGAGCGAAGGGGGGCTATACAGCAGATATTTTCTGGTACCGAAAAAAGACGGGGGTCTCAGACCTATTCTAGATCTACGGCAGCTGAACAGAGCGCTTGTGAAGTGCCAGTTCAGAATGCTGACAACCAGGAAAATCCTCGCGCAAGTTCGCCAGGGAGACTGGTTTATGTCAATAGATCTGAAAGACGCCTATTTCCAAATACAAATAGCGTCACGTCACAGGCAATTCTTGAGATTCGCCTTCGAGGGCCAGGCATATCAATACACAGTCCTGCCGTTCAGCCTGTCCCTAGCACCCCGTACATTTACGAAGTGCATGGACGCGGCTCTTGCACCCCTGAGACTTCAGGGCATGCGATTCTTGAACTACTTGGACGATTGGCTGATTCTAGCTCGATCACACTCAGAGCTCATAGAACACAGAACCACATTACTCGAGCATCTCGAGAATCTGGGTCTCACAGTCAATTGGGCGAAGAGTTCGCTGTTTCCCAGCCAGAAAATTTATTTTCTGGGAACAGTGCTGGACTCGCTGTCTATGACAGCACGTCCGTCACCGGAGCGCGGACTGGACATTCAGTGCGCTGCGAAATCCTTCCGCCGCGGCTCTATAGTCCCGCTCAAAAGGTTTCAGAAAATGCTGGGCCTCATGGCCTCAGCATCTTCGGTATTTCAGCTGGGCCTGCTTCGCATGCGCCCACTGCAGTTATGGCTGAAAGCGCGAGTTCCACCCCGGGCATAGACCTCTGGTCTGTTTCGCCTCAAGGTCGACATGGAATGCGTTTCGGCTCTGGAACCTTGGAAAATAGCCGACTGGTATCAGTCAGGCGTGAGTCTGGGGACTCCCTCGAGTGTGAAGGTGGTGTCCACGGACGCCTCCACCTCGGGATGGGGAGCGCTGCTCGAGGGCAGACCGTTCTTTGGCCAGTGGTCAGAACGGGAGAAGCTTCTACACAGTCGACAACGCGCTACGGCGTTTTTGTCCCCAGTTAAAAGGCCACCACGTCTTGGTCCGGTCGGACAACATGTCAGTGGTGGCATACATAAATCGCCAGGGCGGCGTCAGGTCCCGAAACCTTTACAGGCTGACAGAACACTTCCTGGTCTGGGCTCAGCACAACCTGCTTTCACTGAAAGCAGCGCATGTGCCTGGTCGCCTGAATCTGTGACCAGACAGTCTGTCCAGAAACAATGTCCCAGCAGGGGAATGGTCGCTGCACCCGCAGACGATCCAACTGCTGTGGGAGACATTCGGCAGAGCGTAAGTGGACCTGTTCGCGTCCCAAGAGAACGCTCACTGTCCGAGCTTTTTCTCCAAGAGCAGGGATGCGCTGGCCCACATATGGCCCCGCTGCCCCCTCTATGCTTTTCCCCCACGTCTCGCTCCTGCCTCAAGTGCTGGAACGAATCAGGGAAAATGGATGCCCAGTGCTGCTCGTGGCTCCGCTCTGGACGAACCAGATTTGGTTCCCAGTCCTAATGCGGCTGACCAGCACCCCCCCCCCCCCCCCCCCGTGGCCTATACCGGTGAGGAGAGACCTCCTCTCTCAGGCAAAGGGCTCGATTTGGCATCCTCGCCCGGAATTATGGTCCCTACATGTATGGGCCATCAACGGGTACCCGCTAACCTCCCGGAGGGAGTGTTAAACACGATCACGCAGGCTAGAGCCCCGTCTACGGCTCTATTCCTCGAAATGGTCAGTGTTCTCTGCCTGGTGTCAAGCTCAGGGCTTTTCACCCGTAGACTGCGGAGTCACGGAAGTGCTCTCCTTCCCTCAGGAGCTGTTGGATAAGGGCAGAACCCCATCCACGCTCAAAGTATACGTGGCGGCCATAGCGGCGTTTGCAATCAGTCCCTGTGTGGGACCTTTCTACGGTTTTGGAAGCCATGAAAGCTGCCCCATTCGAGCCAATCCATTTGTCAGACATGAAACATCTGTCTTTCAAAACGGTGTTTCTTATGGCTCTCGCTTCAGTGAAGCGCATAGGGGACTTACAAGCGCTCTCAGTAAGCGCGTCATGTATGGAGTTTGGGCCTAATGACTCAAAAGTCATACTCAAACCAAGGCACGGGTACGTGCCCAAATCCCTCAACACACCGTTCAGGGCCCAGGTTATTTCCCTGTGCGCCCTCCCGGTTCATGATGAGGAGGAGGATGCGAGTCTCCTTTGCCCTGTCAGGGCTCTGAGAGCTTATGTATCCCACTCGTCTGTCAGACAGACAGAGCAGCTCTTTGTTTTGTTCAACGGACGCTCCAAGGGACTGGCCGCATCAAAACAGAGCCTATCCAGATGGATAGTCGATGCCATAGCGCTGGCTTACACTTCTAAGGGCCTGCAGTGCCCGAGGCGTGGCCTCGTCGTGGGAGTGGTCTAGTGGGATTTCCTTGCATGATATATGTATGGTGGCGGGCTGGGCCTCGCCGTCTACATTTAGGTTCCCGCCTTACAGGCCAAGCTGCTGTCGGTCTAGAATTCAGTACTATCTGCCCCGCTGCGCCGGCGCAGAATGCTGAGTTTTGCTTGTGCATCGTTCACTGATCGATAGAACAGCTCCATGGGTGTTGAATAACCCGTACTTATACCCAGTTCAGGCTGAACACGTTCACCCTGTCTGCGTGAAACACTGTTAACATAATTAGCTCCTGTGGGATGCTATTTCATGGGGAATGATGCTTGTAGCCTCTCTTCTCCGACTCTCTGTGAGTCTACGGTGATTATGCACTATATGAGCCCCGGGCTACTGCCCTTGGGACTTTGGTGTCGGATCCCAGTACACACGGCGTGCTGCACTGTGTTCCCCATAGCGTAAGATATTACGCAGTACGAGAGATACTCTCGTAAGAGAATGTACTCGGTTACTAACGTAACCTCGGTTCTCTCTAGAGAGGGAATGAGTACTGCATGTCTTGCCGTGCATACAACAGCGCTGGTTCGCTTCAGTGATGAAAACCAATTTGTATCAGCCTGTCGAGCGTAGTTATAGGCCAAGGCCACGCCTATTCTGGCGGGACGTGACGAAATGGGCGCGAAGCGCCCCCATTGGGTATCACGTCACGCAGGGCCTCTCTCGATAGGCTGCTGCTGTTGCCACAGGGCAGCCAATAGGCGCACGAGCCGTCTTGCCTATGTCTGCTTGCTGCCGCACAGCGTTTTACATTAATTCAAAATTAAGGATAATTTTTGGCTTCAATATCTCGTGGAAAAGAGGTTTTCCCCCATAGCGTAAGATATTACGCAGTACTCGTTCCCTCTCTAGAGAGAACCGAGGTTACGTCAGTAACCGAGTACGTTATGTCAGTGATAGCTTGCGTTACGTTATCGTCATCCTTTAAGCTAACTTAGCTAAGGTCTCCCGCAGACCCTCATTTTAAAAGAGATTTTATATTAACGTTACCTGCCAAAAGTTTGAAAACGTTTTTGAAATAAGTATAGTCTGCTCTCCAAGACTGCATTTGATTACAAACTGCAGTGACTGTGCAGTCCGTCATTTTTTTTTTCGGTAACAATTTTTTGTGTTCAAAATGTACAACATTTGCATAATGAGCGAATACATCATGAATCCATTTTCCAAATCGTGTTTTTGTCTTACCCGTGAATCTCTATGTTACCCCTGTAATAAGTGTTTATATTGGGACTTTTTTTAGACTGGTTCGTGTCTTAAAATGTTTTTTTTTTTTTTGCTCCTTTGATCGGGTTTTGAATATTAGCTGACTCTAATGTACAGAGTTAGTCAATTACAGGATGACATACCCCAGAAATGACTTTGTGTTACGGACTGATTTATCATTTTCAGACAGAGTTGACGAGGAGCATCATCATCATGGACCACATGGATTTTCTGGTCTAGATATATATATATTTATAGCCTATATATATATATTTTTTATATATATATATTTATATATACATAGATACAGACACATTGTGTATCTCCCCATCCAGAATGTATACTACACGTTTTAAAGACAATAACAGTTTAATTACTTTTCTGCCACAATTACTCTTTTTAGAAACAATGAAAAGAAGGGAACCACCTTTAACAAGCTCTGGAGTCAGACGGAGGGCTCGTATTTCCCTTGAGAAACGACTTCATGACATTGCAGAAGACTGTCTATTAGAATCAGAACCAACTCAAACTCACACAGATTCCATCACAAATGATACACAAAGCAGTAATGACTCTAGACTCCCTCAGACAGATGACCATTTAGAATCTGTTTGCACAGATGACATTGAAGAAGTGACAGAGAGACAACATGTTTCAGAGACTGACTCTGAATTAGAATCTGATTTTGCAGATGAGCCAGTCAGCCTTGTTGAAAGTTTAGCCAATTGGTCTGTACAGTTTGGTGTTTCTTTAGTAGCCCTCACAGCCCTCCTTAGTTTGTTGAGATTGTACCACCCAGAACTGCCCAAGGATGCTCGAACCATTCTTAAAACAAAAACTGAATACAAAATCCAGCAGAAATGTGGTGGTTTGTATCATTATAGAGGAATCCTGACAGCTATGCATAACACCCTAAACCAACTAATTGGAAAGATTGCAGATGGCTTTAACTTTTAGATAAATGCAGATACATATTGATGGCTTGCCCTTATTTAAGAGCTCTAATTTACAGTTATGGCCCATTTTAGGACTTTTCTTGGGTTTCAAACTGAAAGAACCAGTTGTCATTGGGCTTTTTAGTGGTACAAAAAAACCAAATGCCCCTGATGAATTTTTGAGAGACTTTATCGATGAGTTAAAACAGCTGCAGGAAGGCTTCTTTTTTAGAGGAAAAAAGGTTTTTATTGAACTGGATTCTGTTATATGCGATACCCCTGCTAGATCTTTTGTAAAAAACACAAAAGCTCACAATGGATACCATGGTTGTGATAAGTGTCGCCAGCCAGGTGTTTATGTTAAGAACAGAATGACATACCCCAGAAATGACTTTGTGTTACGGACTGATTTATCATTTTCAGACAGAGTTGACGAGGAGCATCATCATCATGGACCACATGGATTTTCTGGTCTAGATGTGGGCATGGTGACTAGATTCCCTTTAGATTATATGCACCTTGTGTGTTTAGGTGTCGCACGGAGACTGTTAAATATTTCGCTCAGGGGTCCTTTGAAGTTTCGCTTGTCCTCCAGTCTTGTTGATCAGATTTCTCAAAGTCTAATTCAGATGCGTGCATACATACCAGTTGAGTTTGCAAGGAAGCCGAGGTCTCTGAGAGAGCTAGACCGTTGGAAAGCTACTGAACTAAGGCAATTTCTGTTGTATACTGGCTCTGTTGCTCTGGCACCATATTTAGATTGTGATGTATATAATAACTTTATGTTATTGTATACTGGTATTTGCGTCCTTGTCAGTCCTCAGCTGTGTTCTTTGTTTAACAATTATGCAAACACGCTACTTACAACATTTGTAAGTCATTTTGGGGAGCTTTATGGAAAAGATGCCTTAGTGTATAATGTGCATGGCTTGGTCCATCTGTCAGCTGATGCCCGACTGCATGGTTCTTTAGACTCTATCTCAGCTTTTCCATATGAAAATTACCTCCATAAACTGAAAAAGTTTGTGAGAAAGCCAGAATTTCCTCTTGCACAGGTAATAAGAAGGTTATCAGAGGTTGAAGACATCAGGACTATCGAGCTGCCCTGTAAAGCTTTAAGAATGCAACATTATGTTGGACCTATTCCTGACGGCCTTCAAGCTACAGCACAGTACAGGCAGCTGCAGACTGAACAGTGGTCAATGAAAGTTTCCACCGGCGATAATGTTTTTGCTGTAGACAAAGACATTTGTGTTATCTATAACATTGTTCAGTCTGTCGATGGAATATATATAGTATTTAAAGTTTTAACACAGATGGAAAATTTCTACAACTATCCAATGAGCTCGGATTTTCTCAGAGTATTTATTGTTTCTCAACCTACAGGACCGTTTAGGGTAGCCAACATATCCCAGATCTCTCACAAGTGTGTGCTCCTTCCTTACAAAGATAAATTTGTTGTCATGCCCTTCTTGCACAGCCAAAGTTATAGTGCACAGATGGATTAGTTCTAGGACATAGCAACATTGTGACGGCCCAGATCCGGCCCACATCTGGCACATATGGAATGATGATGTTAACAGGCATATTAACCCTCTGAGGTCTAAGGTGTTTTCTGGGTCCTGGAGGTGTTCTGACATGCTCTGACATTTGTGCTTTTTTCAGTTATTTATAAACATGTTAATGGCAAAGGTGTAAATTCACTCTATATAGCACAAACGGGGCTACAGTAATATGTGAGCAACATGTATGTACATGTTTGTATTTTTAAGATAATAATGTTTATGCGTGGTTTGTGAAAAAACAAAAAACAAATGTCACTGAAATAAGGTCATAAAACCCACAGTGATTATTTCTTCACAAGACGTTTGAAAATTGTATCACGTAGCCTGGAATATTTGCTCCAAAACTATGTGAAAATCATCCTGCATACTCATTTAGACAAGACAATATATTGATTTAAAATTTGTATGACGTGTTTTGTGTGAGAAAGCTTTATGCGAAGGGGCGTGGATCTCTCATTAATATGAATGCATTTTACACCTGAGAAAGACAAAGACCCTCCCCTAATGGCCCTATTAGGGGCTATCAGGCCCTATCATCATGAGAAGCCTTGCACAAAGAATGAGGAGAAATTAAAAAAAGAATGGCTTTTAGATTGTCTGGATTTATTTACAACACAACATAATCCAAAGATACACAACAAAGGACAAAAAGCACATTAGTAAACACACTGATGTAAAGACAAAGACTTAAACAGTCACACACCTTTGTGCCATTCCTGAAACATAGTAGCCTACATACCTGTCATGTCCAAGGTGTTTGACTTTTCATTTTACCATGTTCATGTACAGAGACTCATGTGAATGTTGAAGTCAGCAGGACTCATCCAGTGGCATCTGGTCCCTTTCTAAAAAATAAATAAATAAACACCAGTAAACATGTTGATATCAAGACAAACTATAGGGCTGCACGATTCTGGGAATACATTTTAGATTTTTCACTCACACACACACACACATATACATACATATATATATATATATATACACACACACACACACACACACACACACACACACACACTGCCGTTCAAAAGTTTGGGGTCGGTATGATTTTTAATGTTTTTAAAAGAAGTCACGTATGCTCACAAAGGCTGCATTTATTTGAGTAAAAATACAAAACAAACCCAGTAATATTGTGAAATAATATTTCAAAGTTAATCAGCTGTTTTCTATGTAAATATAAGTAAAGTGTAATTTATTCCTGTGATCATTACTCCAGTCTTCAGTGTCACATGATCCTTCAGAAATCAGTATAATATGATGATTTGATGCTCAAGAAACATTTTTCATTATCATCAATGTTGAAAACAGTTATTTACATTTTTGTTTCAGGATTCTTTGATGAATAGAAAGTTCAAAAGAACAGCATTTATCTGAAAAATAATCTAATCATAAGTGACTTCTTTTAAAAACATTAAAAATCTTACCGACCCCAAACTTTTGAATGGCAGTGTATATATGTATATGTATTTTGTAAATATATATAGGAACACGTAGTTTGTTGTGCCTTGTATATAGGCATGTGTAGGGCTGCATAAAATAATAACAATAGCCTAGATAGCAGGCAGCCTATAAATCGTTAAAAATGAACACTTTTCAGTAACACTACACTAGACAAACATATATTGTTTGTCATATGTTACTTCAAATATTTCTATTCGTTATGAAATGAGATGAGTTTGTCGTGAAGCCTAATGTGTGTCGTGTTTTGCTTTTCAAACACACAGCGTGACTCAGACCCAAACTCAGCGCGTGCAGCGATCGAGCCGCTCCAAACTATGAAACATTGTTGTTACATTATACATCTACGTTTGAGCAGATATCCACAAACACAGTATTTAACAGTAAACACAGGTCTAAACATTAAAATATTCACCATATTAGAATAAACACTCATACTAGCATAGGCCTACTTGAATCTCATTTCATAACATTTTAGGCTGCACCAGTTTGAGTTTAGTAGCTACAATGTAAAGTTTATGCAACAATAAAACACTTACTATTATGTCTCTTACCTTAAAAATTGTTCTCATAATAAAAATGTGTCCTTCTTAGGTAAATCCAAGGTAAATCCACAGCACAAACAGTCTTCCAAACTGATGAAAAGTATAGAAATACTGGAGTCGCTGATTCTTTGTTTAGAGCTGATGAGGGCGTTAACAGCTCTGCGTTCCTTCACGTGGATCATTTGAATGAGAACAGCTGCGCGCGTGGGGGTGTGGTCAAATTAAAGTTAATGAGCTCGGGCTGGAGAAACTGTACATGTCGTTGCTTTCATACGGATTTCTTAAACCGAGAATATTTGTTTTTGATATGATTTACTTCATTTAAAAAAGGAGACTTCGAACTTTGTAAAGACATTACTTTCATGTGTGGGTGGCAAGTATTGGCTGAGTTACAGATCATGTTCTGTCACGTTTCAGAATGAACTTCACATTGAGAGAGAAGACAGAATGTGCATCATGTTTTTTTTCTTTATTTTACGAAAAACACAACTGTTTGTTTTTATTATTAGTGTACACACAAAAAAGAAGACATTTAACAGTTTTTAAAAATGTATAACACTTGTCTGTATGACAAAAATCGATGGAGTTATTTGAGTTTCTTTTGCACTGATAAGAAAAAAAGCGAGACGCGCGATAGCCGACCTCAGAGGGTTAAGGCTGAGATGAGAACAGATTTTGTGGCTCAGATAAAGTCCAGGTCTGGTTTATTTATTTTCTCTTGGCTGACATGTGGCATTGCTATGGCCTGCTTGTCACCCAGATCTGGCAAACAGGAGTGGACCACCCAAGGGTCGTCATTCAACACCACATGTGGACTAGATCATCATTCCCTGTGGGCCAGATCTGAGCAGTTACAATGTTGCTATGTGGGTAGGTGGGGCTGTAAAAGGTGAGGATTAATGAGCAGAGTGGTGGGAGACAAAACAAAATTTATGCTGACTAAAGACTGACTTAACACTCAGAACTGACGAAGAGCTTATGAAGAGCTGTAGTACTCCACAAAGGTTTTCTGGAAACTTGTGGATTTTGACAATCCTAAAAGGCAACAGTTTTGAGATTTGGTGAGTGTGATATTCGTGATTTTTTATCAGGCATGAAAACTCCTCACCTTTTGGCGAAATTCGCCATTTTAAAACCAAAATGGGTCACCTACGTGATTTGTGCAGATCCGATGAGAAAATATTTATTGGGGGGGTCGTGGTCGTGGCCAGCATTTACCCGCTATATCTCTATAAATACCATAATCTTCGCAGTTTTAAAAAAAACAATCATTATTCCTAATGCCGAAACTGACAGCCAATCCGAGTCAGAGTAGGGCAGAATTGTTTTCAAAGTCTATTACACCGCGAGTCTGACAACTGGACACACTGCCGAAAAAAAGAACCGCACGTCGCCAAGCAAGCCTGAGGTAAGTTAGCTTACAATGTTAACTGTCCTGTCAGATACAGACAGCGATGTTGCCAGTGTCATTATTTTGACATAGAAGAGTGCGGGATATTATCACGAGTGGGTGCGGGCGCAGTGAGCGCTGAGCGAGCAGGAACGAGTAGTGAGTTGTCGTCGAAAAAGATGGATAACGCAAAAAAGCTGTCGGGGCTAAAAAAAGAAAAGAGGGGAAAGGAGATGGCACGTAAATTGATGCGACAGCAGCTTAATAAGTGGATGGTGAAAGGCTACAGGTAGGATTTTGTTTTGTGTGACGTCCAGGCATGTAGGCTAATGCCATCGGGACTACCGGGAGATTCCCGGTGGGCTGACGTGCTTTTTGGGCCGATACATCTCATACTTTTTTGTTTTGTGTTTTGTCTTAACGGCCCATAAAACTCGTATATGGGCGGCCCATTCGTTTTGTTTTGCTCAATTGGCGGCGCTGGGTTAGTGCGTAATTAGTGTGTAATGCATTGGTCAAAAAAAAAGTCAGCGTTTTTTTTTTTTTTTTTCTGACACCCCATGAAACACGTAGATCAGCGGCCCATTGGTTCTTTTCTTGATTGACACTGGGCTGCCCAATCACATCTTTAATGTGAAGTATAGAAATATACTCTTTCAAGTATAGAAATTAGTACAAATCTAATTATGGAAGTTTCCTTTATTTTTCAGTGCGTTTGTTTTACAATATATGGCTATAACCAGGGCTCGACATTAACGCTTGTCCGTTTGTCCGGGACAAGTGGATTTTTTGAAGGGACAAATAAAAGAGAATTTTACTTGCCCGACCGGACAAGTAGCCTGATTAGAACATCAATAACAAAAATAAACAAATAACTAGGGAATCACTAAACCGAGAGAATGATTCTGATTTTATTACATTTATTGTAAGTTGCGATCGATTGTGGATAATGTATTACCATAGATAGACTGTAAAAAAAACTGACGGTAAGGTTGCGCTGTTGACGCTCGCGCAGCTTCTCGAGGAGAAATCTACACAAATGAGCGAAGCACACACACACTCAGTTAACAACATACTGCCTATAAAAAATCTAAATGTGGAGTTTTTATATTTTTAACATATGTTAAGCAACCTCAATTATTTTTCCTGAATACCATCACGATTGAAAATGTGACATTGAGTTCCTACAACAGTTCAATAAACAGTTAAAATTAAGTCACTTACATTTTAGGTGCAATATTGCCTGTTTTTGTTCTGTTTCAGCAGCGAAAATAGTTCCAAACAAAAATCACAGCAGAACCACGGCGCATCTCACAGGAACACTCAACCTGGTTTCATTACTGAATGATTCAGCATTTTGAACGAATCGGTTGAGTCAAAGATTCAATGACCCATTCATAAACATGTCTCATTCTTGAATGAATCAGCCGTTTGAACGAATCGTTTGATTGAAATAATCAATGACTCACTCATTAAGACGGTCGCCTGCCACCACCTACTGGCGGTTTAGTGTTATGTTTAAAAGTAGTATCATTCTTTCCAACGTTTCTTATTTGTATATTTAAATCAATTTCATAACATTATTTTATGCAGTTGTAATTTTTCAGTGTAAATTATTTAATTTGATCAGCCCTACCTAGGGTAACAGCCCTATAATGTCTTATTATTCTAAATAATTGAATGTATTGATCAAATTTAGGAATTTAAAATGAAAGATGAAGCATACATTTAATACGATTGGGGGAGGAGATGCCCTTTAAAGGTGCAGATATTACAATATGCCGATTTAAATATCAAAGCTGATTGAACACTGATGAGAATATTGATTCAGAATAAATTAACAAAAAATAAAAATAAATAAATAAATCCGGACAAGCAACTTTTTTACTCGGACAAGTGAATGACAGATTTACTTGTCCGAAGGACAAGCACATGAAAATGGGATTAATATTACAACTATTATTATGTAGTAGTAATGTAGACAGACACTGTAACTAACAGAGTTCAGAATTTTTCTTTGCTTAATTTGCACCAGATTGATGAATTTAACATTAAAAAGCACAACATTTTCTTACTGGGGAGCATGCCCCCGAACCCCCCTAGAGGGACAGAGGTACACTCACCACAGTGATCCAAAAATTCTGTGAGAAACACTGCTATAGCTATGCCAATGCAGCTTACAGCTTTTTGGGGGGGAATTCATCACTGTGGGGTATAGTTCAATTCTATTAATAAGTGATTTTTTCTTTTTTTTACTTATTTTATCTGTTAACTCTCACTCGTTCCTACTCACTCATTACATTTATCTTTTTTTTACTTTTTTTTTTTTTGTATATATATATATATATATATATATATATATATATAAGTTGATTGGATTGGATATTTTGCTGCCGCATCCTTCTCACCTTTTTTACCCCTGACCTGTTTTCATGCCTGTTATATATTAGAATTTTTTACCGATATTTAGGCTGATGTTGTTCCAACCCCGTAAGAGCTTCGTTCATCTTCGGAACACAAATTAAGATATTTTTTATGAAATATGAGTGCTGGATCACTCCTCCACAGGTTTATGAACACTAACTTGCTGGCCCAGAAAATGTATTAAAGACATTGTTAACATAGTCCAAGTGACTCCAGTGGCTCAATCTTAAGTTTATAAAGCGACGAGAATACTTTTTGTGCTCAAAAACAAACAAAAATAATGACTTTATTCCACTTTTCATTTCCTTCTCTCTGGGCCTTGAGTCTTTTCACGTAGTGTTTAAGCGTAGCGCGTCTGTGTTGCACGTCACCACGTATCACACATGACCAGCGTCACCCAATAGTATTTGCCGATAACGATAGTTCCACCAATCAACTATCTGTACCGATTAATCTGCAAAAACGATGAATCGATTACTGATAATACTGATAATACCTACCATTAATGGGGAAGGAAATGCTTTCGACATATTTGTGAGACCTTGAGAATGAATGTACACATGTAAACTTGTTTGTTCCCAATTAAACTTCACAGAGTAGCTAACTGTTAATCTAGTAATATGGATTTATACAAAAATGCTAATATATTTATTGAAAGAAAATGTCAAAAGGAGTGTTTCAAATATTGTGTGTCTTTTGGACAATCTTTTCAAATATGTAACAAATTGTGCAACAATTTCTTTTTTTAGATGTTTCTTCTCATCGAATTTATGGAAACAAAGACTGTCAACATCATATCTGAGTCATGGTTCAAGGATGGTGTCCCTTGGTGGCCAAATTATAAAAGTGATGAACGTGTAAATAGAGCTATCCAAAAATGTGAAGAGCCAGGAGCAGACTGGACAAAGTTTGATGTTCGAGTCCTCTCAAGATCTGGTAAGGATCTGCTTTAGAAACATAATTATGTTATGAAATACACCAACTTTGTAAACCAACTTAACAGATTTTTTTTTCTTTTATATTTTGTTAATCCTGATCAGGTGATTACCTTAAAGCAAGAGACAAACTGAGGGCCTCACTGACTTGTAATACCTCTGAGTTACAAACAGATGAAGAAGAGGAAGAAGTCATTAGGAAGAGAAAAATTAAGCCAAGGTTTCATATTCCGAGACTGACACATATGCATAATTTAGAAATATATTAGTTAATTATAGTGTTGTCATAAGTACAGACTTTGATACCAAGTCGGTATTGAAATTTTAAAGAATCTGATCAACAACCCTCAAAATGCTAAAGGGAAAGGCTGTTATCGTCACATTTTTTAATTTTCAGTACCGACTTGGTACCAAAGTCGGAACTTGTTTTGACAACAGTACTATAGAGCTCACATATTAGGTTGTGCAAACATATTTTTTGCTATGGTGTAATTAGCTTTAATTGTCAAAGCAAGCAATGTATTCTTTGTAGAGTGAATACTGTTTCTTACAGTACTACAGAGCTCCGGTGAAACAAAGATTCGTAGTACAGAGTTAGTAGGCTAATTTAATATTTAGTGTGCCTAGTTGAGTGTACGCAGTTATTATAGTTTTAAATAAATTTGTTAATGTTTGTAACCATGCCCAAAATAATCAATATGGTCCGTTGTAATTTGTTTGTTAGGCAAATCTTTGGTGATACAGATTCTGACAGTGAGCCAGAGGGTGGTATAAAGAGGAGATACCACAATCTCTCAACTTGTCTACTGCCACTTATTCCTCCACCTACTCCTGACATACCATTAACTGAATCTTCTTCTTCCACTGGTATATTCCTGTATTTCCGTTGAATCCTTTTGTAACCAATGTTTTTGTTAATATCTAGCTGTTTAGTTGTCACATTAAAGGTGCCCTTGCATGGATTATTTTATTATTTTAGAATGTTCCTGGGGTGCCCTTATAATGTAAGTATGTTTATAAGATCAAAATTTGTTATAATTTAGAAATAAAAGGCATTATTCCTAGCCTGATTTTAGCCTCTGATTTGAACGCTCTGTTTGAAGGGGCGTGTCTGCTGTGAGACTTCAGTGTAAACGCCCACTGCTGTGATTGGCTGCTGTGAGACTTCAGTGTAAACGCCCACTGCTGTGATTGGCTGCTGTGAGACTTCAGTGTAAACGCCCACTGCTGTGATTGGCTGCTGTGAGACTTCAGTGTACACGCCCACTGCTGTGATTGGCTTCTGTGAGACTTCAGTGTAAGCCTGTTGATCACGTGAATGAAGATCTTATCATTGCAACGCAGTTTCTGCACTCTCACTAATGATTTCACCAATGCACCCATGATGTAAATACAGTAAGAGCTTCGCTGTGCAGCGTAACAGCGTCATTGATTTCATAACGAGTTTTGTCAAGTGTCCAGATAAACTGGCGCTGTGTGATTGACAGCTTGGGCGATTGGAAAGGGATTGTTCTTTGATCGCTATCTGTATATTAATCAAAGTTTAAGTACGATTATTTTCATCCTACTAAGAGAAACGACGTGAAGTTGATCGTTTAGTCGCTGGCTTGATTTACTGATGCATAAACAGTATTGAACGAGATTATCTGTCTGAACTTGAACAATTACACATCAGACATTCACATAACCCAATGGTTCTTCAGAGTTAGTTAATGTGTTATTCACTTAAAAAACCTAATTACTGTCATTTCCATGTTTCACAGCAGCAACACCACCACCCTTTAATACAGCTGCAATGCCTTCCAGTCCTCTGTGCCACTGCTCTGTTGGATATGACCCAGATCTGATGCATCCTGAAGATGGATATTATACAGGTAAACTTTTTTTGCTTGCAAGCTTTGCTCATCAAAATGATAACTTATGGGCAAAAACAATGAGTTAATCTTGCCTCTCCCTGGTCTCAGTGCCTCCAGTTGCTATGCCTACCTCTCAACTGCCATCACGCTCTATGGGCCACATCACTGCCACGCCTCAAACGTCAAACGAGCATTCCTTCAGGCCCACGTTTAGACTGGGGAAGACGGGCACTGGACCTATTCCTTGCTCTGGTAAAATCCTTTAAATTTAGAACATTCTGTGAGTACAATTTTTCCAATTATATAGATTAAGAAAACTTTTTGGTCCTTAAATGCTTCCTTAACTCTTTTTGTAGCTGCTCAGCTGCACACTCTAACATTGTTAGAAAATCTTAAGGAACAGCAAACGCAGCTTGCCTTTGCTGTCCATAATCTTGCTGCACGACTGGGGACAGAAACTCCTGTGGCTGAAATGCCTCACGGTATTAGTGTTCCACTGGCCACTATGCCTGAAGTTGAGCAGTTGGAGGAGTGGCTGAAAGATTCAAAAAACGTACGGGCTAAACAAAACATGGTGTGTTTATTTTTATTATCTAAAGTGTCACGATTTGGTGTTTAATTTTGTTTCAATAAATTGCATTTGGGTTCTAAGTGCTTGCCTCCAATGGACCCTAGTTACATAAAGTTACTTCACGATTGCTGTGCAAATTTACTCTGTGCCTATAATAGTATTCACTGCTCTCATCTATATTTTCAGATCATTAATCAAAACAGAAAATAGAATTATACAGTTTTATATCATGTATTTTTGTCTTTTCAGATATCTGCTCTGGGTGCTGTGGGAGGACAAATCGTCAAAAACATCACATGGAACATACTGCACAGGCTGTTCTCAGACTCCGTAGCTAAACAAATAAACTGGAAAGGAGTCAATGGGAAGAAGTCTTTTAAAGAAATGCACACAAGAAGTTTGTTGATCAGTAAGTATGATATAATACCTTTAAGTAATAATAATAATAATAATAATTCATTACATTTATATAGCACTTTTCTAGGCACTCAAAGCGCTCTACATAGAACGGGGAATCTCCTCAAACACCATCAATGTGCAGCATCCACTTGGATGATGCGATGGCAGCCATATTGCGCCAGAACGCCCACCACACACCAGCTTACTGGTGGAGAGGAGACCGAGTGATGAAGCCAATCAGTATATGGGGATGATTAGGAGGCCATGATGGACAAAGCCCAAGGGGCAGATTTGGCCAAGATGCCGGGGTTACACCCCTACTGTTTTTTTTTTTTTGAAGGACACCCTGGGATTTAATATTATTTAATAATATTTATGGCTAAGATATAACTATTTCTTAAAATTAATTTCTTACTTTAGTAATTCAGTCCCATCAAACTACTTTTGTGATATCTGATTCTGATAAATTTAAAGGGATAGTTCACCCAATTTTTCACCCACAGTTCACCCACAGGTATTGAGTTTATTTTGCTGGTGTATGTTTCCCTTTAAATTAGTATTTAAATCATTGAAATACCTGTTTATCCCTTAAATGATCTACATTACTGAAGAACTATCAATTAGGAGCTTATTAGTCTGGGGAAGTTGGAGATGTTTATTGCACTTTTTTGTTTTGTTTTCAACAGGAGCTGTAAGGAGTAACCAGTCCTCTACCGCTGCAGCAGACACTGATATCGATTCTTATGCCATCCATTGGTTCAATCTTGCCTCTGACCGTGGCGGCGGCCGGAAAGAGCGTGCAAGAGCCAAAGAGGCATTAACTGAGGTAAATTTCAGATAGAAGCAGCATAAGGGGGGTTTCACATTTTACAAGCCATCAGGGTGGTTCCCAAGAACTAATGGAAAGATTTCTCAGTCTAATTCAGAACATTTCAAAAACATGTCTTCATCCAGCGCTTACACAGCGTTTGAAAGCAGGTGTCTATCAGCGGATCCATCTATCGGTGGTAAGCGGTCAGTGAAGACAACATGTTTTTGAAACGTTGATCATTGTAGCCAATCACAGACATTATATATGTTGAGCACATGGACACAATGGCCAATCAGAGACATGTTGAGCCCCTCAGCAGTCAGATTTCTCATTTAATGGTAATTACATCTACTGTTTTCATTAAAGTCCCTGTAAAGGCAATTCTATAAAAAAATTCTAAACGTATTATAAATGCTAGAAATGTATTGCTAAAACATATTACAAAGACTGAGAACTGTGAAGTACTGAATTGTGGAGTTAGACCGTTAAACAGTTTTTCACCATTGCTGTGATCTGGATTTTTTGGGCAGGGCTAAAACGGGGGCTCGGTGATGCACTGAAACCACCAAGGTCTTGGACACGCCCCTACCTGATGACGCACTAGAGTCACTGAGCCTATCGCAGCTCAATCGCGAGTTACTATCAGCCTACAGTTTACTAGCTACTATGCCCACGGCTCTGGCTATGCCTTCGTCACATAAATGCATATAACCAGAATGCGATCACTTCCAAAACAGATCGGTGTCCTTATTTAAATTTCCGAAAAATTATCATATCAAGAAGAGGTGGATTAATCTTGTGAAGAGCTAACGTTACCTTGATGGAGAGCTGATGATCACCAACAACACCCGCCTATGTAGAGATCAGGAGTTAGTCAACTTAGTTAGCAACGATGGTTTTGGAAACGCACCCCAGGATAGTTTATAAACTTTCGTCGGAGACAACTGGAATTCAATGATGATCCGTTGTTACTGGTGGTGAATGGGGCCGAACCGACTATCTCCCGCCTCGGCCTTCATCCTCCCGTCGCGCCGTCAACTGGTGCCATCATTGGCAGAGCGTGCCTGCGAGACTGCGCGAGCCATCTTTCCCGCGAGTGGGCGTGGTTTCAGCGCAGCCAGCGGACATGCCCCCAGTGTTTGACAGCAGAGACTACTGCTCATTCATTCGAGATTTTGATAGCTTATTTTATTTACTTGGCGGCTTTTTTAATCATTCAAATTTGGCTGGGTGGCTAATAACACATTTTTCTGTGGTATGACAAACTCAGAACACATACTTAATTTTGACTTTACAGGGACTTTAAAGACTAGTTTACAAATAAAAAAACAGCAGTGTCATAATATTATATTATTAGCCCAAATACAGACAATACAAGTCAACTTAAAATAGGTCCATTTATAGTCAATCAATAGTCTGTCTCTGAACTCTGCTTCAATAGATCTCAACAAAACTAACGGCTTTTTTCTTTGTCTTTTGTTTGCAGATGCCTCATGGGAATTAAACGGCAGTTCTGAAGGGGTTTAGTTCCATGGCTTTCCTACCCGTTCTGTTTGGTTCTTGTTGTATGATGAACATTTTTGGGATTCAGCTTTTTGCGGCCTCTTTGCTACTGTTTTTGGGACAAATAAAGTTAGTACACAGCACAAGCATGTTAATGTATGTAAATTGAGAAGTTCTGAGATTAACTATTTTTGTACCACTGTTTGAAACTTTGTAAGCCCAGCAAGTACTTAAGTGGTTTATGAAATAACATCTAAAGCTTGTTTTTGTAACTTATCTGAAGAATCAGAGAATAAGTTACAGTCTGTTTTGTCTTGTTAAATTAGAAAACTTACTGCATCAAATGTAAATTATTATATTTTTCATGTGAAACTACTTCTACTACACTAATTGCAAGGAATGTCTTGCTTTCATAAACCAACAAGCCACTAATAAACCACCTATCTTCCTGAGTGTGAACTTTGATTTTAGCTCTTGTGAAAAAAATATCAAAAGAAAAGATGCACAGTGGCACTGTTTTTGCATTTTGTTTATTCAAATAAATGGACGATGGATCAAAATAAAAGCCCTTGAATGTCAAATTTGTTTTTTTCCGAATGCATGATTATTGTGAATTAGTGGATTAGTGAATTAGTGCTAGTGAATTCTTGAAAATTCTAGATATGTATATTACTAGCGTGTGTGTGTACGGTCTACAAAATGAGCTGGCCCTGATCCGGCATGGTTCTGGACCAGATTCAAAACAGAGCTGGACCAGATCTGGCCCACATCTGGGCCAAATCGCCATAAAGGAATCCGGAGCTGGCCCAGTTCTGGTCCAGATGAGGAAAAAACGGATCGGTGCCGGTATTGGCCCGTTGTGCCAAAAGACACCGGCCCGGGTCCGTTGTGCGGATCTGGCCCAGAACTTACGAAGTGTCTGGGCCAGATCTGGGCCAGATGATTTTTGCTATCTGGGAGATAAGTAACGTTACTGGCGCTGTTTAATGCGTTTGAGATGTGGTGCTTTCCTCAGTGCTTAACTTACATTTCACTGGTATATTCTCCATCTGTAAATGTTAGAAAGTCAAACAAATATGTCCATTTCACTGTCAGGAGAGGACGAGCTTCTGCAAGTGAATCTCCGCTAAAATTCAAGCTTCCGTTAATGAGCGCCGCCGCGCGCATGCGCGCCAAACAGACTGAGCACAATAATTCTGACTAAAATATACATGTTGCTAAAATATTTGTTGTTGGAGACAATAAATGTGCCATATGTGGAATTTTAAACCTACAAGTATATTTTTATGAAAGTGACCATTATAATGTGGTAATCAAATGCAGGCTAAAATAATTAGCTTTTAATTTGCTTTTGTTTTTATTTTAATTTTTAGTTTAGCCTTTAGTCATTTTAAAAACAAAGTTTTTAGATTGTAATGTTACATTTTAGAATGTAATGTGATTTTAACCACCTTTTTGCACATAATATAGCCTATTGCATAGCCTACATTACATTCCCTATATTTGTTTCCATATCCTTCAATTTCAACGTTGTTTTGTTCTTCATTTTTTTTTTTTTTTTTACATTGACAGTTTTTTTAGGTCATAAATGTTAAACAAATTACAAAAATAATCAGGCAAACTAATATACTTTTGTCTAATTTCGCTATTTTGAAGTGAAAATAGGCCTATATAACGTTACTCATCACTCATGTAATGTAATAATTATTTTACTGTCATTGTGAGGGGACAAGAAAAATTAATCCTAATGTATACAATAAATATAGTTTAATGGAAAAGTGCTTTTCCTTATATTTCTTTAGGGCCAGTAAAAATATAGAAGGGGCCAGCAAAACTCTGATCTACTGGCCCTGGGGGCCAGTGGAGATTTTTTTTTATGTTGAGCCCTGCTCACAACTATCTTCCTTTTTTAGAAAGAAATGGTATCTGCAAGGATTTTCAGTCAGGATTTAGACTGTTCCATAGTACTGAGACAGCTCTCATTATGCTGCGTTCACACCAGACGCGAATAGAGCGTCAAATTCGTGCCTGCCGCGTCTAGTTATACGCTTGAACACTTGAATCCATTCGTGCGTCAAGAGCGAAATTGACGCGTGTAAAAAACTAAAGTTTGAAACGAAATTTACGCGCGTCTGAGGCGAAATCCGTTGGCGGCCATCTTTTTACAAGATGGCTGATGTTGATCGAGAGAGTCAACGCTCTGTATTTGCTCTGGAGAGCAGAACAGCGGCGTATGGGTCGTCGTCGCCGTACTTGGGTCCACCAGACCCTCCGGAGGCGAACCCAGTTTGGCGAGTTTCACCATTTGCTCCAGGAGCTGCGCCTGGATGACGGCCGCTTTCAGCGGTACTTCCGCCTGTCCCGCGCCCAATTTGATGACCTGCTGACCTGCATCAAAGCGAGGATCACCCTCCAGGACACCAACTACAGGCGCTCTATCCCAGCTGCGGAGCGCCTGTCCATCTGTCTTCGGTTAGTAAATGTATATGATATTTTAAATACAGTATATATAGAGTATATTCAATATGCTAACATATGCTATGCTATCAATGTTTTTTAAACTGGTACGGATACCACTGTTGGTGCTCTTTCTAGTGATACTCAGTTAACTGCTATAACCTAACGTTAGACATTAACCTAGAAATTAAAATATTCTCTTGGCAGACATGATACTGTCGTGTCTCTCTGTAATACACAGTGATCTTTCTAGTGATACTGAGTTAACTGCTATAACCTAAACATTTTAATATTCTCTTGCCAGACGTGATACTGTCATATCTCTATCTGTAAGCAATATGTAGTGCTTGATTTTTGTGAATATGTAGTGCTTGATTATTGGCATTTTAATATACCATTTTGTTTTTGGAGATTCAAAACTTAGTAAAAGTGTAAGCAAACAAACAAATATGGTGAATTTAAGTAAAATAGACTGTTGATTGTATAGTTGAATATGATTATGATTTCCATTACACAAGAGTAGATGTTAAAACTAAATGCTGATTTGTACTCGGCTTTCGCCAAGATATAAGCACCAACTAAGACGTAGCTTTACAGTAACCTATGCTTCTCCATCCATTTACGCTTCTTTATTATGGTGATGTGAATCTCCTTCTGTCTGGTGTTAATAGCTGCAGTGTATTTTGCGCATCAGCACACTTAACGGCTGCAACCACAGTGCGGTCCCCCCATGACAACCGTCTGGATTGAGCTGAGTAGGGGACATCTCTAGGGTAGGGGTCCCCCACTCAACTCAGCCCAGCTTACTGACATTTACATCCTTCCTGCTGCTGAGGTTGCTCCTTCCTCGTAGTTCACATGTCATGTGACCTAACCACAATCTCTCCGCAACCCAACTATACGCGCCGACCCGTTTGACTAAGGCTGTCGAGCCCCACTGCCGACGTTAAAGCAGGTTCAGTGGCAACGGTTCCGTATGGCATACTACCGCAAAACACAATATCTGTCCAAACACCAATCTTCATTCACGCAATATACACAGGAACGTAATAACTGTAATTACTATGCAAACTATACAAATAAACCAACAGACTCTTCAAGATTTTCAAGAATTCTTCGAAACCGTACCGTGGCGGCCTGTACACAGCCAGCCAGAATCTTTCTGTCTCAACCACAGCCAGTTGCTGCTCCTCTCTGCTGCTTCAGATAAGTTCTTTACTGTGCGACACAACTCTTGGCCACTGACTCCGACGTCTCTGAGGAACCGGGTTGTGGAGTGTGCCACAAATCCTCGACAACCCACTTCCACTGGATAAACCCGCACTCTCCATCCTCGCTGTTCTGCTTCAGTGGCCAGCTGAGCATACCGCAGATTCTTCCTCTGATTTTTTTGCCTCATCTACAGCATCCTCCCACGGCACTGTTAACTCTATCAGTTGAACAATGCGTGCTGATCCAGACCACAAAACAATATCTGGTCGTAGGTTAGTGGTGGCAATCTCAGGTGGAAAAATAAGCCATTGATCAAGATCAGCCAGCATTTTCCAGTCCCTAGCAGCTTCCAGTTGTCCTGGGCGAGAATTGGTTTTAACACCTTTTCTTCGTGGTTGCTCGCCTGGGCGGAGGAATATTGTCTTCTGTGTGTAATGTTTTGCTAGGACAGGTGGCAACTTATTGGTCATGTTACGGTTGTCTTCCAATGCTAAAGCCAAACATCGGAGTACTTGGTCATGGCGCCAAGTAAACCGACCTTGGCTAAGAGCCACCTTACACCCTGTCAAAATGTCCCTTAATGTGGCAGGTGATGAACACAAAGGACAAGAGGGATCCTCTCCTACCCAGAGGTTTAGGTTCTGTGGTGATGGGAGAACATCATATGTTGACCTGATAAGGAAACTGATCCTACTCTCTTCCATTGACCAAAGGTCTTGCCAGCCCATCTTGCGTTGTTCCACACTCTCCCATCTCATCCACTCTCCCTGCTTGGCCTGGGAAATGGCCTTTATACACCTCATCCTCTCCTCCTGCTTTTGCACTTTGTTGACTACCAGCTTCCTCCTTTGAGCTGGGGCTGCCTTGTGCCATTTAGGAGGAGCTAAACTGAGCCCAAAACCCCCTCTTCCATGCTGTACCTGTCCCACGATATCACCAATTTGAAGGGCAGCCTTTGCCTCTTCCACAGATTTCTTTGCTGACCACTTTCTACCAGTTTTTAACACAGGTGCTGCCTTCCCTTACACATTTGTCGCGTGACTCTACTAAGGTCATTTCCAGTCTGACCGTGGCACACTTAAACTCCTCGGTTAAAGCAGACTGGCAGCTGCAATATTCCTTTACTGTAAAGTCCCACTCTGCTGAGGCAGCGTGGAACTCCCAACCATTTCCTGATATTTTAACTTATTAACGCTTCCAGCTTATCCACTGTTGTCAAAGAAACCTTGTACACAGTCAGTGGCCACAGCAACCTCGGCAGTAGACCAAACTGAAAGCACCAGAATTTTAGTTTGCCTGGTAGAGCGCAGCTGTTTATGCTCTTTAACCCTTCCACTGCTTGTCGTCTAATTTCTCCCACTCGAACTGTGTCCTTTAGATCCCCATCGTACCATCTCCCAAGACTCTTCACTGGCTTCTCAGAAACTGTTGGTATTAATGAAGAATGTTTTATCTACTACCTTGCCTTTAATTATCGAGATGCTCCTTGATTTAGAGGGCTTAAATTGCATTCGTGCCCATTCAATGTTATCGGTTAACTTACCCAATAACCGATTAGTGCAGGCTACTGTTGTAGTCATGGTTGTCATGTCATCCATGTATGCTCTGATTGGTGGTAGTCGCATCCCAGAAGCCAAGCGCTCTCCTCCTACTACCCATTTTGATGCCCTAATGATTACTTCCATTGCCATGGTAAAAGCCAGTGGAGAAATGGTGTATCCTGCCATTATTCCAACCTCTAAGCATTGCCATGTAGTGCTGAATTCTGGAGTTGAGAAACTAAATTGCAAATCTCCAAAATAGGCTTTCACTAAATTTGTTATCGACATCGGTACCCTGAAAAAATCAAATGCTGCCCAAAGAAGCTCATGTGGCACTGAACCATATGCATTAGCCAAATCCAGGAATGTCACATGGAGCTCCTTCCTCTCCTTTTTAGCTGATTGAATTTGTTGCCAGATAACATTGATGTGTTCTAAGCATCCTGAGAACCCTGGAATGCCCGCTTTTTGAACTGAAGTGTCAACAAAGCCATTCTTTAATAGGTAGGTTGACAATCTCTGAGCAATAATGCTGAAGAAAATCTTACCTTCGACGTTTAATAGTGAAATAGTACGAAACTGACTGATGCTTGTAGCATCTTTTTCTTTGGGTATAAAGACTCCACCTGCTCGGCGCCATGCTCTAGGTACAACCTGCTTTTCCCATGCCACTGTTATCAATTTCCACAGAATTCGTTCTTGCCACTGGGGACTCATTCAGGACCATAGCATCTAGCTACAGGGTTGGTGTCTCCACAGTTTGCCAGATCGTCCCCCAGGTAGTGACTGCCATCTGGGACTGCCTTGTGGAGGACTACATGGCTGTGCCCACCACTGATGACTGGAGGTCCATCGCAGAGGGATTCCAGGAGCAGTGGAACTTCCCTCTGTGCTGTGGAGCAGTGGATGGGAAGCATGTGGTGATCAAGGCACCCCCCAACTCAGGATTCCTGTTCCACAACTACAAGGGAACCTTCTCCATCGTTCTCCTTGCAGTTGTGGATGCGAAGTATCGCTTCCGGGTGATCGATGTTGGGGGATACGGCAGGACCAGTGACGGTAGGATTCTTGAGAACTCTGCATTTGGACAGGCTCTCCGGGCTGGCACACTTCATCTGCCTCCTGACCACCCTCTACCTGGTGCTAAAGACAGAGGACCCCAGCCCCATGTCTTTGTGGCTGATGAGGCGTTCCCGCTGCGGAGGAACCTCATGCGGCCCTTCCCTGGACGCACCCTTCCTCCAGAGAGGCATGTCTTTAACTACCGTCTCTGCAGAGCCAGGCTGGTGGTGGAGAACGCCTTTGGCATCCTCTCCTCACAGTGGAGGATGTACCGCCGCCTCATTGAGGTCCACCCTGAAGTTGCGGAGAAGTGTGTGAAGGCGACGTGTGTTCTCCACAACTTCATGGGGTATTCGGAAGGGAGAGAGGCACCTGCTGTGAGGGGCGCGGGACATGCTGGAGAGGAGCCACTGCCAGGTCTGGGTCGGGTTGCGGCCAACAACTCCTCCAGAGAGGCACTCCAGGTGAGAGATGCTTTCATGGCACACTTCTCGGCGGAGGGAGCAGTACCATGGCAGCCGACGGAGTAGCATTTGAAGTCCTCCTCATGAATTCTCCACAACGGCTCTTTTAAGAGCCACCCACAAACCTATAAAGAGCTTGACTTTCTAAAAACAGTTTTCCTCCATTATTATATTTAGTATTTTTTTCCAGGTTGTTAGTAGAGTTAAGCCGGATACTCGGCTGAAACGAGTATCCGGTACGGATAAAGCACTTTTGCCGAGTATGAGTATAATACGAGTAATACGAGTCAATATCTGTGCTCGGATTGAAAAAAAATCCTCATTGGGTAGCTGACTGTGTCTGCGTTCTGTGATAGGCTAGTCACAGCGCCCCTCCCCTACACGCATACAGATTTATTGTGTTGCTGTGTCCCGCTCTGCTCACTCACACACAGAACACTGAGAAGAGAACAGCTCTCTCTCTCTGTCTCTCCCTCAGTCACTCAGGGTTTTTTTTTTCGTTAACGTTTAGGGTTTCTTCAGCTTCAGGTTTGTTTTTTATTTCGGTTTGTAGTACACTTATTAACCAGTAGAGATCTGGTAAACGTGGGGTTTGTTCAGACGTGGTGCTTGGTAGAATGCGACTCGCGTTGCGTCTCTGCCTGTCGGAGATTTTTTTTTCTTTTTTAAACCGTCAGCAGTTTTTTTTTACTTCACGCACTTAGTGTCTGACACTTTTTGCTGTATTTCATTAAAAAAAATAAAGGAAGTAGTGGTATAAAACTATATTACAAATTAAATAGCTAGCTACACACACACACACTCTCTCTCTCTGCCGGTTATCGGAGTTTCTTTTTTTTTTTTACCGTCTGCTGGCTCTAACCAGTTTTTTTGACTTCACGCACTGAGTGACACTTTCTTGCTGTGTTTTATAAAAAAAATAAAGGTAGTTGTAGTATAAATAATATTACAAATTAAGCTGCTACACACACAAACACACTTCTGGGTTAAATCCCGCCCACTTCCGGGTTAGGGCCCGCCCAGTCCGAGTACAGATACAGATAATTCATATGGTTAACACAGATACAGCTACAGATAATGCTGTACTCGCTCATCCCTAGTTGTTAGCCTCAGTTCCAGGCTGTCAGGTCCACAACATGCACATGTATTAAAGGACAAGTTCGGTATTTTACACTTAAAGCCCTGTTTTAAGATGGTTTCTGATGAAATAGAACGGTTAAGATTGAAATTTGGACAAATGCTGCTGTCCCGAGAATTTTCGGTTTCTGTATTAGCACCCCCCCCTCGACAATGGTTTCATAGGGGCACAGGAAGAATCATTCATAAAACGCATTAAACTGGGTTTTACTTTTGGGATTACTTACAAAGCACTAAATGGTTTAGCTCCCCAGTACTTGAGCGAGCTCTTAACGTATTATACTCCTTCACGACTATTGCGATCTCAAAATTCCGGCCAGTTTATAATACCTAGAATATTAAAATCGACTGCTGCCGGTCATATCCTTTTCCTATTTAGCACCAAAACTCTGGAACAGTCTTCCTAACATTGTCCGGGAAGCAGACACAGTCTGTCAGTTCAAATCTAGACTAAAAACACATCTTTTTGACCTAGCATACACCTAACACATTATAAACTTCTATAATTCAATGTTAGGCTGCATAGATTAGGTCAGCCGGAACTGGGAACACTCCCCATAAATCCTGATGGACTCGTTACATCATAAGAAGAATGGCGTCTACGCTATTATTAGTCTCTCTGTTTATCCTGAGGTCTACCGCAGTCTGCCGGATACAGGCCATATCCAGATCTGATGAAGGACCTGCGCCTGGACACGACGACAACGCAGTCCTGAAGTGTCAACTATTCTCTCCCCTGTGAAGGCCTCCTTCCCTTTACCTCTGTACAGATAAATCGTTGTTAAAATAGTTCCGGTTCACATTGCTACTCGGAAGCAATAAATAATTCTGCATTATACATTTTTAAGGCCAGGCAAGTAATTTGTTTAGGTGAATTTGTAAAGAAAGACTACAAGTCTGCGTACATATATATATTCAAATGTGCATACCTATAGATTAAACACATAATACACATGTGCACGCTGTCAGCTTTTCAACAGGTTTGTGTTTTTAAAGCTTGCGCAGAGATAAAAAAATTAATGATATATATATATATATATATATATATATATATATATATATATATATATATATATATTTTTTTTTTTTTTTTCATCAAGGCTAGCACCTTGGAACCTATTTGCGTTCTCAAGCCACCAGGCACTGTTTTGTGCGAATGAGCGGGCCGCAGCGCGTTAAGGGTTTTCTGTTAGAACGGTGTCGTGTTAGCGGCCCCTAAGTTAATAACTAATGATCTTTGCAACGGAAGTGAATCGATCACAACTAACTTTAGCTGGACAATAACTTTATTCTAGAGCTGCTGTAAAGCCAAAACAGTCCGTGTACCTTCGGATAATTTGTTTTTTCGTTTTTGTTTAAAAAACGGAAAAACAAAGAAACCGTTAGTTTATCGCATATTCAAACCTTCTCGTGGACATAAAAAACGAGTTTCAGTTTCTTTTATTTATATTTTTTATTTTGTTTTCATCACACGTTGTTCTAATGCATCAAATGAAAATACAATAAAACCAAAAACGAAAAATGAAGGTTTTTAATGCACAAAGCCCGTATTAGTTCACCGGAAGTATCCACTCGCGCGCGCAATTAGGCTTCACTTCATCTAGTTCACTTATCACCTCCACGTGCGAATAATATGGATACATACGTGCTTTTTCACGGAAACAAAACAGTAACTCTCAAAGATGAAGATATGCGTTCTGAAAAAATGTTGCGCATATTTCTGATAGGTTTGCAAGACTCACAGAAAGATAATTTTAAAGGGGGTTAAATAAGTTAACTACTATGGCAATAAGCTAAGTTAACTAGTACATGACTATTCCTTTACGTTCCTGGAGTTCAACAACCCTAATCAAACACACCTGCCTGTAATAATCCTGAAGAGCTTGATTAGACGGTTCTGATTTGTTTAAGTTGAACTGAACTCTGCTGGTCATGGCCCTCCAGGAACGAAATTGAATAGTCCTAAACTAATAGTTTGGTCTTAGTAAACGACCTATTAGCATGTGAGTATGAATAAATGTAGAGCCATACATGCATTGTAACATTTTTTGCTAATGTATGTACGAAATCTACTAAAGATTTTTAGGTTTGCTTCTAATATTTGACATCTCAGCTGTCAATTCACTTTAATCGATTTCTATAACTGGGACATTTTATATCTATAAAAGTTTTGTAATGTGATTCGGCAGTAAATGTAAAACCTCTGTGCAACATCAATTTATATATCTCATCCTTAAGTTATTAATAACAGTTGTGGAACATATAGGCTGGTATGTGTTCTATCTATGCCAGTGTTTCTCATGCCATGTAGCACTGCACATTTTTCTTTTATGGCACATCTATTGACATCTACAATGTCAGGTGTGTTAAATATGGGAGACATCCAAAACAACAAACACACCTTACATAATGCTTCCTGATGAGCTCCTTTATACTCTAAAATGGATGTGGCATACAAGGGAAACGTGCAGTGCTACAGTCAAGGACCAAGCATGAGAAGCACTGGCATAGAACATATGCCAGCCCATATTTTCCATAAGTGATATAAAGAAAGTAAGGGTGAGAGAAACATTTTAAGTTGCTGTTGCACAGAGGTTTTACATTTACCATCATATTACTTTACAGAACTGTTATAGATGCAACATTGGCCTGCTACATAACTTGATTAAACTGAATTGAATATGTCTGGCTTTGAAATGACATACTATTTTACTCGGCTAATTCTTGTTCTTTTGGTGTAGGTCAGCAGTGACAGTCTCAATGCTGAAGGGTCTTTCAGCTCGTTGGACTTAACATTAAGGGCTCATTATGAAGTCCATGGTGACCCAATTGAGATGCCGCAAAACACCCCATCAACTTCAGCATTTGCTTCAACACCAGTTCAGCCACTTTTCTCTTTTACAAGACCAGCATCATCTGGATCTGTTCTCACAACAACGCCCCATGCAAGCCGAAGTTGGACAAGGTTTGAAAACCTTCTTTTTATATATTAGTTTGTATTATTTCACTTAACTGTGAGGTTTTTTTGAACAGGTTTTATATGTAAACTAAATACTACTAGAGAGTGTTCATCAAATGTTAAATCTGTTTCCAAATTTCAGAGCAATAAATATTGCAGAAGTGCTAGATGCATGGGCGTAGGTTTGGTCTCAGCTTTGGTGGGGACATCCCCACCCCCCGGGAATTATTTTGTTGTAAGATAAGTAACACTGCTTTAATGGCGATTTCCTTTGTCATTTCAGACTGCTGGCAATACAGAATATCACAATACAGAAGTGAATCTACTTCATCTCATTATATTGTATCCTGACCCCGATACACCATCCTGTATACTGTCAATAAAGAGCTAGTATAACTGTATAATCTCAAAAATGCACTCTCAAAAAATAAAAACCTGAGACTGTGTAATGCTGAACAACCAAACATTTTATTTAACATAAATTATTATGTACAATAGTATTTACACTAACAAAAACCACTGTTTATGACTGCAAGATTCTAAGTTAAGGTAGGCTAATTAACATTCAGTGACTTGCTAACGTAGCATTCTATCATGATAGCGCGACTTCTATGAGTCTATCCGTGCTGCACACCCCTAATTAATGCTCCTAACCTTGAAAGATTGCAGAAGCTAGGTTTAACTGTAACAATATCCTGGTAACCAGGATCACCAGTTAATACTATTTTCCACAGTATAATCTGCATTAGAAAGCCTGGTCAGTCACTACTACTGCTAGTTATTTGTGTGGCTAGTTATTTTTGCCTACTACTTACACTCTGCTTTATGAAAAAGCTTCGTATGTCCCCTTTCTTCTTCTTGGGTGACATAGCTGATCTACAAAGTACAAAAAGGGGCAAAAAACGGAATATTAAAATGTTTTACTCTGGCCTTTGTATATGGCAGGCAGAGAGACAGCCCTGGTAACTTACCGTCGGCGTCGTCACGCGCACGCGCACACACACACACACACACACGCACACACCACCCGCTCGCTGCCAGTGAGTGCAAGCACAAAAAGTAGTCCCGGCCCGCGCGTGTAGCCTGCCTGTCAGATACCCCGCCGCCAATCAAATTACGGCGTATCTTGTACTGTCGTCGTCCTGGCCGTTGGAATCGATCCAAATAGCAGCGCAAAGATCCAAATGCAGCGCAAATATCAAAATAGCAGTTCAAAGGAGCTTGCTAAATATTGGTGGGGACAAATTTGTCATCTCAAAATATTGATTGGGACTAGTACCTAGCGTCCCCCCCTAAACCTACGCCCTTGGCTAGATGGCAAACCAGTTCCCAAAAGTGTTGTGGTGGTAAGGTTTACTGAAGCTGAGGGCAGTGTTACAGGCATTGTTCAGAAACTTCAAGCTGACCTAAGGACTACAGAATCTCCTGTGTTGCTGGATTCAAACTGGAACGAAATAATGGATTCAGAAGGAACACGAGGTAACAAAACTCTCACGATTTGTATTATATTGTATTTTCATTTGTTTAGTAATTCTGTTACTGACGTAGTGTCCTTTGTGTGTACTGTATGTGTTAAGGTCCCCAGTATTGGAGACAAACCTCTAGAAAAATTAACGCAATGCTCATTAGCCATTTTTCCAGGCTTCAACACAGACGAAAAATGATGAGGTGATTGATATTACGAAGATTCTGGATTGCAGGACATTTTGGAAAAGATTGAGGAGGTGTTGGAGGCATCTCAAGGTCTGGAGAGTGTTGCTGTCAGACTCCAGGAGCTCACCACACTGGCCACAAGGGAAAGAAACCAAGTCAACATGCAGTAGGCATCACAGCTCAAGGAGGCCGTCACCTGCCTTGTTTGTAGAGGTATGAGACACCAAGGGTCTCATGTATTAACTTCACAATTTACCACACTTAAAGGGATAGTTCACCCAAAAATGAAAATTATCCCAAGCTTTATTCACCCGCAACCCATCCTTGGTCTATATATGACTATCTTTTAGATAAACAGAGATGTATTTAAAAATATCCTTAGTCCTTCAAGGGTTATAATAGTTATGAATGACAGCCCAAATGTTTTAAAGGAGGATCTTTGTCTTACACAAATGCATCGATTCACTTCAGAAGGCCTTTATTATCCCCCTGGAGTCGTATGGATTAATTTTTTTATGGATGGATGCATTTTTTATTTTTTTTTTCAAAATTTGGGCTGCGATTCACAAACATTATCAACCTTGGAGGACTAAGGATATTTTTAAATATATGTCTGATTGTGTTCGTCTGAAAGAAGATAGTCATATACACCTAGGATGGCTTGACGGTGAGTAAATCATGAAATAATTTTCATTTTCGGGTGAACTATCCCTTTAAGGGTTTATGAAAAATAACTTTCCATATGTGTGTGCAGCATTCACACACCCTGGACTCCACTACACCTTTTCTTTTTATGGATGTGTGCGTGAATTTGTGACTCTAAATGGCTAAGCAATGAACTGAACAAAACTGAACAACTTTTCCTTTACCAGCTTTTCTTTTACTTAGTTTCACTAAAGAATGAATAGTGCTGCTTAAATTTATTTTTATTTTGCAACTTATTTTGCAATCAGTATATACTCAAGTATACCTCAACATGCTAAAATGTAGGCAACAAAAAATGTTGATGACATAGTTTTAATGCATATCCTCCATGCTTTTACAGACATCATCAGTGAGCCAATGCTGTCCGAATGTTGCCGGAGCATCATTGGATGTAGAGCTTGCATTGAAGAATGGGCATTAACATCAAACCAATGCTTAAAATGCAGGTCTGAGTTCTCTGTGCTAAACATCATCAGGGTGGCTGGTCTGTCAACTGTTCTAGATGTTGTGAAAGAGTTAGTTTGAAATGTGTTGTACAATGCTTCTCTGAAGAAGCATTTTTTCTTATAGACATGGTGTTCTAGGTTGTGAAATTGCACACAAATGTAAAATCCTTAACTACAGTTTTGTTGTTGTTGTTGTTGTTCTGCAGTGGAGTTTATAATACTTCAGTACAACAGTGTTCCAGGTTGTAAAATTTCACGTAAAAAAAAAACGTATCATCCCAACTTATAGATACCATTGTTATTATACTAGAATTGGTAAGGTGTTTGTTTTCCAGGGAAGAAGTTCCAGGTTGTGAAATCCCACACATTCACAGAGCTGTGCATACATTCCAGGGCAAAGAATTAAGGAGCTTTTAAGATGTTTAATTTTTCTTCCCTCATTGGTATAAAAATTGTGTTTAACATTGTTCAATAAATGTGTTTTAATAAATATTTTGTTCAAACAAGTACTTGCTTGATAAACTTTAATTTGCTCAAATTACAGCTACTGGTTGTACAAATCTTAACAAAAAATAGAAATGTTCATTAAGAAGACTTAATTCACTAAATTTGGTTCACAAAATGAGACCCACAATCTTATTTAAAAATATAATCAATAAATTAAATTCCACTATCTTCACGAAGAGTGCATTTAGAAACTCCGCCTTTAAGGATTCGAATATCGGTGAGTAATGTTAATAAGGCACATAACTGCTTCCTGAATTTCTGTAATTGTTGTTAATTACACTGTTGTAGAGCAGTGGTTCTCAAACCTGTCCTAGGGACCCCTTGCCACTGCACATTTTGCATGTCTCCCTCACCTAACACACCTAATTCAACTTATCAGCTCATTAGTACAGACTGCAAGACTTGAATTAGGTGTGTCTGATGAGGGAGACATACAAAATGTGCAATGGTGAGGGGTCCCTAGGACAGGTTTGAGAACCACTGTTGTAGAGGACAGACAGGCCAGGACACTGATCAATAAAGGACTGCTCTGAATATGCACAGTCCCCTTCTGTTAAGAAAGGGTAGATGCCAAATGTTGTTGGTGTGGTCAGAGAGGATCCCATCTCTTGTAAGTACATGTTTGCAGTGACTATGGAATTGGGTAACAGGTCTTCACTTAACTTTTTGAAGCAACCGCCTTCTCCCAAGGCATTTGGGACACCTCTCCCTGCAAAAAATTAAGTGTTTTTAGTCTGTTTCTCAAAAAAAAAACTGGTTGCTAATAAGAATACCTGGTATTCTGTGGGCATTCCACGAGTCCACTACTCTTCCCACACCAATACGGCCTATCTGGCATGTGAGATCAGACACACAGTAGCGAGTGGTGGGGTCCTCCACGTCAATCATTTCCTGGTCAGTCAGCTGAATCAAAGCCTCCTTAATAGGGTAATTGACCCGGTTGTTTATCTCCGGCCACATTCGCTCAATCCTGTGGTTCTGATTTAAAACTTAAAATTACAATCTTGCAGTCCACCACTTTTACGCGTACTGAATATATGAATCAAAAACATTAACTTACAGAGGGCCTACCAAAGGTTTCAAATAATTGATTAATTATTATTATAAATTTTTTTTTTTTAACTACTCACCTTTGTTGAAGGTGTCTGCTTGTAAGGCTCCCTTACTGTGTTATATCTGTATGCATCTGTATGCAGCTAGGATCTCTTGCATAAATTCTTTCCCACAGTCTACACCAGTACTTCTCAAAGTCCGGACTCCGGTCCGGATCCGGACCCGGAGGGAATTCAATCCGGACCCGCCTCCATTTCGTATTTCAAGAGCACTAATTGTGTGTAAGGGATTAAAAGTGTGGATTTCCCTTTGATAAACGCATGTTAAAATCATTTGTTTATTTTTTGAGATGGTCCGAAATTAAAAGGAAGGCGAGATATTTAAAGTTTTCCTCCGTGATTTAGTTGCCATGACATCCAGTGAGCGTATGACTTTTGACGTAATCGGGCGCAACGCCACACTTCACCGCAGCAAGCGTTTGAATGGGTGTGGAGGATGTCATTGTCCAGGAAAAGAAAAGTTGATGAAGAAAATAGAATTTTCAAAGATGATTGGACAGAGAGGTATGCGTTCACAGATATCCCAAGTCTCCCGGAAGTTCCAGGAGTCTCCCGCATATTGATAGCGGCTCCCTGATGCCCGCAAATTAGTT
The DNA here is from genome assembly GCA_030770095.1 of Gila robusta. Taxonomy (NCBI): domain Eukaryota; kingdom Metazoa; phylum Chordata; class Actinopteri; order Cypriniformes; family Leuciscidae; genus Gila; species Gila robusta. The sequence goes on from JAVALU010002016.1 coordinate 129,327, forward strand.
AAAATCTCCCGCAATGTAGAGCTCGCGAGCTCCAAACCGTGTAGCGCGCACACGGCAGAGAGGGAGAGAGCGACCTTACGTGTGTGTGCGCAAACCCCCAACCCCCCCCCCCCCCACGTCAACAAAAACCAAACATGAGTTTACTAGTTGATTAAGGTTAATAATGTAACATACACAATGTGTTGTCTATTCAGTTTAATTCTGCAGTCATTGATTAGTATTGTATTAATTCCTCATACCCCAATTTTACTATACACATACTAATCAAACACTGCATACATTATTACACAATTAAACTGAAAAGACAGACAACACTTTGTGAAATAGGCACCTGTAAACGAGCTTGGTGGTAAGGTTGATGGACAAGCCTCAGTGCTGATCCAACGCAGCGTTCTGAAAAGCGGAGTCCCTTTGAGGCAAGGTAACCCGTCATCATTTTTCGGCCAAAAGACGGTCCAGTCTGTACGAAATAATATTAAACCGGATATGTCCAATTGCAGGCGGACAGTACACATCCCTTAGTAGTAGCAGCAGCAGCAGGATTATAAAAAATAAACTCACCTCTCGAATAGCACTGGCCACTGCCACCTCCAAATGATCATCCGACAAATGCCTTCTCTTTACCAGGTTGCGGTCGCCAAGGAACTTCTTTATGCTGGCCACAGAATGGCCTCTTTCAATTCTAATGGACGCCAAGGTAGTGGAAACATCAGAATACGTTGCTCCATTATTTATCATATTAACATATTATGTTTCCAGCGTGATTTTCCAGGACTGACCCCATCTTGATTGATGAACGCCACCTTGTTTGTCGCAAGCGCCAGTAACCAGGGATACAGTAAACTTCCAGTGAACTAATATGCGCTTTATGCATTAAAAACCTTCATTTTTCGTTTTTGGTTTTATTGTATTTTCATTTGATGCATTAGAACAACGTGTGATGAAAACAAAATAAAAAATATAAATAAAAGAAACTGAAACTCGTTTTTTATGTCCACGAGAAGGTTTGAATATGCGATAAACTAATGGTTTCTTCGTTTTTCTGTTTTTTAAACAAAAACGAAAAAACAAATTATCCGAAGGTACATGGACCCAAAACAATCTCTGTTACTTTAATTTCCTATTATCACTGTAAAGCTGCTTTGAAACCGTCCATATTGTTAAAGGCGCTATATAAATGAAGGTGACTTGACTTGACTTTTTAAAAGTTGTTTTTGTTCTCTGACAATTTAATTGAAATTAGGTATTTTTCAAGTTCTTTCATAAAAACAAGAGAGGTTTAGCATTTAGATATGTGAATGTGGAACTTGGCAAATAACAAGATAGGGTTGCCAACTCTCACGCATTTGACGTGTGACACACTTTCAGGCTCTGTCTCAGAGTGAAAGCCACTCTGCCCAAGTAAATCTCACGCCAAATTGCCAACCCTGCTTTTGATATGAAACGAAGTCTCAGCTTTCAATTTTTTTAAGTTTTAATACGAAATTCAAACAATAAATACCATTTTGGCGCACTTAATGTGGCATAACAGATCGCTGTAGTTAGTTGAAGCCAAAGCCATTGAAAAACAGAGTTGTGACATGATTTGATCTCGCCGGCGTAGTCGACACACAGTCACGTGGTTCATGAAGCTCTCATTAGTTCCATACAAACCAGCGCTGTCAATACATTTGAATGGCTTTAAACAATGTTCAGGTATTTGCAGCAATTTTTGGTAAACATTGCAGCATAGTGTGCATTGATTATTACGTCGAAGACATTTACAGTATCATTTTATTCTGGAGAGTGATGGAGAGGCAACATTAATGTTAATGTTTTACTTGTATTTAACCCTTAAGTATTCCTTACGTATTGGCCACACTCATACTCATTGTTGGTCAAATGTGACCATACACATTAAAGGGGTCATATGATGCGATTTCATGTTTTCCTTTTTCTTTAGTGTGTTATGTAGCTGTTTGTGCATGTATAAGATCTGCAGAGTTAGAAAAAAGAAAGAAGGCGTAACTTTTATTCTCGCCGTATTATTGTTGCCGCAGACGCCAAGAACTGAGAAGATGACACAGATGGGTCTCGATGTAGTGTTTAAAATGGTTCTAAAGTGTGCATTTTCTGGCTCTCCGAATCGTGAGAAACCAACGAGAAAACGTAAAAGTGCCTTACCAATGCCGCAAAATGAATGGCTAACCTTTCACTCTTTCCCATCAAATGATCGTGAGCGTCATCTTCTCAGTTCTCTCGTGAACTCACTCATAGGCCCACACAGAAGAAAATTAAGAGTTGAATAAAGTCGTTATTTTGGGGGGGTTTTGCGCACTAAAAGTATTCTAGTCGCTTGATAAACTTAAGATTGAGCCACTGTAGTCACTTGAACTATTTTAACAATGTCTTTACTAACTTTTCTGGGCTGGCAGATGAAATTCTCTTGCAGCCTATGACGGAGTGAGTCAGCTCTCAGATTTCATCACAAATATCTTAATTTGTGTTCTGTAGATGAACGAAAGTCTTACGGGGCTGGAACAACATGAGAGTGAGTATAAAGCAGTATAGCGCTTGCTTGTCATTTCTACCATCACAAATGCAGACATAGTTTTCTGTTTACATAGTGTTCTCACACCCATAGCGCGGCGTGACGCGTAAAAGGCCAGTATAAGTCATTATAATCAGCAATTACATCCCCAATGAAATAAAACCTTACCAATCTGATACGATCTGGTCCAGTCGAGCTGGCAAAGTTGATCGATCAGCTTAGTCATCTGCATTTTACGGATCAGATTCGGGCTCGAATTGATAAGTTAGTGCTGACATTATCACCTGTCATTGGGAACTAAAATCGCCTTTAAAGATTACCATTTATGTTCGCGACTGTGCAGCATTCACTCACAAAAATAAATGTTTTATTTATTTACTGTCAGGGTTTGTGCAGGTAGAAGATGACGAGAAGGCAGAAGATTCAAATATAAACACTTTTAATAACAATAACTCACAGAGATGTAGGCAGATCGGTCACAGAACAACGCTAGACTGACGGATAGACAAATCACTGGTAACATTTGACGAGAACGGACAAAGACAGACTCAACAGAGGGAACTAAATACAGGCACTGATGAACATAAACCAGGTGACACAGATGAAGGTGATTAACAAAACACAGGTGATGATGATGGACTAATGACGGTTGGCATGGAGATAGATGAGTGGCGGGAAAACAAAGGACATGTGACTAATACTGAAGACAAACAGAAGAACGTCCTGGTTGCGTATGCGGCGCGGGTATAAATACGGAAGTAGATGCACGCACTAGTTGCTTTTTCGCTGAGGAGCCGAGCGTAACCCGCAGTCAGCGGTGGTCCAGCGGTAGTGGCAAGGGGACTACGTCCTCCGTTCCCTCCTTCAGGGAACGGTGGGTTGCATACGCAACCAGGACGTTCCCTTTCAGTCGATAACGTCGGACGTAGTCGACGTCGACTGAATGGGGATAACCTTTGAAAGCGCCACTAAAGCTGCCACCTTCCAGTGCCTAGACAAAAGCCTCCTGATGCCCCCGCAATTAAGGCGGGGAAGGACAGGGCTTAGGCCAGGGAAGTCACTGCTGTTCCTACAGGACCACTGGGAAAGCGTTCCTGTACATTGGAAGGAAAGGACACTGCGGAAGCACATCCTACCCGAAGGGAGGTAAATGTGGAAAATACACATATGAATTGGGCGGATGACCGGGCAGTATAACATATGGAATAACACTGGGGTGGCTCCAGCCTAAGACGGGGGGAGACTCACCGGACAGTGACGGCAGAAAGACTCTGCCGAGGGAAGACACAGGCTCGCCGTAGGGAGCCGTATCGAGGAAGAATACACATATGGGGTTTGCCGTAGGGACCGCAACATATGGACCCAGCCTAACACAGGTTCCACACTGCTTACAAGTGGTAGGCCTAACACCAGACGTTCCGCACGTCCGACGTTGGAGGGGTGTGGAGGAACTTAACAGGGTTCAATTTTAAGGGAACTCAACTGGAGTAGAAAGGCGCACGTATCCAGTCCATAGGAGGGGAATGGCGCAGCAAGCCGACACTTGAACCGGGCTCACGGTGAAACTGGCTTAATGAGAAGGGAGCCCACGGGAAGCAGCGGTTCGACTAGGTGTCGTCCAGCCCCCAACTCTAGAATCTGTTTAGCAAAGCATATCGTCAACGCCCAGGCGGAGCACTTTACAGTCATCATAGAGGAGCTCAACACCTAAGTGAACATGACTTTAGACTTTAGCAACTTTATTAATCCCGCAAGGGGCAATTAGTTTAGAGCAGCATGTATACAATACATAACACAGATCACACACATTTCTCACCACATACAAACAGTCAATATGTGCGCTTTTAAAAAAAAAAAAAAAAAACCCTACACAGAGTTTAAAAGTTTGATCGCAGAAGGGATAAAAGATTTAGAGTGGCGGTTCGTCTTACTCACAGGAAGCGCATAACGACGCCCAGAGGGCAACAGAGAAAATTCACCTGACAAAGCATGTCCTGGAGAGGCTAAGATACTCGCTGCCTTCCGAACTATTTGTTGGTTACAGAAGACATTAAGGTCTCTCTGTTTCACACCAATAATTTTAGAACAGATTTTTACAATATTGTTCAGGCTATTCCTGTCTTTAACTGTCAGATTGTGAAACCAACAGATCGAAGAAAAACTTAAAAGACTCTCAATAAAAGACTGATAAAATCTACACAGGATGACCGGCGTGACAGAGAAGGAATTTAGTTTGCGGAGAAGATAAATTCTCTGTTGCCCCCGCTTCACGATGGCAGCGCTGTTTATATCAAACTTAAGATGGTCATCATAAACAGTGCCCAAATATTTATATGATGAAACAATTTCCACCTTTACATTATGTATGATGCTCTCTGGAGCAGTATCTCTATTTCGCCCAAAGTCAATAATTAATTCTTTGGTTTTAGATACATTTAAGTCAAGGAAATGGTTCTCACACCATGAGATAAAGTCAGTCAGAGCATTCCCATGGCCAGATACTGGACCTTGGAGGAGTGTCAACAACGCAGTGTCATCGGAAAACTTGACCAAATAGCTGCTCTCCTGGGTGCTTCTGCATCCATTTGTGTACATGATAAAAAAAAGGGGTGAAAGGACACACCCCTGAGGTGATCCTGTAGAGAGCAATAAGGGGTCTGATAAATGACCATTTACTGATACCCTCTGCTCTCTTACAGTTAAAAAATCTAAGATCCATAAAACAAGTTGGTGAGGCAAGTTAAAATCACACAGCAGCTTGTCTATTAGAATATGTGGTTGCAATGTATTGAAAGCTGAAGAAAAGTCTGCAAACAGAAGCCTTGCATGGGATTTTGGTTTGTCTAAATGCTTATATACGCTATTCAAAATGAAAAGCTTTGCATCCTCTACTCCCCTCCCTGCTCGATAGGCAAATTGCAGGGGATCCAGTCTTCCCTCTACAGATGATAGCACCAGGTTTTTAACAATTTTTTCAAATACCTTCATAATTAGTGATGTTAAAGCAACAGGCCTGAAATCATTTAGTTTCTCTGGTTTGCTGCTCTTCTTAGGAACTGGGATCACTTTGGAAGATTTCCAAAGAGTGGGAACTACACTACTGTCCAGTGACATCTGGAAGATGTGCTGGAGGACACTACTCAGCTGGTCGGCACAATAGCGCAGTGTCCGCTGTAACGCAAAGTTGAGATGTTGCCCAGAGAGGAAAACATTAACTTAGTCGGATGAAAAGATGCACGAGAGACGAGAGTTGTCGTATTTTCCCGCGTTTAATGAAACCACTCAAACGTCACACTCGTCCGCATACATGGGGATCGAGCGAGAAAAAGTACACAAAAACAAACATCCAACTCTGGTCACAATAGAAAAAGGAAATAAAAGAAAGAATACAAATAGAGTCGGCAGAGCGGTTATCTCCTCTCCTCACTTGTCAAAGTGACACGCGCATGCGCAGTTCTCATTTGAACTCAGATTGCCATAAAACACAAAGTGACTGTTACAGAGTCCCCCCTGGAAAAATAGTGGCTGCCCTCAGCCAACAGCACTGTGAAAATACAGTAAAATAAACAACTTCATACATGAATAGTCGAATAATCCCACCTCACAGAAATGCAAGGGAAATTGTGAGAAATACTGACATACATGACAGGTATTAACTCATCTTAACCCCTTTTATCCAAGGTTACAAAAAGAAAATGTCACAAGTAAACAGAATTTTTTCATAAACCCCCGGGAATATACATTTTACAGGAAAAGTTTCCATTTTATAAGAACAAAACACAACAATATTAGTCAACCTAGAAACAGTCAACACAAACCAATTAGAACATGGCACGGTGTCATATTAATTTAGTGTCTTAGAAAACAAAACACACAAACCTCATTAACCTGCTCACTTTAAGTCCAACAGGTCTGTGTGAAATGGATTGGTCCATCTATTGGTCACCCAACCTGAGGTGATCCTGGGGGCAAGTCTAGGTCGCAGGTTATACCTTTGGTTGACACAATCATTATCACCCACAGACAAATCACAGGAAATGACAGGATCACCAAACTCACTCATTCCCTCTCCATCGACATCTTCAAATAAATCAGACAGAGAAACTCTGACATCAGACTCCAAGAGATCAGAGACATCATCAGTTGTATAGTCACAGGACGTCACACCAGGACTTTCATGACAGGAGCCCCCGTCATCCAACAAGGTACTGCCCTCAGCAACTTCCGGAGGTGGATCCACAGGCACCACCGCTGACACATTTCCAGAACCCCACGTACGGAAGGGTTCCATGTTCACCACATGAAACACCCCAGCATCCACCCCCGTACTCACATCAGTAAGTCTATAATTTACATCAGACAACTTCTGAGTGACACAGTAAGGACCTGTGTATAAAGGCGCGAGTTTTGCAGTTAAGTTCCTAAGTGCATCAGAACGTGGATGAGTCTTGATCCGCACCAGATCATTCACAGAGAAGGAAACAAGACGACGCCTCTTGTCATAGTAGCGCTTTTTCTTAGAGTGACTCACTTCTAGAAAAGACCTGACATGATCAGAAGCCTCCTGGAGTGAATGCTTCAGGGCATCCAACGAAGTCACACCCGGATCTTCCACTCCAAGCGAATCAGGTTGAGAAATCAGATCCAAGGGCGTATCCAGTTCTCGGCCATACAGCACCATTGACGGACTCAGTCCTGTACTCTCATGTTGAGCGGTCCGTAGGGCAAAACAAATGTGGGGAAGAAAGCGATCCCAAGAAGTATGCTTAGTCCCAATATATGCTCTAATGGCCGTTTTTAGCGTCCGGTTCACTCTCTCAGTGGCATTGGTCTGAGGGTGGTAGGCTGTTGTAAGTCTGTGCTCAGTACCCAAGGCAGAAACTGTGTGTTTGAAGAGATCACTCATAAACGCAGAACCCCTGTCCGATATCAAATACTTTGGGGCACCATGCCGAGAAAAAACTTCACTGAGCAGCTTACTGGCAGCAACAAGAGCAGTAGCTTCCCTCACAGCACAAACTTCGATCCACTTTGAAAAGTAATCCACGAACACAAGGATGTACGCATTACCACTCGGCGTCCGAGGTAGAGGGCCCACAAAGTCCACCCCTGTGTACTCCCAGGGAAACTGGGGACGGATTGGAACCATGAGACCACCAGGCTTTCTCTGGGACGGCTTTGTGAATTGGCAGACAACGCACGAACCCACATACTTCTTCACATCTGACACCATGTTAGGCCAGAAAAATCTCTGTTTAAGCCTCGCCACCGTCTTAGTCACACCCAAATGACCTGCAGTGGGATGATCATGAAAATACTCCAACAGAGACCTCCTGACAGTCTGAGGAGCATAAAGCTTAAACTGTTTCATTGGATGCAATGTACAGGAAGATTTTGGGTCTTTGTGATACAGAAGACCATCAAGAACAGCACACATGGGATCCTCCTCTGGAGACAAACTCTCACCATCCTCCAATACCCTGAGCAGCTTCCCAACGTCCGGATCGTCCAGCTGTAAACTTCTTAAGTGATCCCTGTCCGTAAACAACACAGAAGGCAAGGAACGCAAGTTCAGACTCCCAAGAACAGCGCGATCAGGAAGAATGTCAAGGGGTCGACCACAGGTAGGTAAGGGGTTTCTAGACAAACTATCAGGAACGCTGTTGGACACTCCAGGTTTATGGATAATTTCAAAATCAAAGTCCTGCAACCGAAGTGACCACCGAGCCAACCTTCCAGTGGGGTTTGGTCATGACATCAACCACTTCAGACTGCTGTGGTCGGAAAAAACTGTGACGTGGAGTCCCTCAATGTATGGTCTGAAATACTCAAGCGCCCAAATCACCGCTAGGCATTCCTTCTCGGGGGTAGAGTAAGGGCGTTCAGACTTGTGCAAAGCACGGCTGGCATAGGCAATTGCACAGTCTCTACCTTCTTCATCCCTCTGCATCAAAGCAGCTCCCAGACCGACATCACACGCATCAACATGAACGAAGAATGGAAGTGAAAAGTGTGGAAATCTCAGAATAGGCGCGGATGTCAATTTACTTTTGAGGAAATCAAAAGCATTTTGGCAATCTTGTGTCCACACAAAAGGAACATTGGCTCTTGTAAGTGCAAAAAGAGGTTCAGCATGTCGTGCATATTCGTGAATGAATCGCCGGTAGTAACTAGTCAGGCCCAAGAACTGTCTCACCTGCCTAGCATTTGCTGGAGTAACAAAGTCAACCACTGCCTTCACTTTGTCCTCATTCGGTAGGACACCATCTTTGGTGACTCGATACCCCAAGAAGGTAAGTTCCTCCCTACAGAACTGACACTTTTCCAACTTGATCGACAGACCAGCAGACTTGAGCCTAGCCAGGACCTCCTCCAGGTCTATCAGGTGTTGCTCAAACGTGGGCGAGGCGACTACAATATCGTCTAGATACACTGTGCATGACTTGTAGATAAGGCCCGCCAGCACAGTGTTCATGAGCCTCTGAAAAGTGGCTGGGGCATTACACAGGCCAAAAGGTAGAACACGGAACTGGTATAACCCACGGTGAGAAATAAAAGCGGTCTTTGGCCTTGACGATTCCTCCATGGCCACCTGCCAATAGCCCCTGGCTAAGTCAATTGTGGACACGAAGTTTCCTCTTCCCAGAAAATCAAGGGACTCGTCTATTCTCGGAAGTGGGTACGAGTCTTTCACCGTAAAGCGATTCAAACCTCGATAATCTACGCAAAACCTTGGTTCGCTGGAAGGCTTTTGAACGATGACAACTGGTGCAGCCCATGGCCCCGACGCTGGTTCCACAATTCCTTCCGCTAACATCATGTCGATTTGCCTCTCAATTAACTCTTTCTTCGCAGGTGATGTACGGTATGGAGGAAGATAGACAGGTCTGGCCTGTTCTGTGTCAATTTTGTGCTCAACCATGGATGTATGACCTAGATGTCCATCAAATAAATCAGGAAAGGATCTCAACAACTCAGAAAGCTTAATTTTTTCTCCATCATTTAGAGCAGCCTCGTCAACTTTTGTGGCCAAACTAGAAGAACTGGATTCTACACTAAGTATACCGTGACTTGGCGTCATTAAGTCAACTCCCTCCAGCTCATCTGAGGCCTCTAGCACATCACCCAGGACAACTGTTCTGGAAGGAACCCGAATCACGACAGAAGCTCTCATCATAAAATCCATGCCCAAGACAAGCGGCGCTGAAAGGTTTTGGATGACTGCAAAACGATGGTAAAAGCGTTGGCCCATGAAACCAAACTGTAGCCAAGCTAACCCCGATGGACAACACATAGCCCCATCGGCAAGCTGTAAAGGAGGCGCAATCCAAGCTGTTATTTTGAAAGTCCCCCTGGAACAAATTTTGAAACATCCCCTCGCACTGCTGAAACGGAAGCACCCGTATCCAGGGTAGCTTCAAGTACCTGGCCATGAAAATTGACCTGAACACGGAAAGGTGTGTTCCAATAAGAAGAGGATGTGAGGTCTTCTACATGACCAAGAGCAAGCTGAGTGTACAGGGATGAATCAGGCAAGAGAGGCTCAATTACTGTCTTGGGGGAGGATTGCCTCTCTGAAACGTCCTCCCCCCTCTGAAGTTTCCCGACCTGGGCCTAACTGAGGCACCCAGGTCCGCAGCCGCTGTATACGACACACTACTTGGGTGTTCTGAACTCTGCGTCACTGTAGTATGTTCAGCCTGCTGATTTGGCGAACCTGAGCGCACATCCAGATTATTCCGAAGTCTACAGGATGGACAGTTACGGGAAGTATACCCCGGTGTCAAACACTTGAAACAGTGAACTTCCCTTGCTACAGGAACTGACTGCGGCACATGGGGTGCATAACGACTACACGGACCCAAGACTGAATGCAGCTCATGTGCACGTAAGAGAAGTTCCATCACAGACGTTACCGCAGTACCATAGAGCGCTACCCTGTATTTCTCCACAGCATGCTTGCATATTAGCTCAATTTGCTCCAGCTGAGGAGGCGGAGTTCTCAATTTTCGAAATTCACTCAGCATGTGGGCGACAAACGTAGGCAAAGGTTCATCTGGCCTCTGAACCCGGTCCAGGATACCTCTCATAATGCGCTCCTGATTATCAGATGGCAGAAAAACTTTCCTAAACAGCTCACAAAACTGGGCCCATGTGGAAAGATGGGAGCTCAGGACATTAAACCACTTCTTTGGCTCCTTGGACAGAAAACGGGGGAGTTCAAGTAACATCTGGCAATCAGTAAGGTCTAGTGAAGTCCTGTATATGTCGACAGACTGAAGCCAATCCTCTGGACTCGTCTTTCCTTCACCATCAAATATTAGAGGTTCAAGACGTGATTGATGGAGGACAGAGGCTAAGACCCTGGACGTAGCAGACAAATCAGTCGAGGCTGGTTGAGTCCCCATAGGCGCACACACATGAGGCACATTAGCAAAAGCTGACCTTGAATCTCCCACTGGAGCCTGTCCTCGAACATATGGGGTAGATGAGGCCAAAGGAGAAGATCTCGGCCGTGACACAACAGGAACGGTACCTTCATCCGGACTCATGCAGTCAATCACTGTTCTTTGCAGGTCCAGTGAGTCACGGAGACACCGCTGCAGAACAGCAACCTCGTCATGCAGGAACTGAACCTGAGACCGTAAGTCTTCATCCTCTACCCGAGATATACTCTGTCTTGGTGAGTAGTCAGAACATGTCAGTAAATCAATTAGGTCACGATTTTCAGCCATCTTGTATAACAGCAAACCACAAAAATATTTTCAGAAAATCAAACAAAATATTATATGCAGATGCACAGTTTACAATAAATCAATCAGGAATTAGGCACAATAAACAGCACATCAAACCTGTTTGTTTTCTGAAGAAATAATCAGGTGCACACGTACAGTCTCTGTTAAAACACTATAAACAATTTAACTCAGAGAAAATGTACAAAATACACTACAAACTGAAATAAAGTCCAACAATATATTTTTCCTCAGAAACAGTTCTCCTTTTCGCGCTTGTCAGGCCACGTGATGTGAAATGAACGAAAAACAGTGACCAACAGTCTTGTGCGTAACTTCAGAAATGTCCAATGCAGCAAAAAAATGCAAAATAGATGTTCGTTGTTTTTCTTTTCAACAAAAAAAAATTAAGGTAAATCTTCCAAGTGTCCTTTTCCTTCTTATTTCTCTTGTCAATGTTTTTTGTAATAGAACAATACACTGTCCGTCCAGTCGGGAAAAAAAAATCAATCCAACTAAACGAAACAAAACATCAAATGTCACCTGCACTCCTTGTACTTGCAAATCCGATCGAGCTCGAACAAATCTTCTTCTTTTGTTTTTCTTTTAAACAGCAGGAAATCCACGAAACGCAATCAGATCCATCCAACGGACGCCGCACGGCCACCACGGTTACAATGCCAGTTGACTTGCCTGGATACACCACTGTAGCACGAACATGTCAGACGATAACCCGTCGGGAGAGAAGAGAAAATTAGATAACCTTGGTAGATCCACACTGTTCGGGCGCCACTTTGTAACGCAAAGTTGAGATGTTGCCCAGAGAGAAAAACATTAACTTAGTCGGATGAAAAGATGCACGAGAGACGAGAGTTGTCGTATTTTCCCGCGTTTAATGAAACCACTCAAACGTCACACTCGTCCGCATACATGGGGATCGAGCGAGAAAAAGTACACAAAAACAAACATCCAACTCTGGTCACAATAGAAAAAGGAAATAAAAGAAAGAATACAAATAGAGTCGGCAGAGCGGTTATCTCCTCTCCTCACTTGTCAAAGTGACACGCGCATGCGCAGTTCTCATTTGAACTCAGATTGCCATAAAACACAAAGTGACCGTTACACCGCCCACAGACAAGATCAGGTCCAGGGGCCTTCCTGATGTTGATCTTATTCAAATTAGAGCCCTGCACGGGCCTCAAATCTAGGCCCTAGCCCGGCCCTGGCCCGAGACGCTCAGGCCCTAGCCCGGCCCGTGTCCGAAAGCTCATCAGAATGATCAGCCCGAGTCTGACCCGAGCCCGTAAAAAAAAAAAAAAAAAAAAAAAAAGATACACAGCCTGCCCTATGTTGCAGTCAGTAAACCAGATATATTTTGTTTTCAATGGCAAAGTATTTACCGGTAAGTTTATTTTCATTTCTTTATAAAGTTAATTAAGAAAAAAAATATATATATTTTTTTATGACGACCAAGCAGCCGACAGCGAGTTAAACATGTTTGATCCATTGATTTATTTATAGCCTCTCAAATCAACACTTTACTTGGCTACAATAAAATCCATAGATATAAAACAACTTAAGCATATCACACAGACAGTTAACGTTAGTTTAAACGTTTATTGTCATTTTTGAAAAGCTGAGGCAAACTGCTCTGCTGCTCAGTCGCAACAGCGCTCGCAAACTAAATGAATTTATAATATAGGCTACAATACAGAGAATGCAATCTAAACAAATCAAATAAATTACATTAAAAACAAACATGCAGGTTATCTTACCTCAAAAATCAAGTCTTCACTACAGAACATGGCCATTTCCAATAGTTTCCAACAGACTCATGAAAATAAAGTCCAATCAAACAAAAAACAACCTCCTAACATGGCTAAGAACAATCTCAGAGCATTGTGAAGAAAAAGCACAGCATCCACAGTGGAAGGTTTTAATCCAGTCGTACTTTTTCCAGCTGCGCTGAAGTCACGCTCGCTACCATAGCGGGACACTAGAACGAGCCGGTCGCGCGAATCTCAGATCGCGCCGCCGGGAAACCTGTGTGTGTGTGTGTGCGTGAGCGTGAGCAGACTGTCATGTGTCAGTCATATGTCAGTGTGATAGGTTATAAAACGTCTTTCTATGTTTGCTTTTCAATCGTCATCTTCTCATATTTTATTTTAATTAATGTCTAAAATAGGCTATAAAAAAAGATAAGCCTAAAACAGGCCCGAGGCCCGGCCCGCGTGTGAACTATGACGTGAAAATTGTCCCGAAGCCCGGCCCTAGGAGCATAAATAAGTCGGGGCCCGTCGGGCTCGGGCTGAAATGCAGGCCTCTAATTCAAATGGTCCCTAACACACTCTTGACTGATAGTAATATCATTTTGAGAAAATAGAGACTCTCTCAAACAAGAAATATTTTCAGAAAAGTCATATTTTTCAAAACGAGAATAAAAGTTGTTAAAAGCATTCGGGAGATCAGCGTCATTTATTCCCCTAATTGTTATAGGTTTCCTGCTGTCTCCGCTTCCCTGAGTAGCTGAGGACATTGCTTTGATTCCTCTCCAAGCTGCACGAAGATCCCCACAACTATACTTGTGTTCCACCTTATCCTTATACATAATTTTAGCTTTCCTTATCCCATTCCTTACTTCTCTATTGATTTCCTTCTTTTCCTGACTACTCCCTGTATAAAAAATGCGTTTCTTTTTATTTAGAACACTTTTTAATTCTTTAGTGACCCATGGTTTGTTGTTAGGGAATACTGTGAAGTTTTTGCAGGGAATATTACTGTCTACACAGAAAGATATATAGGAAGACACAGTTTGTGTAAGTTCATTTAAATCAGGGCAGGAACTATAAAACACATTCCAGTCTGTGCATTCAAAACATGCTTGTAAGCTGGCAATGCCATTTTCAGTCCAGCATTTCACCGTCTTAACAATCTTCTCCTGTCGCTTACAGATGGATTTATAAGTAGGTATCAGGAGGACACTATTATGGTAAGATGCACCAAAAGCAGGCTTGGGCATGGATTTAAAAGCACCCGGCACTGAGCCGAGGCACAAGTCAATGATGGAGTTGTTCATGGTTGTTGCACAAGTGATATACTGCTCATATGTTTTCAATGTCTTATGTATCTGGCAGTGGTTAAAATCTCCCATGACAAATTTTGGAGCATCGGGTGAGAGAGCATCGAGTCTGTTGGTCACTTCCGCGATCAGGTGTGCAGCTGAGGAGGCGTTCGCGCGCGGATGTATATACACCAGGGTGAAGAAAAGCTGGGGAAACTCCCTTGGAAGATAAAAAGGGCGAAGAGAGATAGATAGCAGCTCAAGGTCAGGGGTACAGATTTCCTCCCGAACAGTGACGGTGTTACAGTACCTCTCATTGATGTAGAAGCAGACTCCTCCCCCGGTGGATTTGTTTGTTATGACAGGTGACCTGTCCATGCGCACAGGGCACCCGAAACCGCTAATGCGTAGATCCTCATTCCTCTCCGCCTCTCCCAGCCATGTCTCAGTGAAAGCCAGCAGGCATGTGTCTCTAAAGTCATGCTTACACCTAGCGTAAGCCTCCAGTTCATCAACTTTGTTCCACAGTTCATGAACATGTTGCATCTCGGAATTTTTACCGAAATGAAAGCAAGCACTAAGTGGCCAACTTTGCTTGGAAACAGCCTTCCCTCTCTGCTGAATTCCTAACAGATATTTGTAGAGCTGGTCTGAGGTCTATGGCTTGCGTTCTGTACACGTCTAACCGCTATAAGCGAACGGACAGAGAAAGCCAGGGCTGGATCTGCCTCCTCCGGGGCAGCGCTTGCAGGCTCACCACCTGCTCCTATTACGGGAGAGGTAGGAACCTTGGGCACAATCCGAGCCGGGGTCTCAGCTAGTGAGAGTTAGCCGGCCCGAACTCCAGGCACAATACGTTGACCGAAAGCGAGCAAGTCCCTACCCTCTAGTAGAGACCACGCGAGCAGGAGAACTGATATAACAGAATTTTTAACTCACTGCCTGTAGTGGCTCAGGGGCGGTCTCTGCAGTGCAGTTGCACCAGAGACAAGGCCCAAGAGGATAAAGAGGGACGCAAGGATTTACATTACCTTGCTCCTCAGGAACCTGACGATCAGGACGTGCTTCTCCATACTTCTGCATCACGATGAGCGTCGTTTAAACACCGAGGCAACATCATTTTGAGGGTGAAGGAAAACACCCTACTCCAACTCATCTTGCAGGAAAGAGAGCACTGAAGTGATCGAAAGCTTTCAGGATCTCCTCTGGAGAGAAGACGCACTCAACGACTAGGTTCCACTTCTAAAGGCGTAAGCACGCTACCCATTTCTAGGGGGTGCTCGCATAAGTGATGGTAACTATCACATGTCCCTGTGATAGCCACCTGAACCCTCTGCGTTCAGATGTAAGACCGCCCGGAATCTCCAGGGGTAGAACGCGGGTGCCATCGTGCCCCGTCCCTGAAAAAGTGTTCAGGGGAAGTCAGGAAGGCTGTCGATGGGAACCAGGTCTAGTTGGGCCAATAAGGGGCAACTATGAAGACCTGCTCCCTCCTGACTTGGCACCGTAGGTGCAAGCGACGGGCGCAAAAAGACAGGAGCATTGCTCAACACAACATGTGAAGATCACTGAGGTTCAGGAGCATTTTCTACTCAGCACTTGAGTGTGATAAGTTCACTGAGCTTCAGGAGCATTTCTGCTCAACACCTGAGTGTGATAAACTCACTGAGCTACAGGAGCATTTCTGCTCAACACTTGAGTGTGAAGAACTTCACTGAGTAACAGGAGCATTTCTGCTCAACACTGAGTGTGAAATGATTCACTGAGCTTCAGGAGCATTTCTGCTCAACACCTGAGTGTGATAAACTCACTGAGCTACAGGAGCATCTCTGCTCAACACTTGAGTGCGAAGAACTTCACTGAGCTACAGGAGCATTTCTGCTCAACACTGAGTGTGAAAGGATTCACTGAGCTTCAGGAGCATTTCTGCTCAACACCTGAGTGTGATGAATTCACTGAGCTACAGGAGCATTGCTGCTCAACACCTGAGTGCGATGAACTTCACTGAGTTTCAGGAGCATTTCTGCTCAACATGACGTGTGAAGAATTCACTGACTTGAGCAGGCGCCAGACGACCCTGAGTCGCAGTCGCTTTTAGGAGGCTCACTGGGGAAACGCATTTCTGCAGGCCCCTGGGGCAGCTGAGAGCTCGTGTCTGTCCAAGGGTAGACCGCTCAGACAACACTGGCAAGGAGACGAAACCGGAGAGGCAACTGGCGGCTCCGGAGTGGTCATGACCCAGCTGGACCCCAGGGGATGGAGTCTCCACTCACCCTGGCTCTAACTGTCATGAGGCTCGTCGGCGGCACGACTGAGTAGAGCGGAAATAGTGGAACAAAGCGTCCTCAGAAGCTTCAGACTCCAAGGAGGAGGTGACGGGTGAGTCGTGACATGCGAGGGAAGCTTAAGCAACGGTCGCAATGTCCAACAACTCAAGGCACATATGCCCGTGTAGTCGAGGGTCGCCCAGGCCCCCGTTAAAACACACCCTTTATACATGGCCCCTCAGTTGAAGAGGGTTTGGCAGCAGACCGGGATGACTATAGTCACACAGGGTGAGCTGCTCTGCCACGGTCACCTCGGGACTCGATCATGAAGCTAGCGCTGAAGCGGTCATATATGGAGGAAGCCAACGGCTGCATCTACCAAATACCCCAGGAGCCTCTGAAAGTTCTTTCAGTGGGACCCTTTCTCACTTCAAACACCAGCTGAACACATTCTCATTGGAGAGACGTGTTAGACCGAGTCCATCTCCAAAACTGAAAAAGAGATACTCAGCCCGTGGGCGAGATTACTCTCTCCCAGTTGACCTGAAGACCCAACGGGCTCTGGAGCACTCGAAGGGAAGGACTCTGTACTGATACTCCAACCCTCACACGCAACACACAGGATGGCCTGCGGTGCGGAAGGTAGAGATCTGAAGCACATGTCTTTCAGGTCGGAGCTGCAGACCAATCTTGGGCCAAGATGGTCACGACCCACCACCTAGTAGCACGAAGAACGAGTTTACAACTGGCCTTCGTACCGGCTGGAGGAGCGGCTATATCAAATCCTTCGCCAGCAGGATAAGATAAGCACACACAAGTCAGGAGCACTGCTCAACACTCGGTGTGATGAATATCACTGGATTTTCAGGAGCATGTCTGCTCAACACCTAATGTGATGATTATCACTGACTTGAGCGGGATAGCCGAGCCTGAGGTGGGGCAGCAAAGTAGAGAGAGTGGTGTTAGTGTGCTGTGCAACACTTACCTGTCTCCACTAGCGGCAGGGGGCGCGTGAGAAGGCGGATGACCGGGTCCTCGAACGCACCAAGCTGCCTGCTGGCGACCAAGGGGGAGCTGAGGGGTGTAAGGCTATACAGGGTCACACCCGCCAGACTGGCCCTCTTGGGACCCAGGAACAGATGAAATTGCTCTCTCTTTGAAGTGTGGGTACCGCTTGCTCCGCTTTTTTTTTTTCTTTTTTTTTTGGGGGTGGAGCCAGCGGCGGAACAGACACACACACACAAACAAAGACTCCACCCAGCCCTCACCCGGGGGGAGTGTAATAAAAACTTAGTGTAATAGCGTAGAGCTACGTCACGCTGGTCATGTGGGTGATGCGTGTGACGTACAACAACAGAAGCTTACGCTTTTACACTAATGAACTGACTCGAGGCCCAGAGAGAAGGAAATGAATAGTTGAAATAAAGTCGTTATTTTTTGTTTTTTTGCGCTCAAAAAGTATTCTCGTCGTTTTAATAAACTTAAGATTGAGCCACTGTAGTCACTTGGACTATTTTAACGATGTCTGTAATAACTTTTCGGGGCCTGCAAGTTCAATCCCTCAAGAAGCCTATGGAGGAGTATGGAGGAGTGATCCAGCTCTCAGATTTCATCAAAAATATCTTAATTCGTGTTCCGAAGATGAACAAAGGTCTTACAGGGTTGGAACAACATGAGGGTGAGTAAATACTGACAGAATTTTCATTTTTGGGTGAACTATCCCTTTAACTAAGACCTACTTAGCAGTTAGGACCAGGCTTAGTAAAGCCCTGTTGGTGCAACTGGCTCCTGTATTTTAGTTCCAAATAGGAAATGGAATCAATTGATATACTGGGGCTTTTTTGTTGACCCGGAGAGCTGCTTAGTTCTGAACCAAGGGCTTTTCGTTTTACAACAACTAAAGGGAATTTTAGCTTTGCAGTTTCTTCCAGTTAAAATGCACTGTTTTGGTTGTCTTGCTGCAGGTTTAAAAAAGGAACAGACTCACCCAGACTTCGTTCCGTCGTTGTTCCCCAAGAGACGAGCGCAGGCCTGTCATGGTCAGGGTTTGACATTCTGCATCAGTATCTGGTGCATTTTTCAAAGCCAAGGGTCCTGTGCAAGTTTTCAACTGAAGACCAGTTGTCCATTACTCTGGTTAAACTGCAGCAGAACACTACTACAGAATTTATGTGTAGTATTGTAACGGTCACATCAGACTATTGTCATTCCCTCACAAACTACGTTTCCTAATACTCACTGCCCGGACTCTTCATCCATTATCACATTCACCTGTGTCTCATTATCTTGTTTAGCTCACCCCATATAAGCCCTGTTTTCTCATTCATTATCTGCGAAGTCTTGTACGTGTAACACTGCTTTTCTGAGCGTTTTCACTGTTTTCCATGTTTCTGTTTTTTGTTATCTGCCTGTGTCCTGGTTTTCCCGTTCCTGTCTCACCCTCTGGATTTGTTTGTTAATTTTTTGGACTGATTACCCTGTGCTTTTGACCACTGTAAAAACTGCATTTGGATTCTCAACCTTCGTGTCTCGGAGCAGTTTGTTACAAGTATATTACATATTGCACACAGCATTTTTAGTGACATATTTACCCGATGGCTGGACCTCATGAATGGCAAAATATCTTTCTTGATTGCCTAGCCAGAAAGGGAATGCATGCGGAGCACGGTACCAGCTGAAGTGCTGGTACAGCACCCAAGGCTTACTCCGATTATTGACTGTTTCGAGATAAGAATTGATCATTCGAAGAAGCTGAAAACTAGGAGGGTGATTTTTCCTGTTCTCAGCAGCAGTGCATACTAGTTATAGTTAATTAAAACTCTTAGTTAATTAGTTAATTAAAACTTATAGTTTTTTCCTATAACGTAAAGATTTTTCATGGCCCCCTACTGCACAGACTGATAAAAGATATATAGCATATCAATTCTAAAATGAAAATAAAAAATTCTCCTCACAGAGCAGTCACTAACTCCAGATACAAGAACTGGACTACAGTGAAATACTTCATTGCATGCCACCCATCTGGCGCAATTACGTACCTCTCCAAAGACTTGGGCGGGAGAGCATCAGATGTAAAGATTATGATAAACTCTGATTTCCTATCCTCACGGTACCACCAAGCTGGAGATCAAGTCAGAGTTTAACTTGAAATGTTGTGTTATGTACTGTACACGGTTAAGACTCTTCATAGTATCATTACTACAAATGTGTTTACTTTAACGGCCTATTTTTACTGAAAGCATTTGAAGTCATGTAGTCCCCATGTTGTATTGGGCTCTATTCCCATATGTTTGAATGGAATATGTCTTTGTAGTGTCTTTATCTTAGTTATGTATTGTCATTTCAGATTCTTGCTGACAGAGGGTTCACTCTAAAGTACGACTTACCCATTCTGGGTGCACAACTTATAATGGCATCTTTCACAAGGGGGCTAAAATAGTTGTCAGCACAAGATGTGGCAAATTCTCTTGTCACGTCTAACAACAGAATTCACATTGGTAAGTATTATCGAGTCAGTATTACAGTAGTCGGTTCTCCATTTCAGAAATGCTTAAGGAATTAGGTATTATGTTACTTTTTATAGTTTTATTGGATCTAAAGTAACAATGGAGGTTTAATAACAGATAAATATGTTCTCTGCAGAGAGAGTGATTAGGTGCCTTGAAGAACCGGTAACACATTCTGGATGGCCCACTTCCTCTGCTCCTGGTGAAGAGCATGAAGGATGAGAGAGAAAACAAAGCAGAGGCAATAATTGACTGAATTGTACATGTTTGTGGGGCATTAATAAACATATCTGGCAGTGTTATGTACAACAGGGATTACATTTTAATGTAAGGATGCAATAAATGTATCAAAATTGAATAACAACAGTAATAGTAATAAATGTGTAATAATTTAAGTGTCTATTCCTCAAAGCAAAATACATTGTTATTTTCAAAATACAACTTTTTTTACACAGGAACTGATTGTTGCATTCTGACTGTAGCAGCTTTTGAATGTCTGTCTATAGATCAGTGATTTACTTCAGTGCTGGTCTATTGATGCACACCCTATCACCCTGCCTCTTCTGCTTGATCTACTATCTGCACTGCTACCAGCTGGACTGTGTTCTGCCTCCTTGGCAACATGTACATATGTTTACGTGGTCTGTGTTGCACGTTTTACAAGCGCACTTTTTTTTTGAATAAATAAATTTGAATAAGTTTTACATAGTTGTTTATACTGTAACAAGGTGTTAAAGTATGCGTTACATATAACCAATGTGTTAATATGTATATACACTACCAATCAAATGTTTTGGATCGGTAAGATTTTTATTTTTAATGTTTTTAGAAGAAGTCTCTTCTGCTCACCAAGGCTGAATTTATTTGATTAAAAATACACACACACACACACACACACACAAAAAAAAACTAATATTAATAATATTGTGATATATTTAGTAATAGTGATATGTTAGTAATATTGTGAAATATTATTATAATTTAAAACAGCTTTTTTTCTATGTATATAGTAAAGTGTAATTTATTCCTGTGATCAAAGCTGGCTTGGCTTAGAAATCACCTAGTATTGCTTATGGCACCATTACATATGCTGTGAGCCCACAATGTTGAATATATATAAACATTTCATTTAGAAATTTCAGTTAAATGTTACATTTTTGATAATTCAAAACAAATAAAATATGTGACTTACAGTCATAATGACTAATTTGTTGCCATTTTTACAATCGGCTACAAAATAAAACCACCTACCTGTGCATGTTTCAGCTCCTGAAGTTTAGGGGAAATATGGAATGACCAAAACCTTTTTATTGCACTGACTGCATTACTGATGAACTCATCATCTCTTGTAACCCTGAATATCAGACAAGCCTGAGGAGTCCATGTGATGAAATCAGCATAGGCCCGTTGTGTGACAAACATCTGCATCTGACTGGACCTAAGAAACAAAGCCAACAGTTTGAAAATATTAATATGTTTTGTTTTTGAAAAAAGTCTCATGCTCACCAAGCCTGCATTTATTTGATTAAAACAACATAGAAAAAACAGTAACATTGTGAAATATTATTTCAATTTAAAATAATGGTTTTCTTTTTTAATCAAAAATATTTAAAAATATAATTTTATTTCTGTTATCAAAGCTGAATTGTTATTATTATTCCAGTCTTCAGTGTCACATTGTCCTTCAGAAATCATTCTAATATGCTTATTTGATACTCAATTATTATCAATGTTGGAAACAGTTGTGCTGCTTAAATTTGTTTTTGATTACAACGTAATCATACATTTCTAGATGTTGGATTATTAAACCAAATCTTGATGCACTGCTTAGCTGTATGTAGAGAAAAATATAAACACTCACATGTGTGAAATATGCATGGTCCCTCTTCAAATGTGTCAGGCTTTCCAGGTGCCCTCGGTTATCTTCAAGCCACTGCTGGAAGTTTGTCGCCCCCATCTGTAGGGGCACCTGACTTCTTGTACACCCTCACCTCAACACTCACAGTACACATAACCATCACATGAGACACCCATGAATGGCATGGCCTGGCAAATTCGGAAGCCAGCTTTCCTGATGTCAAGGTTTGTGTGTGGTTTGTCTACTGGTGCACAGATGTATATGGTCGATGATGTGTTGCTATGAGTCTTCCGACTCCAAGAACATAGCAGTACGTGTTGATGACATCTTGCTCATGGTGTCTATCCCACTGGATCCATGGCTTCATAATAGGCCTTTGTTTTTGTTGGCATATGTCATTGATTAACGACCTGGCTGGATTAGCAGCAGTCAAGACACGGTGTGCTATGGACCTGTAATGCGACCCACACGCTCCTGATGCCACTGGACACAAGATGCCTGGCTGATGGTTGCTCTTTCCACCTTGTCCACCTCCTCTTCACTCACTTCATGCAGGCTGAAACACCATGGCTTCTTGGATGTTGTGGCAAAAGCATTAAAACTGTTCAGAACCACTGCATGTGGTGATTTGTCAGCTAGCATGTTCAGAATTTGCAGCTGCTGTGAAGTAGAGGCTTTTGGGATTGGGGGTTTTCTTTTCCTTTTTACTCCTGCTGATGTTTGCTCAGAGTAAAAAGTTGTTTCTGCTACAAGTGCAGGCTAATTTTTTTGCAGGCTTTGCTTGTGCATGGGACTTTATTAAACCCCATCCTAATACAAGACTCCGATAAAAAAAAAAAAAACAGCAGTCACATGGGAACATGTCTCACCCACACTTAAAGAAAAACATAAACAGCAGTTATGGAAATACAATGTATAAAACATATCAAACTTAATATTCATATGCACTCCAGATAGGCTATAGCACTTACCCTGCCATGCAGTCACAATTAACTTTTTTTTATGATTGACAATTTATTGGTTTTTCAGAACATTTAAACACACACACACATATCCATCTGAAAATTGAAGCAGTGCTCATACAACAAAATAGAATGACAGGAAGACATAGCACATCCATAGACAAAAACTACACTCTAAATACTGTACATTTTAGAAAATAATGATTATTTAAGGAGAAAAAAAAAAAAGAAAAAAAGGACCGTGATGCACCTAGCCCTTGAGTTACAGCCTTTCCTAAATGTAGGTACCTTAATCTATCAAAATGTATCCCTCAGTCATGTTTTCTAGTTAAGTGCTATGTTTTTGAGCCGGAATGCCATTAAACCTCCAAGGTGTACGAATGATACTTTCCCCATTTCAAGTTGTACTCCTCCACTTTATCAAGCAACCTATAGGACAGTTGTTCAAGGGCAGCCAGCTGACCCAGAGCGACGTGCCACAAATCCAGTGCTGGTGCAGAGGGGGCTTTCCATTCTTTGACCAAAAGTTTCCGGCCTAGCATGAGGACAGTCTGGGTCCAGTTAGAAAGTGGAGGGGTCAGGTCACTTAATGCAGAGGGGTCCCCCAAAATAAACAGACTAGGGGTGAACGGGATATTCTGGTCGACAATTTTCTCTACGATTGCATGTAGGGAAGACCAAAATGCCTGAATTTTTGGGCAACTCCAGAGCATGTGTACTAGGGTACCATTTTTGTCCCGACACCTCCAGCATTCCGAGTCATCAACCAAACCAACCTTATGCAGCCTGGATGGTGTCCAATAGATTCTATTCAATATTTTGAATTGGATAAGTCGTGTTCGCAATTCCCTTGACATTTTTTTCCCATTTCCAAGAATTCTGCCCCATTCTGCATCCGTGAATGACACCTTTAGGTCAGTTTCCCATGTCATTTTAAGGGACAGTATATTAGAGTCCGATGCCGCAAGGATCATAGCGTAGTAGGCAGAGGCTTCATGGCCGCGCCCATAAATTGTTAGAACCTTCTCCAACAAGTCACCACTCGGTGGGACTACTGAAGGAGAGCCGAAGACCTGCACCAGGAGGTGTCTTAACTGAAAATACTTCCATTGTTGATTACGTGGTAAGTCAAATTCCTGTCTAAGTGCCTCAAAGGATTTTAATGTCCCATCATGGTACAAGTCTCCGAGCACCCTAATACCTTTTTGCAACCAAAACTTCCAAAGGAAGGGAGATTTATTTATAGAGAGCTTGGGATTTTGCCAGATCCCGGCAGCCTGGTGCAGATACGGATCAAATTTAAAGATCTTAGCTACTCTCTTCCAGACCCATTGAATGTGGGACATAATGGGATGTGACTGATTCTGTTGGGCTAATTTAACTGTGATACATGCTATGGGTGTGAGAGGGGAGGACACCGCACTTTCGAGGTGGAACCACGGGGGGGCTCTCTACGGGGGTAAAGACCACTGTGCCATATGCGACCACCCAACCTCCTACCTGCCCGACACGAGCGTAACCATTAACATTATAATAACAAAGAGGAAGATAATTAAAACTTAGACAATGAGTTACACATTAAACCGAAGTCTGCATACAGAAAAAAACCGAATGCATGACCCATGACACCCATATGCTTAAACAAGAATAATGGGCGAACATTGTGAGGGCAAGGCCTGGGCTGCCTCACCAATAAAGTCTCACTTTAGTCCTTTCTTGACTGAAACGAGAAAAAAGTAATAATAAAAAAATAATAATAATAAATAAATAAAAGAATAAAAAAAAAATATATAAAAATGTAAACAAATAAATAACACACGAAGCTACTCTGAACTGATCTACATAAACAACTGTGGTGAATACCCCAACAGAAACAAGGATCCAACGGCCCACCACTTGTCCATATAGACCGTAATGGATACGGTGATATTTTTCGTATGACCAGATAAACTTGTCCGTTTGTCAAAAAAAAAAAAGAAAAAAAAAAGAAAGAAAAAGTTTATACATATATAGAAGCCTATATATACACCCATACACCAAAAAAACAATATATACATGTATATATATATATACACACACACCCATACACACACATACCATAATAATAAAAAATAAATAAATGAAAAAATAAAAAACATAACAAAACAAAAAGCCTTAACATGAGGAGAAACTAACCAAATCTCCTTATGAATCAAGTAATTTGAGGAGTTTTAAAATTACAATTCAGCGCCAATAATTAAACCGGTTACACTTTATTTCGATAGTCACTTTAGACATTCTACTAACTATAAGTAACTTTTCAACTACATGTCAACTAACTCTCATTAGAGTATTAGTAGACTGTTGTAGACTGTCAGTAGACTGTTAGGTTATGGTTAGGTGTTAGGGTTCGGGTTAGGAGAACAAGTTGACTTGTAGTTGCTAAGTTACTTATAGTCAGTAGAATATTTGTTGGGGGATCAACAAAATAAAGTGTTAGCAGATATTAAGCAGACAGTCTACTAATACTCTAATGACAGTTAGTTGACATGTAGCTGCAAAGTTACTTATAGTTAGTTGAATGTCTAAAGTGGACTATCAAAATAAAGTGTTACCATTAAACCTCCTAACATAGAGGGGGGAAAAAAGAGAAGAAAAAAAAAACAGGATCAAATGACCCGCCATTAGTCCATAGCCTGTAAACCTCCAGTAATATTATCCTCTTATGTTCAGACAAAAAAGAAGAAAGGTCTGTTTGACAGTCAAAAATGGATAATTTTGTACATTCATCTTTACCCTCATACACTCCGGGGCCAATGGGAGGCCAACAGAAAAAAAAAATATCAGCAAGGGGCACAGCCCCTCACAATTTAAGGCCGTGATACTGTGGCGGTAAATATAATTACACCAAAACGCAGCAACGCCCAGTTATCCCAGGGAATTAATGTAAGCCAGGGCTTTTTTATGGTCATCAAATCGGCGGGGGCCCTGCGCTGATCTCACGGTGAGCACTGCCGGGTAGTCGAGAGAAAATCTCGTGCGTTTTTCATGGAGCATCTTCTTACACTCGTTGAACTTTATGCGCTTCTCATTAACCAACTTGGAATAGTCGGCGAAGACCATTATACGATGCTCCTTCCAGGTAACTTTACCCATCTTGCGTGCAGCCTCTGAGATGCGGTTTCGGTCCTGGAATCTGAGAAATCTGGCGATGATGGGTCTTGCAGGCGAGGGATGTTCCGGACCCGAGCTCTTGCGCAATCCTCCAATCCTGTGCGCTCTGTCAATTTCCAGTCCTCCGGGAAAGGCGAGGTTTAGGATCTCCGGTAGAATTTTAATGAGGAATGACATGGTGTCTCCGTCCTCGCTGCCCTCAGGAAACCCGATGAACCGTAAATTATTCCTTCGCTCCCGATTCTCAATCTCGTCCAGCTTTTGGCGGAGGGCTTCCACCTCTGTTACTGTGGCTGGAGGATTCACCTGCTGTCTCTCATTAGCCTCCTCGAGGAAGCCCAAACGGCTCTCGACTTGAGAAATGCGGTTTGTAATTTCAGCTATTTTACTATCTGTAGCACTTGTTGTCACCCAGATAGCCTCCAGCTTCTTGTCGTGGGCGTCGGACTTTTCCAGGATTAGTGCGGTGAGTTTAGCAAACTCTTTGGCTACATTACCGGGGATGGTACTAACGTCCAGTTCGTCAGCGCCGGGCTCGACCTGAGGCTGCGGTTTCTTCAGGTTAGCTTGGCTAGCATTCGCCACTTCGTTAGCCTTCGTTCCACTGGAGCCAGTTCTCGGGGGATTAGTCGTACTTCTGGTATTGTTTGGCATTGTTGCAAATATAACTTCAACTTTTCATACGGTAACTCACATAAAGTTGGACTCTTTGTCAAATTTCAAAGTTAGTATCGTGCTGGGATGGGCGCAGCTCTTCCTCAAGCAGCCATTCTCGTCAACCACATCACGTGACTCCTCACAATGAACTTTTTTTACAGTCCCGTGCACCGCAACCCAGGTCTGAAGGGGCTTTTCAGTAACCCTCCAAGATGGCTTCACATCGCAACGAAATAAATAACTGTCGCTCTCTGATATTTTGTGATGTAAAACCACTCCCACAAAGCCACTGGTAAAAAAAATTGTGAACCTCCAGGGACCTGTAATTCTTCAAGTTGCTCTGCGAGTAGATTCCTGTGTGAAATAGCACATCGCCAAATATAGGCTAATAGCACTGAGTAGCGTCACTGCTATAGTCAAAAGTGTACTGGAATGTATTCATTTAACATGCTAAGACATACTAGTCATTTATATCATATCTTTAATGAACATGGAATAACAATACAGACTGTTGGAATACCCTGGGATACTGATATTAGTTAGATTGAATAATCGAAGATTAGCTGTCTCTTAACTGGATACTCAATCTGGTAGCAAAAAAAATCAAGAAACAACACCTCTGGCCATTCTGTTGGGTCGTCTGTCCAGTTACGGATACTGTACGGACAATCCGACCCAATGCGGCTCAGTTTCTCAATGTATCGTGCTCTGTCGAGCAGCAGAAGTGATTCTCAATGTTGCCAGATTGGAACAGTGATTTCCAGCCCAAAAGCTCACCAAAACCCGCCCAGTCCAAAAAAAACAACAAAAAAAACCGCCCAAAATTTCACTGCCAAGTCATTCAAGGTTGATAAGCACCATTTTTATCTCCTTAAAACAAATTAACGATGATAAAATAAAATAAAAAATAAATAAATTTCCCAGGAAAATTGATCAAAATAGGGCAATAATTAAGGAGAATCAGAAAATATGACTAAAATGTCAAGGTAAACACTGTCAAAACGTTAATCAAGAAATTAAATGATGACTTTAACCTTCGGATGCACACATTGCAGAACAGCTGATTCATCGTTGATTCAAACCTTTTTCAGCAGCTGTCAAGGACGACTAGAGTGCAGTCTGGACAGTGTAAAAGTTGCAGATGTCTGGTTAGGCCAGTGTGCACATGACCATGGACAGGAGTCATCCCATATTCGATTTCAATTCAAGTCATTCAAATGTGCTCTCAGAGTTAGTTATATTTATTAAGAGCCATCGAGTCATCTCCCACCACAGGTGTAATCCATGTTTTTAGAGTTGCTCACTATCTCACTCTTTACTGTAGATACAACTTACCAGTGTTGGGAAAGTTCACTTTCTACATGAACTAGTTCAAAGTTCAGTTCACAAATTTTAAAATGAACTAGTTCAGTTCATACTTAAGATTTTGAACTAGTTCATAGTTATTGTTTTTCCATATGTTGCTGCGATTATTTTTCAAAATTATTGCCACAGTGACACACACACACACACACACACATACACACACACACACACACACACACACACACACACACACACGCACACATGACTTGTTTAAATACATTTATGTATTACAAGAGAGTACAGGCACTTTTTTCACCCCACTTCAAGCACTGGCCACAGCCCATATAGAACCACAGACAGCTATTATTTTATCGACGGGGAAAGTTTGCACAGAAATGTAAGATTTTTCCCATCCTCACCGACCTTGTTAGAAAACTCGTTTAAATGATCATACGACGCCTCCTTGCTGCAGCTTTTTTTTTATTACGCATGCGGCGGTGCGACACTGGTGGCTGGTGTTGCCAGATTGGGTGTTTTTCCGCTACATATTAAGGCCTGTTTACGGTGTGTTTTATCCGGGTTTTCGCCTGGAAGGCTCTATAGAAATCTGGCACCCTATTGAACGAAGTTAAACTCAGTTTCACATGCCGTTCACAGACACCAAAATGAACAAGTTCACAGTAACGTTTATCAGGCAGGAATACAGTACGTTCAGTTCACGTTCGCCCAAAATATGAACGAGTTCATGAACTATCGTTCAATGAACGCATTCAGGCACAACACTGCAACTTACTGTATGTTTATGCGATCATTAGTGATCACTTGAATATACAGCTACAAGTTATCGCGCTAAATCGCGTCTGCCTGCTTATCGCTGATTAGTTAAAAGTGCTCTTAAATAAAACCTTTTGCCTTAGGGATTTTCCCCCCCAGTGATACCCTTACTTAAAGGTGCTCTAAGCGATGTTGGGTGACGTCACTTCTTGTTGACGTTCGAAGTATTGTCAAACAAAACGGAGGCTAGCCAGACCCTCCCTCCTCCTCATCCACACACTAACCCCCCAAATCCCACCCCCAAATCCTTCTTGTCGGTTATTGGCTGGAACAGTTTGTTGTGTTTCGTGGTGCGGGTTAGCCCAGTTTGTTTTTGTTGCCGTTTGTGGAGCCCGGGGTGTCTGCAGAGACCGCGGTTTTTTACAGTGTGTTCAGGGGACAGGCAGCTAGCGGATAGTGAGGAGATGTTTGCTGTATGTGACAAAAAAGGTTTTGGCCTAAAAAACGTGTGACATCGCTTTGAGCAACTTTAATGAACACAACCCTTAAGTAGTAGTCGATATTGATAAATTGATAAATGTCATCCAATATAAACCCACAACCAAGGACAATGAGTGTGTACAATGGGAAGAGTGTGTAAACTGAATAATTATTTCGTAATGACATTTTTGCTTTGAGGAAACTAATCTCAAGTAAAGTGTCAGATTTATCTAAATTTTTCCATGTAAGATGAAGCTCATATTGAACTATTTGAATTTTCCCAGTCTATTTGCCTACATAGATTACACTAGCTTTTTAACTTTCTAAAATACACTACCTTGAAGGTAAACCATGCAGCTGAGTTGCCTCAAGGAAGAAGTGAAATGCCGTTGATGCACAGTTATTTGTGGCTGCATTCAAGCACATTATCTACAAAAGAAACATTTCAAACAATTAAAAGGCATCAAAGTTAAAACTGATAGGGTTCCTTCTCAGGAAGCACGAGTATGCTCAGCAAGCATAGGACACTGACCAAATTCTATTATAAAAATTGTTTCTTGTGTGCCTTTTACTTAAAGGTAAACTTTGGCACTCAAGCAGTTAATAAATAAAACTGCATACAATGCATCTTGTGGAAGAAGATTGTAGCCGGAGCTGCTTCTCTCTGTTTATGTCTAGAGACTTTCAATGAATTTAAGGTCTGGACATTACATGAGTTATTTAAAAAGTTATGTAAAAGTCTTTATTCTTAAGAATGTTTACCAAAGGCACAAGGTCTATGCTGGCATAGCCAGTGTTCAACATGTGGAATTACTAAAATGTTAAAAACCAGCAGCAGCCAGTTACCTTTCTTGAGAAACCATCCACTACTCCAAATATCACAATGTTGTATCTAGAAAGCAATTGGGTATAAAATATCATTCATATATAAAATGAAAAAAAAAAGTCAACGTGTATTATGAAAATTACCCAATCCAAAATGAAGTAGCCATCCAGTACTTTAGATGGATTACCTTCAAATAAACTTGACTTTAATACAAACCTGATTAACTTGTGGTTTGTGTCCACATGTACCAGAGACAAGGGTCCTGGTACAGAGTAAACTCTGCATACAACACAGCCAAGACTTGACAGCCTTTAGATGATGCCCACAGAATCAATCCTATGCATGGAGGCTGCAATTCTCCTCCACTGAACCCTATGGCCTATTGACTCCAGTCTCCCTCTGACCATCCTGTAACCAGCATTTGGTAAATGATTCTTGATTGAAGCAACCAAACTGTCAAGTTCATCATCACTGATGGAACTGTACATGTTCCTGACAGAGAGCTTGTACTCTTCCATTCGTCTGAATATTGTGATTCTTAAAACACCCATCAGTTTAGCAGAGTATGGAGCATTTCTTTCAAGCGTTGTTCTCCAATCAAAATTTTGGGTCTCCCTGTGATACCACTAGCAACTTCCACCGTGAAACATGGGGATGGACGTTCCAGTTGTGCCCTCACAAGGTCAAAGAGCTCTTGCAAAGCCTGGGTGATAGCAGAGGGTACTTCTACATGATTGGATAGGGCCTGCAGAAGATACAGCTCCTGACGACAAATTAATTCTAAGTAATCCAAATTCAGTGGTGTGTTGAATCCCAGTTCTATTTTATGCAAAAGCCTTTGAAGAATGTGATGTCTTAGCTGTTGCAAGACAGAACAAAGTATAGTTAATAATGTCTCACGGTCTCACACACACAAACCACAGTTTAAAAGTTGTCAATCACGAAAATAATGTATGCATTTTTCCGATTAGCATACACAGGTTTGTACACTAATAATTTTTTATCAATTAACAAATTACTGCATTTCTAAAGCTAGCTACCCCTTAGCTAAAACCACTAAATTTAAATAACTGGAAGATTAACTAAATGCAGTAATTGGTTAATCTTCCAGTTATTTAAATATAGCAGCTTTAACAAATTTCAGTAAGGAGGGCAGAAAACGTCTCTGGTTACGTATGTAACCCTAGTTCCCTGAAGGGAACGAGACGCTGCGTGACAACGCTTTGGGAACGCCCCTGCGTGAGTGCGTCATGAAGCACGTATGAAATCAGTCCAATGGCGAGACGGAACGTTATAGGCGGGTGACGTCATCGACCAGGAAACTATATAAGCACCCCAAAACACAAGCGCATCAGCTTCTGATAAGACTGAAGCAAGTGCTCACGGGCATGCTGGGAGTATGGCAAAGACACGCAGCGTCTCGTTCCCTTCAGGGAACTAGGGTTACATACGTAACCAGAGACGTTCCCTATCAGGGAACTCGAGCTGCGTGACAACGCTTTGGGAACGCTAATACCAACGTCGCCATACGAGCAAGTGTCCGTCGTGTGAAGTCAGAGCGCACATTCGGACGAAAGCACCTGCGCCCCTGGAGTGGAGCTGAAGTCAAGATGATAAAACTTTACGAATGTATGCGGTGAGGACCATCCTGCCGCATCGCAAACGTCCTGAATTGATACTCCTGACAAAATAGCCTTAGAGGCAGCCATACTCCTGGTTGAATGAGCCCGGACAGCCAAAGGAGAAGGCTGACCGGCGGACTCGTAGGCAAGTGAGATGGCCTCGACCACCCACTTGCTAAACCTCTGCTTAGATACTGGACAGCCCTTCTTAGGGGGTCCAAAGCAAACGAATAGTTGTTCACTCTTTCTCCACAGGGCAGCTCTGTGGACATACGCATCTAGAGCCCTAACTGGGCAGAGCAGATTTAGTTTCTCTTGGTCCGACGTCAAAAATGGAGGAGGACAGAAAGCCTGCAGGACAATAGGCCTGACCACATTAGTTGGAACCTTGGGAACATACCCCGGTCTAGGGAGGAGGAAAGCCTTAACCATGCCGGGTGAAAATTCCAAGCACGAGGGAGACAGACAAAGCTTGAATATCTCCTACTCTTTTTAATGAAGATATAGCAAGAAGAAATACAGTCTTTAGAGTGAGGAATTTCTCAGAAACTTCTTCAATAGGCTCGAACGGTGCTAGAGAGAGACCTTCTAGAACAACCGCCAGGTCCCAGGTCGGCACCCTCGTGCGAACTGCTGGCCTCAGCCTCAGAGTGCCACGAAGGAAACGGGTTACAAGTGGGTGTCTCCCGAGAGAAGCTCTACTCAAAGGGACGTGGTAAGCAGATAAGGCCGCCACATACACCTTCAGTGTGGAGTGGGATAACCCTGTGGAGAAACGCTCCTGAAGGAATTCCAGCACTGCACCCACTGGGCAGTTAACTGGGTCCAGCTGGTGTTCTCCACACCAAGAGGTGAACATTTTCCACCTCAAGGCATATAACTTCCTAGTGGCCGGAGCTCTGGAGTGGAGGATGGTCTCCACGACCTCAGTCGAGAGACCAGATTCTATGAGCTGGGCCCCCTCAGAGGCCAAGCCCACAACCTCCATAGATCTGGGCGGGGTGAAGTATCGACCCACTCGCCTGAGAGAGAAGGTCCCTCCTGATCGGAATCTCCAGAGGAGAGCCGTCGAGGAGAGATATTAGGTCCACAAACCAAACTCGGGCCGGCCAGTACGGGGCTACCAACAGTAGACTGACCCCGTCCCGGCGAACCCTCTCCAGAACTCCTGGGAGCAGAGCAATCGGGGGAAATGCGTACAGGCGTGACCTCGGCCACTCCTGTACCATAGCGTCCAACCCCAGAGGGGCTGGAGGACTTAGGGAAAACCACAGTTGGCAGTGTGATGTTTCCCTGGATGCAAATAGGTCTACCTCGGCACGACCGAAATGTTTCCATAGGAGCTCCACCACCTCGGGGTGGAGTCTCCATTCCCCGGGCCTCGGCCCCTGCCTCGACAGGATGTCTGCCCCCTGATTTAAATACCCCGGGATATAAATCGCCCTCAATGAAAGAAGCTTCCCCTGGGACCATAGAAGGATCTGGCGAGCCAGCTTGTATAACGGGCGCGAAAGCAGACCCCCCTGATGGTTTATATAAGAGACCACCGATGTGTTGTCTGACCGGACAAGAACATGATGACCTCTCAGGTCTGGGAGGAAGTGTTTCAGAGCCTGAAACACCGCCAGCATTTCTAGACAATTTATATGCCATTGAAGATGATGGTCCTGCCACAGACCCTGAGCTGAGCGACCACTCATGATCGCCCCCCAGCCTGTGAGAGAGGCATCCGTCGTTAGTGTTACACGATGACACGGAGCCCCCAACACAGGCCCTTGGGACAGGAACCAAGGTTCTTTCCACATAGCCAGGGCGCGAAGACACCGTCGCGTGACCCTGATCATGCGGAGCGGGTTTCCCCTCGGGGAGAACCCCTTGGCCCTGAGCCACCACTGCAGCGGTCTCATGTACAGCAGGCCGCAAGGTATAACGTTGGACGCTGCTGCCATCAGACCCAGAATTCTCTGATATTCTTTTACAGTAAGTGACTGGCCTAGGTTTGCCTGTTTGACGGCTAAGAGAATCGAAGCTATACGAGCAGGAGACAGACGTGCCTGCATCGTCGTCGAATCCCAAACCACACCCAGAAAAGTGGTCCTCTGTAATGGAGAAAGCACACTCTTCTTGGAGTTGAGCCTCAACCCCAACTTTTTGATATGGGCGAGCACGACATCTCGATGCCGAATCGCCTGATGCTCCGACTGAGCTAGAATCAACCAATCGTCGATATAATTTAAAATGCGGATGCCCTGGAGTCGCAGCGGAGCCAGAGCTGCATCCATGCATTTCGTGAAAGTTCGGGGAGACAGTGCTAGGCCGAACGGAAGAACCCGATATTGGTACGCCTCGCCCCCGAAAGCGAACCTCAGGAACTTCCTGTGTTGAGGAAGGATGGAAATATGGAAGTATGCGTCCTTTAGATCTATCGTGACGAACCAGTCCTTGGACCTGATCTGTGACACGATCTGCTTGAGAGTCAGCATCTTGAACTTGAGCTTCCCTACTGAGTGATTTAATAGGCGCAGATCTAAAATTGGACGTAACCCCCCATCCTCCTTTGGAACGATGAAATATCGGCTGTAATAACCCAACTCGCTGCTGGGAGGAAGAACTCGTTCTATAGCCCCCTTCAACAGAAGAGTTTTCATCTCCTGTTCCATAACCAGAGCCTGCTCGTGGCCCACCACTGTGGGCAGAACCCCTCTGAAGCGAGGCGGGCGTGATCTGAACTGAATCGCATACCCATTCTCGATAGTCTGCAGGACCCATTGAGATACATTTGGAAGGCTTTTCCACTCTGCCAAAAATTCTACTAAGGGTACCAGTCTCTCGAGACTGGCCTCTGGAATATTTTGAGTGGCAGACACAGTGCCCTGTAACGGCGCACCGGCAGGGAACAACTGGTCTGACCGCTTTAGACCACTCCTCAGAGTGGGCGAGCGTCCCTCGGGAAAGCGCTCGCTGGGACCGTCTACGCCCCGGCACGCAGGCGGGGTTGGTAGAACGGGCCCCTGAGGGCACCGAGAGAGAACGGGCGCCGTGTAATGCGGCGAACACCTTCCCCTCTCGGTGGGGACCACCCTCAGCATCCTGACGCTTTTGGCGTCAGGACCTCTTCTTCGACGAGGCCTTCTTGGCAACAATAACTGTCCTCAGATCAGCCCTGCCCCTAGACGACCTCGTCTGTGAGCGCCGCGTCTCGTCCCAGTATTGCTGAGGAGGAGCACGAGACGCGACGCTCTGTTTTTGTTGCGCCCGGTGTGAGGAGCTACTCGACGGCCGGGGCTGCTCCCGCCCAGCAGCCCCGGAGACATGAACACGGAGGGGGAAAAATTTCTGGAGCGCCGCCACCTGCTATTTCTCTTCCTGAAACCTCTCGATGACCGAATTCACTGAGTCACCGAAGAGGCCAGCAGTTGAAAGCGGGGCGTCCAGGAGAAAAGATTTTTCCTTTTCTTTCATGTTGGATAAATTCAACCATAAGTGTCTCTCCGTTGCCACCATGGCTGCCATAGAACGGCCCACTGATTTGGCCGTCTCCTTGGTGGCACGGAGAGATAGATCTGCTGCCTGACGTAATTCTCGAATTACGTCAGCATTAATTTCATCCCCCTCACTCATATCTTTTAATAGGTCTGCTTGATATGCTTGTAATATCGACATAGTATGTAAGCACGCTGCCACTTGACCTGCCGCCGAGTAAGCTTTGCCCACCAAAGCCGAGGTATTTCTTAATGGCTTTGTGGGCAATGCCGGTGTCTTAAATGACGATGCCGTATCTGGAGATAGATGGCTCGCTAGCGTTTCTTCAGCCTTAGGCATCGCCCCATAACCATAATTCTTAGCCCCAGAAATATTTGAATAAACAGATGTTTGCTGGCTAAATATTCTGGATGACACTGGTCTTTTCCATGACCTCGACACCTCGGTGTGGAGGTCAGGAAAGAATGGAAGACACCGGCGTGGAGGTGCAGCACGAGAGGGCAGAAATCTTTCATCTAGTTTACTTTTTGAACGAGATTAATGTCTATCAGCTGGCCACTCGATGCTCAAGTTTTCTACAGCACGAGTGAGCACCTCCATAAGCTCCTCACTAGCAGGAGACGGAAGTGACGAGTCCCCAGTCTCTGCTGTATCAATATTTTCAACATCCAGATCCTCAGAACTGGATAATTGAAGTGATGGTGCCTCAGCCCGGGCGGAAGAAACCGCAGCGCGTGCTTCCAAACCCGGATCTGAGGCACTGGATCTACCAGGTAAGGGCTGAGATAAGGCAGAGCCCGTCTCAATCCCCGCTGATAGATCCATTTGCGATCCCCACGATTGAAGCCTTCGCTGTGCCTCGGCAGCAGCGGGACCCGAACCGCGGGGAGCGTGCACCGAACCACTCTCCTCGAAGATATAACGTGGGCAGGGATGAACACACTTTCTGAACTGCTGTTCGCTCGCCATATTATATATATATATATATATATATATATATATATCGTCTCTTTATAGTTTTTTTATATGTGAAAAACTCCTGCCTAGAAATTTCTAAGGACAGACAAAAACACTTTGAGACACAGACTGATATATTCACACACAAAGCGCTTGCTGAAGACTCAGAAGCTGACGCGCTTGTGTTTTGGGGTGCTTATATAGTTTCCTGGTCGATGACGTCACCCGCCTATGACGTTCCGTCTCGCCATTGGACTGATTTCATACGTGCTTCATGACGCACTCACGCAGGGGCGTTTCCAAAGCGTTGTCACGCAGCTCGAGTTCCCTGATAACTTCCCTGGGAACTTCTGCTATTAGTTTTTTCTAACAACAAAAATGTAGCTAACTTGCAATATTGCAGTGCATACAGGAAACGAAATCAATATCATCAAATAATATTACAATGCGATCTCTGAATGATGTTAAATTTGTGACTTACTTGTTCTGACATGATGACCCATGAAAATCTTTCTTCTCTCAACCATCAATTGATTGGACCTGCATCATGTCTTGTCATGATCGGTGTTGAAAGTGACCAATTTAATGAGCGGAGACATCAGTCACTGTCCCCGCCTCCAAAGTCTCAAAAGTCAACTTGATAAAGCGAGCTAGTTGCTAGTAGAGGTGTGAACCTACACTGGTCTCACGGTTCGGTTCGATTACGATTATCATGTCATCGATTCGGTTCAATTCGATATCGCGATGCATTGCGATGCACCGCATCCTCAATTTTCAATTTTACTTCAAAAGTGATGTGTGCGTGCCCGTGCGCGTGTGTGTTCGCCTGTTCGGGAAGTCGCAGTGACAAAAACAGAGACATTCCAGTTTAAGTTTCATGGGACTAAAGCCTGTTTATGCCATTAAGAAAATGAAATTCTGTCAAATCAATTTTGTTTTAAAGAAATGTTCATTTAAAAGCAGCGCTCATTCATCAGTGTATAATGTTACCCTGGAGACGCGCGCATCAACCGTCACCGAGTCCGCTGTTGAAGACGATCATCCATTTATAATCACGCGTAACAACACAATTGTAATTTGACCATCGGGTGCGGAAGGGTTGCCATCTGTCTCGGTTTGTCCCGATTTATCTTTTAATAACCTGTCCCGGGAAATGTATCCACTCTCCCGAAAGTCTACGTGAATGTATGTTCAAACCGTGTAGCGCGCGCACAGCAGCGAGGGAGAGAGCGAGACCTTGCGTGTGTGTGCCTCAAGAAGCGCATGTAACTTGCATGCGCATGTAATGTAAGTATGTAAATGTATGTAAGAAAGAATGTTTAATTCGCACTCGCGTCTCGCCTCCCTCTGCTAGTGTATGCTACCGCGACAAAGCACATGCGCGATAAATGACGTCAGAAAAGCGTCAGTACATTATAACCGGTTATGGTCTATTACTGAACCGATACCGAATCGTCCTCGTCTGCATCGCGGTGCATCGTAGAAACGATTAATTTCGACACCCCTAGTTGCTAGAGCGTAGAGAGGGTCGAGCGAGAGTGTTGTTTGCACGGATACTTTCTGAGCGCTTGCAGTGCAGAAACGCGCCTGCGCGAGGATGGCATTCTGTGCGCGGATACTGTTCTTTGCCCTCGCATTCTGTGCACGCGCCTAGATTTTATTTTATATGAGTTTTGAGACTAAATAAATGCTATAGTCAGGGTTTGTTTGTTTTCTGTAGTTAGCGCAAGGGATGAGCATTCGCTCATTTTCCATGCGCTCTGTCTTGTTGTCTGAGCGTGTGGTTTCGAGTGTGCCCAGGCCGTACGTTCTTCTGTCCGCGTTTATTTTTTTCTGTGTAGCACGTGGTTCGTATCGGCCGTGTGTTTACATGATTTGTTTTGTCTTGTGCTGTGTACCAGTGGCTTGTGTTTTTCATTGGCTGCATGCTTTCATGTTGTCATGTATGAACGTGGCTTATGAGTGTTCTCATTAGTTGTGTTCATGTCCTGTTTTGTTTCAGCACATGGCTTATGTCTGTTTCCTTGTGCCGTCTGCTCTCCTGTCTATTGTCTTAGGGGCTGTTTACACGACACCATTTTCAACTAAAAACATCAAACTTTTTATGCGTTTTGGCCGTTCATTTACACAAAAATGGCGTTTTGGGTGCCTGAAAACGCAAACTTTTGAAACTGGTTTACTTATACATGTCCGAAAAGGAGTAGGAAGAAGCATAAGGTTATTTAATCCTACCCCTTCTCCACTACTCATTAATAATCATCCAGTTGGCCGATCATCTTATAATCTGTTTATCTCCACATACCAAGAAATACAAAAATAACATATATAAATATGTCTAGCTTTGCATAAAATGTAAAAATCTCCAGCCAAAGGTACAGAGAAAAAAAAGCAGAACAAGCAGCATTTTGTGGCATTCCTTCCTTGTTTTTTGTCCTTAACAGATCACATGCCTGCTTAACACTTCAGTACACTGGGATTGCAATCTAATTACCTTCCTCATAATACAAAAAAGACGTTGTTTAAAGGTTCTATTTATAACCACATCTTCCTGAAAACACTTTTTTCAAACACCTTTTTCTCTTTAGGGTTCTTTTATTCTGACTTTCTTACTTTAGTTCTAATAAACATAATTGCTTTTACTTCAATGATTGACACTGTTTCTTTGAAGTCACATGTGCATTTCTGGTTAGTCAGATGTCACATGTTAAAACCACATCACCTGGAAAGAAGAACTGATACTAAATTACACCAAAACACACACACATAGACAGTGATAAAATAGGAACTTCTATTTTGTGTTTATGTATTTATTCATTTTTAATAACCAATAATAATTATTACCCCAGCAATTATTACACATTTTTTTCAAACATTCTGTTTGCAATGTGAATGTAAAATTTACAGTTTTCTTAATATCAGTTGAACTTTTTTTAAGGTTAGTATGAAGGTTAGTATAACATTCTTCTAACAAATTGTATTAAATTCTGAATGGAAAAATGCGCATAAAAAACGTATGTGCTTAATTGAGGCAGATACATTTTTTTTTATTCAATAAGAAGACATACGAATAAACAACGATGAAAACACATTCAACAAATAAACCCGCGATGCGCAACAAAGAACTTGTGACTTTGCCTCAACAGATCATGTGATTGGATAACTGGACAAACCAACAGACCAATCGCATCGCACAGCATCTCTGATGCCTGAGCCAAAGTCTGTGTCTACCACGATTGCGTTTCCAAACATCAGGCAAATGAACGCAAGATAACATGTCTTGCGCAAGTCATTTATTATGTAGGAAAAAAAGAGACAGGTTCCCAGAGTGCAGCAGCTTTTATTTTTATTATTAATACTTTGCGCCAGTTTCCCAGAAAGTGACGATTTTGTTCTTTTGATCACATAGGACGGAAACGGTGCTTTTTTTGCAAATGTTTTATGCGATATTCTAATTTTCCACATTGGTTAAATTCTCAACTTAGGATGGAACACACAGCTAGTATTAAATGAACACTACTTAATGTCTATATGTTACATTTTGTCTCTGTTTTTGTATCATCTACAGTAGATTTAGTCAACTAAAATCTAATGGGTTTAGTTGAATTGCAATGCATCAATTCAGTATTTCTGTAAAGTTTCCACACTCATTATATACTCCTGGAGAAAACATCTATTAACCTGTTAATATGAATGATATTAAGGTTTGAACATGCAATACAGACACAGATTTAACTGCTGTGAGATTACACGTCTTTATTTATCTGTCTGTATTTATTTATTTTTATAAATAAAACCACTTCTCACAAAGAAACAAGAACAGGGTCTTTTTTTAATTATTGATATAAGTATTCTTTATAACAACTTTCAACATTCTTTTTAAGCAGACATTTATTTGTATAAATTAAACAACAAAAGAAAAGAAAATCACTTAATGCTCTTAACTGAATAACTTTAATAATAACTTTTGTTTAATTAACATTAAAGACGGACAGCACCAGATTTATTAGACTGCTGTCATTTTAAGGCCGATCGCACGGATCCAATACACTGATACACATCCGATATTTTCCCAACTGTTTAAGTGAATACTTGCCAAAACAGACATGTTGACAATTTTGTGTGCATTTGTCCATTCAACCACAGAAAGACGCGAAAGAGAGCTCAATTTAGTACTTGTGCGCTGAAGTCTGAGAGGTGGCTTTCTGTGTGTGCACAGAAAACGTCTCGGGTTATGACTATAACCCTTGTTCCCTGAGAAGGGAACGAGACACTGCGTCGAGAATCGACACTTTGGGGACGCTCCCTTAGCGTGCGCCTCTGAAGCAAGAATGAAACTAATCCAATCCTGATTGGTGTTGCGTCGTGACGTAACATGTGACGGCATAACCGGATGCATAAAAGTGACGCTGACACACACACACATCAGCTCCGCGATGAAGCAAGACGCTCTAAGGCCTCGAGGGGCGTGGCAGGACGACGCAGTGTCTCGTTCCCTTCTCAGGGAACAAGGGTTATAGTCATAACCCGAGACGTTCCCTTTCGAGGGAACTCAACACTGCGTCGAGAATCGACACTTTGGGGAACGAATGCCCACTAGGCCACGCACCGAAAACAGGCCTGCCCCGGAGTGAAACTGATT
The DNA here is from genome assembly GCA_030770095.1 of Gila robusta. Classification (NCBI taxonomy): domain Eukaryota; kingdom Metazoa; phylum Chordata; class Actinopteri; order Cypriniformes; family Leuciscidae; genus Gila; species Gila robusta. Next base: position 170,139 of record JAVALU010002016.1, read on the forward strand.
CAGGCACTCAGCTAGGACGAGAGCACGTGTGCGCCAAGCGTACTAGGGAGGTGCAGCTATAGAACCTAACAAAAGTGTGTGGGGTAGCCCAACCGGCTGCCTCACAGATCTCCTTGATGGGAACTCCCGAAAGGAGGGCCCTAGAGGACGCCATGCCTCTAGTAGAATGAGCCCTAACGGCCAAAGGTGAAGGGAAATTCCGCACCTTGTAGGCCTACTTATGGTTTGTATAGCCGGGAGCCCCTAATAGGTGATCCAAAACACACTACAGTAGGTCCGACCTCCTCCAAGAAGAGGACCTCTCAAGGAAATACTCGGAACTCTGACTGGCAGAGCAAGGTTCCTCTCCTTTTGCCGACACATGAGGTGGAGGATGAAATACTTGCAGGACCATAGACCTAGCCATGATAAATTGCACTTAAGGCACATAGCTGGGTCTCGGATGCAGGATGGCCTTAACTCCGCCGGGGGCACACCCCAAGCAAGCTGGCGATAATGCCAGGGCTTGGAGATCTCCCAGTCTCTTTAAAGAAATAGCTAAGAGAAAGGCCATCTTGAACATGAGGTCCTAGGCGAAGCCGACTGGAGGTATTCGAAGGGAGCCAGGGATAGCCCTTCGAGAACCACCGCCAGGTCCCAGGAAGGAACCCTGGACCTGACTGTCGGTCTCATCCTCCAATACCATGGAGAAATAGTATGACCAGTTGGTGCCTCCTCAAAGGCCCAACATTTAGTGGTGCATGGAACGCCGCAATGGCAGCCACGTACACCCTACGTGTGGATGGGGAGAGATTCGCAGAGAAACAATCTTGAAGAAACTCCAGAACTGAAGCCATTGGGCAGTTAACTGGGTCTAACTCAAGTCCTCTACACCAAGTAGAAAAATATTCCACTTGAGGCCATATAATCTCCTAGTAGACGGAGCCCTAGGGATAAGTATGGTTTCGACCACCCCAGATGATAGACCAGCATCTAGGTACTGAGCCCCCTCAGAGGCCAGACCCACAATTTCCACAGCTCTGGATGAGGATGGAATATAGTGCCCTCCGCCTGAGACAACAGACCCCTCCTCAGAGGAATCTGCCATGGCGGAGCTATCAGGAGTGAAATTAAGTCTGAAAACCATACTCGGGCTGGCCAAAACAGGGCTATCAGAAGAAGACTGATGCCCTCCTGACGGACCCTCTCCAGGACTCCCGGGAGCAGAGCGATCGGGGGAAAAAGCGTACAGGCGAAGCCTCGGCCAGGCCTGTACCATGGCATCCAACCCCAGCGGGGCTGGAGGAGTGAGGGAGAACCAAAGTGGACAGTGGGATGGACGTCCCTCGAGACGCAAACAGATCCACTTCCACTGGTCCCAACCTCTGCCATATGAACTCCACCACCTCTGGATGGAGTCTCCATACCCCGGGCCTCAGCCCCTGCCTCGACAGGATGTCTGCTCCCTGATTCAGAACCCCCGGGACATATATTGCTCTTATAGATAATATTTTCCCTTGGGGCCATAAAATGATCTGATACGCCAATCTAGGTAGAGGGCGCAATCTGAGTGTCCTTTGTCGGTTTAGATAAGCTACCACTGAGACGTGGTAACCTTAGATGTCTGTGAGGAAGCTCCTCAGAGCCCTGAACACAGCCAACATCTCTAGGCAATTTATATGCCAAGAATGATGATGGTCCTGCCACAGACCCCTGGCAAAGCGGCCGTCCGAGACCGCGCCCCAGCCAGCGAGGGAAGCGTCTGTCGAAACAGTTTCCCGGCGACATGACGCCCCTACCACTAGCCCTTGGGACAAGAACCAAGGTTTCTTCCATATTAATAGGGAACGAAGGCATCTGCGCGTAACCTTTATTATACGGAACGGATTCCCCTTGGGGAAAAAACCCTTGGCTTTGAGCCACCACTGAAGGGGCCTCATGTGAAACAGGCCCAAAGGAATTATGTTGGATGCCGCTGTTATGAGGCCCAGCAGTCTTTGAAATTGCTTTACAGTGATGGCCTGGCCTAGCTTTATCCCGGACACCATGGCCAGGATGGATTCGATACGAGCGGGAGACATACGTGCCCGCATCGTAACCGAATTCTATACCATGCCCAGAAGAGTAGTCTTCTGAGCTGGGTCCAACACATTTTTCTTAGTGTTGAGCCTCAACCCCCGGTTCTGAATGTGGCCAAGGACGACATCTCGATGCCGAACTGCCATTTCTCGAGACTGGGCCAATATGAGCCAGTCGTCGATGTAATTCAGTATACGGATGCCCTGAAGCCTCAGTGGAGCCAGAGCCGCATCCATACATTTTGTGAACGTGTGGGGAGAGAGTGCTAGGCCGAACGGAAGAACCCGATATTGGTATGCTTCGCCCCCGAAAGCAACCTCAGGAACCTCCTGTGACATGGAAGGATGGAGACATGAAATAAGCGTCTTTTAGATCCATCGTGACAAACCAGTCCTCGGATCTGATATGGCTCACGATAAAGGGAATAGTAAGCATTTTGAACCTGAATCTCCTCAAAGAACGATTCAAAAGCCCTAGATCTAAAATTGGCCTCAGTCCGCCATCCTTCTTTGGAACTATAAAGTACCGGCTGTAAAACCCGGACTCCCTGTCTGGTAGGGGAACACATTCTATGGCCCCTTAATTCCAGTAGAGTCTGTACCTCTTGTTCCATAACCCGAGCCTGTTCTGGAATCACTGCAGTCGGTACAACCCCAGCAAACTAGGGAGGTCGGTGACCGAACTGCAATCTGTACCCATATTTTATAATATTTTATAATATACAGGACCCATATAGATATATTCGGAAGGCGTTGCCATTCTTCTACAAAATCTACTAAGGAAACCAGCCCCTCAAGACTGGCCTCGGGTGTTTTCCGAGCACTATTCTCGACTTCCTGAAGCGGAGGACCGGCAGGAAAAAAGTCGATACAGATTTTGTGACCATAGTCGGTGCCCTGTTGCAAGCTTTTGGGGCGAACGCTACGGAGTGCGTTCGCTGGAAATCGATGTGACCCGAAACGTCAAAGACGGCGGGACAACATCTTCCCTGAGGGCACCTGCTGCTAGAACAACCTCGATTGTTCCACAGCGGGGTTGGGGGGCAGCCCTCAGAGATCCTACAATTAGGACCTCTTCGCCTGAAGGACGGCCCTCAGGTCACCCTTCTGGCTGGAGGACTTCGGTTGAGAGTGCTTCCTCTGTTTGCCAAACTCCCGCAGGAGGGGCTCTAGAGGCAACGCTCTCTTTTTTTTTTTTTTTTCGCTTCCTGAAACCTGTCAACGACTGTAGTGACAGCGTTGGAAAACAGGCCAGAAGGAGATAGCGGAGCGGACAACAGGAAATATTTGCCTCACTTAGATCTTTAAGAAGATCGGCCTGGTACGCCTGCAAAATCGTCATAGAGTGCAGGCACGCACCAGCCTGACCTTTTCTAAATATTTTACCAAAGGAACCAGGCTCTCGAGCCTGGCTTCGGGTATTAATCGGGATTCGTTCTCGACCCCCTGAAGCGGGTTTCCAGCAGGGCTGGACCGAAAATGATTCTCGATTGGCGAACGCGAATGCTGCCTGGCCGCAAAAACGTGGGGCGGACAGTGCAGCCTGCGTTCGCTGGAAACCGATGTGTCCCGAAACGTTCTTAACGGCGGAAGAGCAACATCGATTTCCTGCACCATATAAGCCCAGCCAACCAGTGCAGAGGTTTCCCTGCACGGTTTGTTGGGCAGCGCCGGGGCTTAAAGTGAAGATGCTGGAACAGGAGAAAGATAGCTCGCTAAAGCTTCCTCCATCTGCGGCATCTTGCCATAACCCGACTCTCTCGCACCCACCACATTCGAATAAACATGTAATGAATGTGGTGAGATACGTAAAGAGTGGGGTTTTTCCCAGGATCTACACATATATATTTATATTTTTATAAAGATCTGGGAAAAACAGTAAGCCCCGGCTCTGAGGTTGTGAACGGTGCTGCAGGAATCTCTCGTATAGTTCATTTTGACGGGGATCATCCTGCTTATTTTGTGGCCAGCTCATATATTTTATATATATATATATATATATTTATTTATTTATATATTTATTTAGTCTGGCCACAGCACGCATCACAACCTCCACGAGCTCTACATAAGCAGAAACATAAGCCGGCGAGTGTGACTCATGTTGCTCGTCCCCGATGCTGAGCACATCTACTTCCTTATAAACAGATAGCTCGAGCACTGGGCACTCGTCACGGGCAGAAGAAGCCGCATCGCGGGCTTCTGCGTCGTGAACGAGTGTCATAGAATCTGCGGATGATGAGAGAAAAGGTGCCTCAGCAGTCTCGTTCTCATCCGCGAGATCCTTCTGCGATCTCCGCGATCTAAGCCGTCGCGCCGTTTTATTCCTCAACAGACGCGGGACCCGAATCGCGGGGATTGCGAGCCTGGCCATCATCAGGAAATAATATAGCCAAACGGGAGCGCAACACTCTAATAGGAAGTGCTTCACAGTGTGCACAGGCAGCCCTCTCGAGAGCTGACAGTGCGTGCTGCGCCCCTAAACAATACACCCACACACAGCTGATGCGTGTCCCCACCCGTGGCATATATATTATCTTGGGCAGGGGTGCACACACTTAGTGTATTGTTCACTCGCCATAATATAGAGCTTTGCACAGACAAACAACACCAAATAAGACAGACAGTTTCACAGAGAGCGCTTGCTGAAGAGCTAAAGCTGATGTGTGTGTGTGTCAGCGTCACTTTTATGCATCCGGTTATGCCGTCACATGTTACGTCACGACGCAACACCAATCAGGATTGGATTAGTTTCATTCTTGCTTCAGAGGCGCACGCTAAGGGAGCGTCCCCAAAGTGTCGATTCTCGACGCAGTGTTGAGTTCCCTCGAAAGGGAACTGGACTTAATTGAGCTCTTTTGAGTCATCCCGCTTTTTCAGATTTATCCATATGTCTGCTCTTCTCTTTCTCCCAGTCATTTACATTTTTGAATGTTTTATGTGACATGCAACAAGTGTATGTCAACTTATGTCTTATCAACTTACGGGTTGATAAGCATGTTACAATTAAAAATGTGCGTATCTACCAAGCAGGACATCAGTTCTGACTGGATCTCTTCCCAAATCTGCCCTCCATAACAATTTTGTCTCGGATTTACTCGGTGACGAAAATGTCAATAGATTTTCATCATAGTTTTTGTCATTCAGAACTAGTTTTTATTTAGTTATCACAATCACCAGCTGGAGTGCCCTGGTTGTTCACTAGAGGGCACTCCACCCCAGACTATTGTCATTCCCTCATAGACTACAGGTGTGTTCGACATCGGCTGTGGCTGGATGTGACCGAGTTGCAGAAAATGGAGACGTGAAGTCAGACAATTTCTGCTTCCCGTAGAGATGCTTGCACTGTGTTTGCATACTTCACCACAGCTGAAGTGAAATAAATGCAATATTTGTCAAATACACCAACATTTTCATTCAATACTTTAAGTTCTGCTTAATACAGCATCTGTTTGTACAAGAATAAAGTTCAACATAAGCCTATACTATCAATAGAAGTGGGGTCTACTTTTTTTTATACATTTTATTTTAATAAACATGACACAGCATGATTACATGAAAAGAGATTTTAATATTATAAAAAACAGATTTGTGAGAATAAACACGAAACACACATGATAGTTGTCATGCAGTGGATTCGGCCAATCATTGGAACAGCTGTGTCGTCATCAAAGCTTGTGCAGCCGTTCTGGAGAAGCTGCGCAGAATGAATCCTCCGGCTGCTCTCGAATCACTCTCGCGGTACTATGATGGCATACATCGAAGTCATGTGGTGTCGGCGTTGTTTCAAGTCGGACAAAATTTCTAAACGGTATGTTTCCACCAATCAATCTGCGAACAAGCCTTACATCTTCTATAACCCATTGCCCAAACTCATTATCCCTGATTACTTTCACCTGTGTGTCATTACCCTTGATAATTCTGTGTTTATATACCTGGTTTATTCAGTCATTCTCTGTGAAGTCTTGTCTAGTGTCATACTGCAATTCTGAGCACTTTCCTGTTCTTTGGTTTTGACCCTGTTTGCATATCTTTTTTATTTAACCTGTTCGCCTGTCTCTCATGGATTTCCCTGTTTTCCTGTGTTCCTGTGCCCTGTTATTGTTTGGACTGTTTACCCGGTGTTTATGACCTTTTGCCTGTTTTTGATTACGATTCTGGATTACCCTTTCAATAAATTTCTGCATTTGGATCCTCAACCTTCAGATCTCCGAAGCAGTGCTTAATAATCTTCTTGTTTTCGTCAGTGAAAAAATGTTGTTAAATTATTCGCCACTGATTTTGCGCCACTTTGGACTGATTGTTTAAATGCATTCGCTTACTGGATCATTGGACTAAAAACTTTCCTAGAGTTTAGCGGCTTAAAATGATATGATCGCAAACAGAGAGGCGAAATTGTTAGAATAGGGAGGGTTCCGGGTTACCCACCATGGAGTAGGTGCGTTCGTTTTCTAGCTCCCACTAACTTTTTCTGACTCTCCTGTTTAAACCCTTCTTTCATCGATTAGCTGTGCATATATTGCCGATAACACCAACACTACGTTCGGAATAATGCCCAGACCCATGATAAATTAAAAAAGTGACTTAGCAGAGTCAGAGACGTCCTTGGACAGCATTAGCAGTGACGCTAATGTTAGCTTATTGGCTAGATCCATTTCGGCTTTGCTTGAGCAGCACAGAGCAGCCATAGCCGCCGAGTTCAAGTCATCGTTCGCCAGCATGGACACTAAGCTACACAAGATCCAGGCGGTGGTCTCAGGACAGGGACAGCGTATAACCGATCTCGAGTTGAATGCGGAAGCTGTCTGCGGACGCCTGGAGCAACTTGAGGCTACGTGCTCCTTACTGCAGGAAGATAAGTCGCTGAAGTCTAAACTATCGGATTTGGAAGGGTGAAGTCGGAGACAGAACATCCGTATTGTGGGCCTACCAGAGTCAGTCGAGGGTGCACGCCCCACTGCCTTTTTCTCCCAGCTTCTCGTCGAGGTTTTTGGCGATCAAGTTCTCCCTTCTCCCCTGGAGCTGGACAGAGCTTATCGCACTTTGGCACCCATACCTGGCCCGCGTGAGAGACCGCGTCCCGTCATCATCCGCTTTCACCTATAGCAGATTAAAGACTTGATCATGAGAGAGGCACGCAAACAAGGCGAGCTGGAATACCATGGCCACAAGCTCCGGTTTAATGAGGATTACAGCGCGGAAGTTTTGAAGCAGCGGGCTGAATACAAGGGGGTTATGACTGAGCTCTATCAGCGCAGTCTCCGACCCTCCCTCCTCTTTCCTGCGAAGCTGCACATCACTCTCCAGAGCGGCGAGAGGATGTGGTTGCTGTCCGTCTCTGAAGCATCCAACTACATCTCTACTTTGGGTGTGAGTCCATAGTAAATTCGATTGCCTGTGAGTATACAATTGTGGACAAATGTTCTATTCTTATCCCCAGCCAATCTCTCAGACTGATGTTATTTCACGCCTTTTTTTTCACCCTTTAAAATAAGAAAATCAGCTGGGTGAGCGTGACAATATATATATATATATATATTGTTGCTTGTATTACATTGCCTAATTTACACCCTTTTATTTATTTCTATCTTTATTTTAAATCAGCTGGATGAGAGTGACAATTTAATAATAAAAAAATGTTTTGTCATTTTGACTGCCTGTCTAACTCCACGGTTTTATTGGTTATTCGTATTTTAAATCGGCTGGATGAGCGTGACAATCTTTTTTTTTGTGTCATTTTGACAGCTTGGCTTAATTCACAGCTTCTTTTGTTGGTATTTGAATATGCTGGATGAGCATGGCATTTTTGTTTGGTTTGTTGTCATTTTGACTGTTTGCTATATATGATTGTAAATTATGTTACCAGGCTGCTATAGGGTGAATTGTACAAGATCTATGTGGGAGCTAGCACAGATCAGGAAGTAAAGCCTGGAATGTTTGTTGTGAGACTAGTAAGGGTCCTTCGGGGTTTGCTGTTTAGAGCAATATATACGGGGTGGGGTCAGGGTGGGATGGGTTGGAGTTAACTGGGTGTTTAGCTGATGAGCTACCACCTGCTGTATTTTCAGTTATTTTATGTTTTTCCCTTTTTTTTGTTTTGTTCTTTTTGTTTTTCTTTTCCTCGTTATTTTGCTACTCTGTCCGTGTGTCTTTCTTTTTCTCATCGTACCTATTTGAGGGGTGAAATTATATAATTTTCAGCACACAAAAATAAGTGTTTAAAACAGAAACAAACTGAAATTGCGGATCAGATTCTGAACATAGTCAAACAATATGCTAATTCGCCCTCACCAGAACTTTACAAAGAACGTTTAAAACTCCAGACAGAATTCAACCTGGTTACACTTTATTTTAATGTGTCATTGTTACAGTGTAATTATATATTTAAGTACCGAGTAATATTAAGCAACTACATGTACTTACTATAGGGTTAGGGTAGGATTAGGATTTGGTTGAGGATTAATTGCATGTAGTTATGCATATTTTACTGTTATTACTGTGGTAAGTACATGTAACATATGTAACAAGGACACTAAAATAAAGTGTTACCTTCAACCTTTTTCCTCTCGTCAAGTTGCCAACCAATTGCTGAGGAGCAGAAGTACTTTTTACGAGCATGGTGACAAGATTGGTAAACTCCTGGCTAATCAACTGCGCGGATTTAGAGCAAAGCAACTTATCCCTGGAATACGGACAGACAGTGGGTGTACAACATCAGATCAGAAACTATAATTAACGAAAAGTTCCAAATATTTTATTCAAATTTGTATAGTTCGGATTGTACAGCAGACGTAACTGCCATGGAAACCTTTTTCAGTAACCTAAACATGCCTTCCCTTTCTCAAGACCTAAGGCATAGCCTTGAGGCACCTATCACTCAGAAGGAAATTATTTCAGCCATAACATCTATGCAATCAGGTAAATCTCCTGGCCCAGACAGACTTTCTTCTGACTTTTTTAAGAAATTCTCAGTTGAATTATCGCCTTTTTTATGTTCAGTATTCTCAGACTCATTTGACTCAGGTAAACTCCCCCCTTTGTTCTATCAGGCCTGTATCTCCCTGTTGGTAAAAAAGGATAAAGATCCTCTAGATTGTGCATCATATAGACCAATTTCACTATTAAATACGGACATAAAGATACTTGCCAAAATCCTTGCCCACAGATTGGAGGATATTCTTCCCCTTATCATATCCCCTGACCAAACTGGGTTTATAAAGGGGTGCCACTCATTTTATAATGTTAATGAACATTTTATATTCCCCCAAGAATACTGAATCAGAATGCCTCGCTTCTATGGATGCTGAAAAAGCATTTGATAGAGTAGAATGGAATTATTTATTTTTTACCCTTGAAAAATTTGGTTTGGATCCTGTTTTCACTTCTTGGGTTAAACTATTATATGCATGCCCTTCTGCCTCAGTATTAACAAACAGTCGTTACTCAAGTAGTTTTTATTTGCATCGTGGGACCCGACAGGGTTGTCCTTTGAGCCCAGTCCTTTTTACTATTGCAATTGAACCACTTGTGATTGCCATTCGCAGTAACGAACGGATACAGGGGATATGGAGAGGAGGAATCGAGCATAAGGTACTTTTGTTTGTCTCAAAGCCAGCCACCTCCCTACCGGAGGCACTTTCTGTGTTGGAGGTCTTTAGTCAGTTTTCAGGCTATAAACTTAACTTGAGTAAGAGCGAACTCTTTCCTCTTTTCTTTTTAAACTCAATTATACTGCTCTTCCACTCTAGGTGGTGACAGATCATCTGAGTTACCTTGGGGTATGTTTTACCAGAAATTTTAAAAACCTATTTAAATCGAACTTCCTCAAATTATTGGATCAGGCGAAGCAAATATTATCTAAGTGGTCTCCTCTGTCTTTTTCTCTTATAGGTAGAATAAATTCAATTAAAATGACACTTCTCCCAAAATTCCTATATCTTTTCTAATGTCTCCCCATTTTTCTCCCCAAATCCTTTTTTCAGGCCCTTGACTCTTTAATGATAAATTATATTTGGAATGGTAAACACCCTCGGTACGGAAAGCTTTTCTTCAAAGACCCAAACAAACAGGCGGAAAGGCCCTCCCTAATTTCCAATGCTACTACTGGGCTGCTAATATTTGTTCTTTAGTGTACTGGGTGCATTTTCACCTCGACGACTCAGCCCCAGTATGGGTAACAATGGAGTCCAGCTCTATTAGTCCATTGTCTTTATCTTTATCTCATTGTCTTAAGCGCCGCACTCCCACTCTCTTCTGCTATTCCCAACGGTAATCCCGTGATTAAGCACTGCCTTCGAATCTGGACCCAATTTAGGAAGAATTTTGGACTGCAGAATTTTTCACTTCTCAGCCCAATTGCAGTTTGTTTGCTCCCTCGATGGTGGATGGTGCATTTAAGATCTGGCATAAAAAAGGCTTAAAATGCATCTGCGATTTATTTATCAATGATCTATTTGCTAGTTTTTCTCAATTGACAAAAAACTTTGGTTTCGTAAAGACTAATTTTTTTTCAGATTTCTACAAATCAGCTCAATTATCTATTTGCTAGTTTTTCTCAATTGACAAAAAACTTTGGTTTCGCAAAGACTAATTTTTTTTCAGATTTCTACAAATCAGGCATTATATACTGAAGTTAATTCCCCAATTCCCTAATAAACCCCCAGCCAATCCTGTCGATATGTTTCTTTCTGTTAACCCCACATTAAAAGGCACAATTTCTGTCTTTTACAACCTTATTTCGAAGTTGCATAGCCCCTCATTAGCAGCTATAAGAAACATGTGGGAGCAGGACCTAGGTTCTGCCTTTACAGATCACATGTGGGATTCAGTCCTGGATCGGATACACTCTACCTCCATGTGCGCCCGACATGCTCTTGTGCAATTTAAAGTTGTACATCGTATCCACATATCTAAAACCAAACTAGCTTGTATGTTCCCTGATGTGGACCCAACCTGTGATAGCTGTAAGAGCGCACCTGCGTCACTCTTTCACATGTATTGGACGTGTCCCACCTTGAATGAGTTCTGGACATCAGTCTTTCAAACGATTTCTGAAGTACTTCACCATCAAATTGAGGCAAACCCTTTTACTGGCATTTTTGGCATTGCTCCGTATTTGGCCTTGCCTAAAGTGAAGCTGAAAGTATTGGCCTTTACCTCCTTATTGGGTCGTAGGGCTATCTTACTCGAGTGGAACTCCTCCTTCCCACTCACATTGGATTAGGGACATTATGTCCTGTATGAATTTAGAGAAAATACGTTACACCACCCAGGGATCTGAGAATAAATTTTGCAAAAGATGGCGCCCCTTCTTGACATTTTTTGAGAAACCAACTACAACAATATCAGAGTAGCTACCCCCTTCCCCTCTTTTATTTTTTTCATTCCATTTTATTTATGTTTTTGGTCTCTTTATTGAAGTTTTTTTTTTTTAAGATGTGTATTTAGTTTCTTCCATTCTTAACTATTTCACCTTTATGTATTATAATTTAAACTGTGATTTAAAATCATCTCTTGTAGGAATTCTTAATGCAGGTCTGTTTGTAATTGGGTGGGAGGGTGGGATATGGGTGGGGTATGTTCTGGTAAAAAAAGAGGGGAAAATATGTATATTCCATCGTACAGTAATTGTTTTTGCAAAGTTGTCATTCAATAAAAAAAACTTTGAACGAGAAGGGGTTAGAATAGAAATTTCTGCCTACCAGGGTTACAGATTCTTACAACCAACGTGACTACACAGTAGGTAGTCAAGCAGAATGCCTATTACCACTGCGGCAAAAATAAACCAGTCGCATTTTAAAGTCGTTCGCGAAATGACCGCCAGGTGGCGCAAATGGACATTTTGCAAAACAGCAACAAATTGCATTTTGAAACGTAAGTTGGGGTAATGTCAATTAACAGTAAGGATGAAATATTACATCTATGGTAATTTCCAAATAAGCCTACAACAGACATGAAAAATCAAAGCAAGAGCTATTGACATTTGCTGTACAATAATGAAACAAACAAAGATTTGGTGGAGTTCAAACTGCATGTTACAAAGTAGTAATTTCATTATTAAACGATCATATACAAGTTATGTATACATAGTAAACATATAGTATACATATAGACTTTTATTTGTATGAACAGTGAACTATTATATATCTCTGTTATAACACAGCACAAGGTCTTGTAAAAATGATTTTCATTATTTCAACAAGAATGAGACTGACTGAATATGTAAAAAAAAAAAAAAAAACACGAAACAATAGAACAAACTTTTAAAAAATAATACATAAAGCCTATTAGGCTACAACAGAATTGGTTAAATTTAATGAAAGAAAAACGTTACATTATTAATGCAGAGAGACTTGTCTAGTTCTAAAACTTTGTTACACCATATTGTTTTTTGCTTATATTTATAAAATAAAATTACCATGCATTTCCATTTTACACTAAGGAACAAATATTATCCAACAGAATGACTGAATTTACATCTGTATAATAATTTCAATCGTAATTTCAAAAGCAGTTCTGTTAAAAAAACGGAAAAAAAAACTTTCCATTTACAGAAAGAGTTTTTAAAAACATTGTTGTAAGCAAGGTGCTATTTGCCAGGGGGGGACGGGGAGCAGGGATAAACAACAAACAATAAAATCAGAACGAGCACTTCTGCTCCTGTATTGATAGATAATAACATGGCGTTTCAGTTACGATCCTGGTTCCAGTGGCCTTAATGCATGCACAGATTTTAAAAATGTCACAAAGCGTTTTGGGATTGTTTTCAATGAAATATTGAAGTTTACAAATTAAGTATTAACTGTTTTCAGGAACTGTGTGTCAAAAAAAATGAACCGAAACTAGGCCACTTGCCTCAGCTCAGTCACGATAAGAAATATGTCTAAAGCTTTAAATGTGAATAAATATTATCTGATTATGTAATCCATATGAAAACAACAAGAGTTGCCGAGGATCTACTCAAACATGTGTATGAGCGCTTCCCAATGAGGAAAGGACAAGAGTGAAAATCTCGCTCTAATTAAATGTAGCTAAATCGCCCTGGATTAAAATGTATAAAACAGATCAAATAATTTCTTTGTCGAAATGGTGCGATATTGTTTCATTTAAGTTCATAATTATTCTATAAATGGTATTTAGTTTAACAGAAGCACGAAATACTAACTGTGGTTCGAGATTTAGGCCTATTTGAATTCAAAAATCTCCTCTCAGAGAGCCTATGGGGGTTTGGAGGGGCAGTTCAGTGGCTTTATCGTGGGGGTGCAGAACAATATGGATGTTAATCGCTTCTCTTTCATATGGAGAGTGTCGGATAGCCAGCCTGATGATACGGATCTTAAATTGCAGGCAAAGTTCCTTTCAGGATAAATCTCTCGATGTGTCCAAATGTAGGCCCTATATCTTATTAAATTAGCTAATGTATTTAAAGGTTTTCATATATATATATTTTTTATTTGAAGTGTACAATCCAGTTGATTCAACTGGTTTTATAGAGTTTTAGAATGTTTGAGCAGTGTGTATGATTGTCAACAATCTGGCATTATCTAAACATGAACTGTTGACGAAACGCGTTCATGCCAACTAAACGAATGGGAGTGAGCAGCAGATACAGAGCACTTGTAATTCGCGATCAACCTCGTTTTATTGTAAGGCGAATTCAACTAGGCGTTCTGTGGCGGTAAAAGTATTATTCTGGTTGAGTGCCAAGTGTAGCTTACAATTGCAACTTTCATAATTGTAAGAAAGAAAGCAATTAATAATGTCACAATTTATTTTAATTTAATTTTGCTCAGAGGTGGAAAATGGCTTCAATATGAATCTCTGTGGTTTTTTACTGCAGGTCAATCTGAGTCAAAGACAATGAAGACCCAGGATAAACTACAAATCCAGCATAGACGGGTTCAGTAAATGTGGGGGTGAATGTGTGTAAGTGTGTGCGTGTGTGAGTGTCAGAGACGCTGTAGAAGGACAGAATGTTAGCCGACCAGTCCAGATACACTCCTACTGTGTTACAGGAGGGTGAAAGAGCAGGTATGTCAACGTTCTTATTATTGTGCCAAAAAGTGTACAGCTTATCACAAAAGAAAAGACTCCAGGAATTGTCATTGCGTCCAAACCGACATTCGCTCCCTTCTTTCCTGCTGATTTCTTTATATGTCACTGCTACATGACCCGAGCCAACCCATGTAACCTCCCAGTAACAGCGTCCAGTCAGACTCTCTCGACACAGAACCTGCTCATGGGACACAAATCTCTCTGGATGATCAGGATACAGCTGGTGCTCTGCCTCACATGTTGCTCTTTTGTTCCCTTCAGTCAGAATGAGTTGAGTGTGTGCTGTGTTTGGATCCAGTGTGAGATCACAGGCATCTGAACACAGAAAGACAGATAAGAACATCAATGACATCATTAAATATGTACACGTGTGTGTGTGTGTGTGTGTGGTCCTGGTAAACCCTACGTTATTTGTCCCCACAAAGATGGTAATATCCAAAATGTTTTTGTCCCCCATGAGGAAAACAGCTTATAAATCGTACTAAGTGATGTTTTTTGAAATTGTAAAAATGCAGAAATTTTTTTTTGTGATGGGAAGATTTAGATGTAGGGTTAATGTCAGGGGATAGAATTTACAGTTTGTACAGTATGAAATTCAATATGTCTATGAAAAGTCCCCATAAAACATTAAAACCCTGTGCGTGTGTGGACTTACATTTTCTCAGCCCTGGTCTTATCCTTAAATGTCCTCCATGGTCCAAGCTAAAATGAGACAAAAACACACACACATAGACTAACAAATAATGTTCAATAGTCTAATGAAATGATTTTACTATTTTGGCACATAGTGACATAATGGCACAATTAAAATGAGTGGTCAAAAAACATTTTAAATCGGTTTCTTCACAAAAGATTTCTCTTTTGCTGGGTTCAGAATGCACTAAATCAGACAGATTTTGGCACAATCCATCCTGTATAGTGTGTCATAGTGGACGACAACTGACGCCACGTCCCAAATAAAAGACTAGCATGTTTAATTGTTTTTGGTCCTCCACGACGGGTTCCGTCACACTTGTGACATCGACCAATAGGAGCGCAGAAGCTCTCCCGTACACAGCTTTCAGACATGGCGAAATGAAAGAGAGATGATGGAATAAGTGCTGCCGGTGGAGTCATTTTGCAATGTAGGAAAGTGTGGGTGTGCAACCATGTAAGTACTAGCATTAGCATTAAGCTAACAATACATTCATTATATGCTCCTTTATATTTTTTTTCACATGACTTACCCATTCTGAGTTTCAGGAAAGCTTTTTACCATTGACTTTTGTCCGATAACTCACCAGCCTAGCGCCAGAGAGTCTGCATCTAATTGCTTCCATTGACACTTTTGTGGCGTGCGCGAGTTAAAACAAACAGCCATAAACGGGGATAAGCTAGCCTCAAACAGATTTTTATCGCCTCAACTACCCCCCTTTCCGGCAAGAAAGAATTCCGGGTGAAGACGACACAACACACACACATATATGTAATTTATATAAAAAACAAATATTCTCAGTTTATGTAATCTGTATGAAAAGAGAGAGATGTCAGTCTTTTTCTTTTCAGCTCATTATACCTGATTAAGTGTTAATGTGACACGCCCACGAAGAGTGCGCGCTATTCAAACGCAAATGATCTGAGGCAAGCCATGCAAACATGCCATCGCCCACATCAGCTGGATAAAACACATCAAGTTTAATAAGAGTCTTTTACTTGACCTCGTCTTGCTACGCTGTGAGGAATAATACTATCTAATAATCCTGGAAAATGTACCAGAAGTGCTGGTAGTTTCATTTCGAGGAGCAACGGATCCAGCTGATGTAGTAAGTTATTTATTCTTAAGTGCTTTATTCTAATTGCGATATGGAATAGTGTCTGTAAACCGCAAAAAGACTGTTTAAATATGAATTGCGTGTCTGTGTGTGAATGAATAAACGGCACAGGCGCGCGCGCTGTTGTTTACTAGGCTACAGTTATACAGCGTGTGTCTGTGCCGTTCATTCACTCTCGCACCTACATTAGTAAACATGTTTTTACCATGTTTACCATGCTCGCTTACCCACCCGCATATTGCCTTTCCAAACAAAAAGTGTCTTACAAAATTTAAATCAATGTATTGTTTTGTGTAAATGATTAGGCAGGATGATTTTCAGATCAATTGAAGCAAAAAGTCTAGGCAACAACATCCATTAGTCAAAAGTCTTGTGGACAGATATTTAGTACATGTTTTGTGGCCTTATTTCAGAAACTTTAAGTTTTAGTTTTTTCAATAACCATGCATAAACAATATTCTCTCAAAAATACAAACATGTACATACATGTTGCTCACATATTATGGTAGCCCTGTTTGTGCTAAGTAGAGTGTAATGACACCTTTGACATTAATATGTTTATAAGCAACTGAAAAAAGCACAAATGTCAGGGCATGTCAAAACATCTCAAGGACCCCAAAAACACCTTAGACCCCAGAGGGTTAAGCAATAATTTACTTAGGCATTTAATTTAAGGCAGCAAGATTCACAGTTTGTTCAACTTAATTTTAATCAACTAAGATTTACAGTATTAGCAATCTACTGTAAAACCAAATAAGGCTCTTACTGCTACACATACTTAAGTATCTTCAGCTTGTAGTTTGGATCCTTCAGTTTGTTGTTTAACAGCTGGACTGCTGATTCTCCTGGATGATTGTAGCTCAGATCCAGCACTCTCAGGTGTAAGGGGTTTGAACTCAGGGCTGAAGACACATAACCACAGCCTTCCTCTGTCACCAGACAGCCAGATAACCTACAGACACACACAGTTAGATCATCTACAGACACATTACCATTATGACTGACTGACTGAACATAATCTCTTTGTTCTTAATACCTCAGTATCTCCAGCTGACAGCTTGTACTCTTCAGTCCATCAGAGAGCAGCTTCACTCCTGAATCCCACAGGTCATTGTTACTCAGGTCTAGCTCTCTCAAAACACAGTTTGAGGATTGTAGAGCTGATGACATAATTTCAAAGGACTGACCAGAGAGATTACAGCCAGCGAGACTGAAAAAGAGAAAAACACAAGAATTAAATCCTTAACCTCTTTCTACAATGGGTATTTCAATAATATCAGCTATATTCCATTCTAAAAATAAATGATACAAGATTTTGTATCAAGATACTTGGCATGACAACAGATTCTTTCATTCATAAAGAATCTTGATGAAAGACAGGATTAAATTACTCACAGGGCTTTTCTGCAGTTGACCACAGCTGGAAAAAGTCTTCTTCTACCCTCATCTGATGTGTTGTATTTCTTGAGGTCCAGCTCATCCAGCACCTCCTCTGACATCTGAAGCATGTAGGCAATTGTTGAAGAGTGAGCAGGAGAGAGTTTCTGATTTTTGTCTGATTTCACAAACTCCTGAATCTCTCTGGATAGAGTCTGATCTTTAATTTGCAGCAGACAGAGGAACAGATTGATGGATCTTTCAGTGGAGAGTTCATGTCCATCTTTGATCTTCTCTTTAATGTACTGTGCAGTTCTCTTGATGCTCTCTGAGCTGTCCTCTGTTTGTTTCAGTAGATTCTGTAAGAGTCTCTGATTGGACTCCAGTGAGACCCCCAGCAGGAACCGCAGAAAGAGATCCAGGTGTCCATTTTCACTCTCAAGGGCTTTATCTACTGCACTTTTATGCAGATTATGCATTGAATAAAAAACCTTAAGGGTCTCCATGGTGCAGTTTAAATAACAGTAAAACACATGGAAAGCAGCAAGAAACTCCTGGATGCTCAAATGAATGAAGCTGTAGACTTTTCTCTGATTTATCACAGATTCCTCTTGAAAGATCTCAGTGCAAATCCCAGAATACACAGAGGCATCAGTGACATCTATGCAACTCTCTCTCAGGTCATCCTCATAGAACATCACATTGCCCTTCATCAGCTGTTTAAAAGCCAGTTCAGTAAGTTTCACAATCACTTCTCTGTTGGACTGCAGGGATTTCTCTGTATTTCTCTCTTCATACTTCTGATTCCTCATGTTGATCTGAATCAGCAGGAACTGGATGTACATTTCAGTCAGAGTTTGAGGGATTTCTGCACTGAGATCTAGTTTCAGAATGATTTGAAACACAGTGGATGAGATCCAGCAGAAGATGGGTATGTGGCACATGATGTGGAGGCTTCTTGCTCTTCTGATGTGTGAGATGATTCTGGTGGCTTGATGCTCATCACTGATTCTCTTCCTGAAATATTCCTCCTTCTGAGGCTCATTGAATCCCTGAATTTCTGTCACACGGTTGATGTATTTGTTGGGGATCTGATTGGCTGCTGCTGGTCTGGAGGTTATCCAGATGCGAGCAGAGGGCAGAAGCTCTCCTTTCATGAGGTTTGACATCAATACACCCACTGATGAAGTCTCAGTCACATCAGAAACTTTCTGAGCACCTGAGAACAGTGTCATTCTGCTTTCATCCAGACCATCAAAGATGAATACAACTCTGCACTCTTTATAAATCTTTGAGTCCACATCTTGAAGTTCAGGATGAAAGTCCAGCAGAAGTCTGTGGAGACTGAACTGATGATCTCCAATCAAGTTCAGCTCTCGAAATGGAAGAACAAACATGAAATCTACATCCTGATTTCCTTTTCCCTCGGCCCAGTCGAGAACAAACTTCTGCACAGAGACGGTTTTTCCAATTCCAGCGATGCCTTTAGTAAGAACAGTCTTGATTTGGTCTTTATCCTCACATCCTGGTTCAGGTGAGTTTTTAAAGATGTCATTGCAGTAGATTGCATTGTCTTGTGAGTGTTGTGTTTTCTCCATCTGAAAAAACTCATGTTCTTCATTAACTCTTTCTCTCTCTCCCTCTATGATGTAGAGCTGTGTGTAGATCCTGCTCAGGAGGGTTTCATTCTCTTGGAGCTTGTTTCCCCCAAATAATCTCTCATACTTGTTCTTCATGCTGGTTTTGTGCTGGTCTTTGACTCTCTGCAGGTATCCAGTCTCCAGGGTGTGTGTCTGCAGGACTGCTTCAGTGTCATCATGTCTGATATGGGTCTGATAGGGGGATGTAAATGGGGGCACAGATCTAATTGGTTCATATATCTCCTTCCTGTTGAAATTAAAAAGAAAAGAGTAACAAAATGACAGTGATTACAGTAACCATTATAGACAAATATGATATTGATTTTAGATTGTATGCAAATGCTTAAGTACATTAGTGTTACTTCACTGAA
The DNA here is from genome assembly GCA_030770095.1 of Gila robusta. NCBI lineage: Eukaryota > Metazoa > Chordata > Actinopteri > Cypriniformes > Leuciscidae > Gila > Gila robusta. The sequence goes on from JAVALU010002016.1 coordinate 189,446, forward strand.
TCTCTTAAATCACTATTTATATTAGTTGTACTACAGTGAATTTGCAATTTCATGATTATACTAACAGAGGGTCAGATGTCACTAGTTCATCACTGAATTGGAATGGGTGATCCATGGATGTGTTGCTCTTCACAGACACACAGCTGGGTTCTGCGGACTCTGATCTCTGTCTCCTGCTGATACTGACAAAAGACAAAAATGGAATTTTAGAGCACTAGCTAAACTGTGAATGCACCATTTACATATACTCATTAGATAAAATTGTGTTAAATGCAAAAATAGTGTCTCACCTGGTGTCAGAGGTCACTGCATCACTGAATTCAAGGGGAAAATTCATCATGGACTGATCACTCCTCATTGACACACAGTTTGATTCAGGAGATGGAGAACTCATTTTAGAGTCAGCGTCCTCTAATTCTCATTTCCTAAAAATAGAGTTTGGTAAAGTTTTCTTTAGTATATTCTATTATATATATATATATATATATATATATATAAGCTGTACTGTTAAAATGCTTTAACCTATAATATAATATAATATAACATAATATAACAATTAAGCAAACATAAAGTTTAATGTAGTATAATCTGTATATCAAAGTGCCCCTATTACGCTATTTTAAGTTTCCTAAAGAGTCTCCTACAACAGGTTTACATGCATCAAAAGTCGATGGATGGTGCTGCTCTTCTCTCTAGTAATATGGCACATAGTCTTAGAGCTCAAACATGACAATCTGGGGCTCAGGTCAGGAAGCAGACAGACTGGCTAAACCGACCGTCTGCTAGCTGTCTCACGTCACTGAGGTCAGATAAATCCCATCACATAGAGACTCTCACCTAGATATCATCACATAGAGACTGTGTCTGTTCCCCGAATTAGGAAATACAAAAAACTTCCAAACCCATCTAAGGGTAAAAATTGAATTGATGTTCAACAGATAAAAACAGATATAATACAAATGAACAAATGATAAAGCTTGGGTTGCTGAATATTCGATCCCTTACTTCAAAAACACTTATTGTTAATGATATGATCACAGACTATAACCTGGATGTGCTGTGTTTGACAGAAACGTGGCTAAAACCAAACAATTACATTACTTTAAATGAGTCCACCCCCCAAGATTACGGTTATAAATATGAACCTCCTATGAAAGGCAAAGGCGGAGGTGTTGCTGTAATTTATAGTAACATTTTCAGAATTACTAAGAAGACTAGTTTCAAATATAATTCGTTTGAAGTGTTGGTGCTAAATGTAACAATTTCTAGCGTAAATGATAAATCACATTTGAGATTTGTGCTGGCTACTGTATACAGGCCACCAGGGCACCATACAGACTTTATCAAATAATTTTCTGACTTCCTATCAGAGTTAGTACTGGCTGCAGATAAAGTCCTCATTGTTGGTGATTTTAATATACATGTAGATAACGAAAAAGATGCATTGGGATTGGCATTTAAAGACATTCTTAACTCTACCGGAGTTAGACAACACGTGTCGGGACGTGTCATTGTCGTAATCATACTCTAGATCTAGTATTATCACATGGAATCAATGTTGATGCCGTTGAAATTCTGCAGCAGAGTGATGACATCTAAGATCACTATCTAGTCGTGTAAACTTCATTTAGCCAAGGCTGCAAAGCAGACTCCGTGTTTCAAATATGTTAGACCTATCACTTCTGCCACTAAAGATTGCTTTATAAATAATCTCCCTGATCAGTTTCATCATCTCAGCATCCCAGATAGCTTAGAAGAACTCGATATTGCGACAGAAACTTTTAACTCTCTTTTCCAGCACTTTAGACACAGTTGCTCTTTTGCACTTAAAGAAGATTAAAGAAAATAGTCCAACACCATGGTACAAAAAGCACACTCAGACCCTTAACCCTCTGGGGACTAAGCCCTTTTTGGTCCGTTTTCTCTATTTTTACATTTGGGCTTATAAACCATATGTAATGGAGATGGAACACTATGTTTGGTATCTATGGATTCAAAAGACCCTAAAGCATGCATGTAATGTGTTTATAAAGGAAGTATGAGTGAAAAAATGTACAATAAACTAGAGAATTTCAAAAATGGAAATTCAATTTTTGTCATTTATTTCTGAAAATCACACATCACACAACAATAGTGAACAGTTTTTGAACAAAAAATATATTTGTCAAAGCCTTTGCTTGACAGACATGTGTAATTGTTAAATAAAATGTGTAAAGAACAATGAAAAATGTATCTTTATTTACAAATAGTCCCAGGCGTTTTTCTTAAGAATGCTTAGAATTTTCTAAGCAATGCTTTCTCCTCGTCACTCTCCAGTAATTGTTCCAGAGCTTGTTCCACCGTAAATCGTTTACTGCTCGCCATCATAAAAGTGCTAAAACAATAAATAATGCTATAATTGTATGTGTATATATATATATATATATATATATATATATATATATATATATAATAATTGTTCTGTCTCTCTCTCATATAAATCTCTGCGCGCGCTCGCTCCGTAAGCCTCCGTTCGCTCTCTGTCGTCTATTTTAGGGACAGTTTTGAGATCTACAGTCAAAATAGACTTGACCCTCCCTTCGCCAGCAATACATTTTTCTATGACCCTCCAAAATGATTAAGAAAAAAGGCATGACCCTCCCCGATAATTTATTGAGTACTTCTGTACTGGTTTGCGCTTGGCAAAGATGTTGAGATATCTCGATGCCTAGACCTACACCAAAAGTTCATTAAAAAGGGTCCTGTACAGGGCTGTACAGTATGACATATAGGCTATCTACGAAAAGACTGGCCTGTGCGATGAATAAATGTACCACTGTATACACGTGTGCGATACAGTTTTGTAAACTCCGTTACTTGTGTTTGTTTTCAGAAATGATAACAGTCGTTTTATACTTGTGCTTATGGATATCACGATTTTTGATCGTGGATGATTTAATGTTTCCACGATCTGCTTTTGAAGAAATATGGTATCGCTACAGCGCACATTCTATCAGCTGCAGTTCTGGCGCCTCAAGCTTGGTTTATAGCCTACTCGACGCGTCCGCATGAGCGCGAAAAACTGCGCGCACGGCTCCGCATCCGAAGATGCACGACTTCGAGCCGAATCTGGCCGAGCATATATGCATATACGTCTCATCACACCGGCACACAGTTTGTGTGTAGTTGCTTCAATTTACAAAATGAGCCCACAATAGCAGACATAAGCCCTTTTAATTATGGTCCATATTTTATAAAAAATGTTCTCGAAACTAAATGAAAATGTTAGAAATTAGAAAATATGTAAGTTATCGTTAATTTCGTTGTATAGTCTATGTTCTCATTCATTTAATTTGTTCTAATGTAACAATTAACAATCTCAAGGTTTACTGCTTTACACGATTCTTTTGTAGTGTGGTTTTGGTGAAGTGTACTAAAATAAACATTCACCTGTGTACCTTACAGGGTTCGTACGGGTGCTTGAAATCCTTGAAAATGCTTGAATTTTGATGTTGTGTTTTCAAGGTTTGAAAAGTGCTTAAATTTTGGATAAAATGCTTGAAATTGAAACTGTTCTCTCACAACATATACCTATCTGACTGAATAGTTCGTTTATTAAATGGAGAAAAAAACTGTAGCCCTTCTACGCTGGCCAGAGCAAAAGTAGGCGGAGTTTTCATTTAGATTTCCGCTCTTGTTTGGATGCCCCATTTCTATTGGCCGCGCAGGTAATCATCACAGAGCGCAGCGCCAAAAGTTGAACTATTTTTAAGTTTGATCGCGGCTCCACTTTGGTTGACTCGGCAACAAAACGTCCTCGCGCGTCACAAGCCATTGAAATAAATGGGTTTCATAGTGCAGAGCATTCCGCGTCCTGTCTGAAAGTTAGGGGCTGTTTACACCTGGCCACTTCATGCGTTTTCTCAGATCGGATAGCTATCAGATTTATCAAAACGATTCCATTTACACCTGGTCACATAAATGTGTTTTCGCAAAACGGATATAAATCCGATCTTCAATTCAATTCAGATTTAATGGAGTTCACGTCACCGAAAGCAACAGATCTGATATGATATATGAGCTGCATTTTGATCATCAGCTAAAATCAAAGTCAAAGAGCGCAATAAGAGAGAGCGGCAACAGCACTGGTAAGATCATTTCGTTTCTTTACTTTTAATGATGATGATTGTGTTAAGCGCCTGCGACTTACTTTCACTTTGATTTGCGATAGTTTGCTCGTTGGCTTGATGAAATGAGCTTCTCATCTGCGGTAATGTGTGTTGCAATAGCGCCGTCATATCTGGCTTAAACATTACATATAGCCTATAACATGCTCTCACATGTTTATTTTTTAGCATTTTTGGGAAGAGTAAAAATGCATTTACACTTATCCAGTTCCGTCTGGAATGCGGCCCAGACCTCCTCCTGAAGTGGTTTGAGCGATCGGATTCAAACCCGTCTCGAATACGTTTCGGAGGGCATTTACACCTGGTCTTTTCACGATCGGATAGCTATCCGATCACAGAAAACGCATGAAGTGGTCAGGTGTAAACAGCCAGTGACTGAAAGTACTTGGTGTGATAATGTAGCTAATGTTAGTATTGCATGTCCGTTATGGCACGTTCATTTGTGGAATATGCAGTGAAAATAGCCAAAGTTACAGCACAGTAACTGTAACGTTAACTACCCGCAAATTAAAACCCGCAAGCGTTAGCTCAGTGCATAACAACAATCGTTGATTGCTGAACAGAAATCGTGTCAGATGGAGTGTCATACAAGTAAGGTTAGCCTACTGTAAGGTTGAGGATGGTCTTATGCAATATTTGCACTGCTCTATTCCAGTAGATAATAATAATAATAGTAATATAATAATAATATTTTTTTTCAATTAATATAGGCTATTTATCAGGCAGGGCCTGTGCACTGTCAGAATCTTCTGGGTTAAAAATTGAATTACAGGTTGTTGTTGCACTGTCTCAGATTTTGTTCAAACCTTGTCTATATCAAGAATGTGTCCCAAAACCAAGGGGGAAGCAATATTTGGACATTAATATAATGAAAATTATTATTCATAGGCATTATCTACTTAGACAGTGATACATTTTGAAAAATAAAACTTGTGATTTGCTTAAATATCTGATCCTTCTGCTATTACGAAACACAATTTTGCCTGTTTATAGCATTATCTCTTTTAATGTGATAAAAACACTAAATAATAATTTTGACTATGTATTGGTATGTAATTTACGGTGGCGTAAGGTGCTGGAAAAGGTTTTAAAATGGACCTTGAAAGTGCTTGAAAAGTGCTTGAATTTGACCTTGGAAAAGGTGTACAAACCCTGACCTTACTTCTCACCGCTGATTCCTGGTGGTTTAGAGGGCAATTACTCCGAGTCGCCTCCTGTCAATTCAAAGAATAGTACAACGGCGAGCACGTCAAGTATAAACTCCTCGTCCGTTTGGGGAGGAGCGCGCGCAGGCAGCAGAGGCTCGCGGAGCCAGGCAAAGTACAAACAAGGCTTTAAGTCCCAATACTGTAAAACTGCATTCACATCACATGTTAATGCAGCGGTTTACACTCACAGGACACTGCACTTATTCGCAATCATTATTTGCTCGTACTTTAAAGCTTTGCCGGGTAAACATTTCATTGGCGTTCTGTTCTGACATGATACACTTTTTCCGAGCACGTACGTCCGAAGCGCGCGCTCTGTCAAACAGCGCCAAACTGGACTTTATCTTTCGCGTCTGATTTTTGTTGGGTCAGACCCATCTGCTAGCGATGGGGGGCCGAGAGTGAGAGAGCTACATGGAACTACATGGAAAAATATGCACCAAACAAGCCACTTTGAAATGTCGCTGTTTTCATGAATACAAAAGTTGGGTGACCCTCCCCCTAGACTAAAAAAAGTTTGATGACCCTTCCCTCAACAAAGAATAAAAAGACATGACCCTCCCCTATTTTCCTCCGGTGGTCCATTCCATAAATACCGAACGGTCCCTTACAGTAAAAACTTTATAATCTATCCAAAACTAATCAACGAAATGTTGTCTTTCATATTTCGTCTGTAACATAGGCATATCGTTTGTTGTTGTTATGATATATTAGGGCATATAAATGTTAATTTGCAGTTTAATACATTGCTTATACAAAGACATTTTATTTCAACATATTTCAGTCGATTTTTACTCATCTCAGTATAGCAATATAGTTTGGTAAAAGCTGTTCAGTTCATTCATTCGCACACAGACGCAATTCATATTTAAACAGTCTTTTTGCAGTTTACCTACACCAGGATATCGCGATTAAAACAATAGTAAAAAAAAACGTACTATTCCTCTCAGATGGATCCGTTGCTCCTCTAAATGAATTTAAACCAGCACTTCTGAGGTAAATTTCCCAGGATTATTCCTCACAGCCTCGCAAGACAACGTAAAGTAATGTAATCTGATTAAATTTGGTGTGCTGTATCCATCTAATGTGGGCAACATTACACGTTTGCATGTGTTGCCTTTTATCTTTTATGGGCGGGGCTTTAACCGGTATGTTATTTTAAGCATGCAATTGATATGGGTTGTTCAGAAATTGTTATTTATTGCTGATTACAAAACTATTTACATGACAGCATCAGCATTGAGCTTCAGATCAATGGTTTTGATCACGATAACAAACGAACTATATACAGAACAAATTTTGCAACAATGAATACAACACATGCGGTTGCAATTATGAAGTAAAATGTAATGAACTTGAGTTTTCATACTCAACATAACTTTCTTTTTTTAACTTTTAATTTTTTTATGATCAGTGTGATTTATTTATTTTTTTGGTTCTTTTTTCTTTTTTTTATTTCCACACCAGGTGTGTGTGTGTGTGTGTGTGTGAGTGAGTAAGAGAGAGACAGAGAGAGAGAGAGAGAGAAAGAGAAAGAGAGAGGGGGTCGGGGGGGACTGTGTTCTACGGTTCAAATAGTCTGACGCTGTTTTTCAGATCTGCATTGACTTTAATGAAGACCAGTTGTTCCACATGGCTAGGGTCTAAGTTTGCACGCTGTGGACTGACCATATTTCCAGCTGTGCTAAAAACACGCTCAGACTGGACACTTGTAGGTGGACAACTGAGATGCTGCAGTGCAAAGCGTGTAAGATTGGGCCAGCACTGAAGCTTGCCTGACCAGTATTTCACTGGGTCATCGGTAAGGCTGATGTCCCCATCTGCCAGGTAGGCCTCCACATCACCTGATGGTAAATGTGTCCTCATTGGAATAGCCGATTTCTTTTTCTGCAGGAAAGACAAGACTGAAGTGATGCTGGTGGCAGGTGTCTCTTCTGTGTTTCTTGCAGGTGTAGCCACAGGGTCACAGAGCTCCATCCTGAGGAGTAATGTCCTCTTCAGTGCCTCCACTTCAACATTGTTTGGAAAACAGCTGGCCTTATATCTGGGGTCAAGGAGAGTGGCAAGCAGAAATGTGGAGTTTGCAAAAATTGGTTCGAAACGCCATTCTAGTTCTTTGCTCAGATTGGCTGCCAGTTTCCTTGCTGCTGTGCCTAACCTTTCCCTGGACTCAGCCGCAACATCTTGGCCCAGCCCCACTGTGGCATCCTGATCATCATCACCAGCCATGAACTGATCAGATTCATCCTCAGATTCCTCACCAGCATGCAGTGACCTGATGATGGAGCACAGGCCATGCAGGAGGGGGATGACCTCAGAGATGGAGGCGCTGTGTTTTGAGAGTGCCCGTGTGACCTCCTCAAAAGGACTGAGAACAGTGAGCATGTCTGATGCTAACCCCCACTCATTTGGATAGATGATTGTTGGAGCGTTACCCATGTTAGACTCCTGTGTCATAATCTGCACAGCCCTGCACTGCTCCACCAGCCGCTGGAGCATGTAGAACGTATAGTTCCACCTTGTTTTTACATCTGTTATGAGCGTGTGCTGGGGGAGGTTCAACTGTGTTTGCAGCTCATGTAGTCTGTTGCTGGCTTTGCTTGAGCGATGAACATGGCCAGATATGCTCCTGGCTTTGGAGAGAAGGGATGTCACAACCCTGTCCTTCTCCAGTGCTTTGATCACCACCAAGTGAAGCGTATGGGACATGCAACGGATGTGCCCATATTCAGTCAAAGCTTTCACCATATTCGCTGCATTATCTGAAACAACAAACTGTATTGTGACAGACTGACCAACAGACTCTTCCCACTCTCTCATCTTTTCCTTAAGGCAGCACAGAATGTTGTTTGATGTATGCTCAATGTCCAGCACACCAACATTTAGCAGCCCTGCTTTCCTCTGTACTGAAGCTTCCCCTACACGTTCACACCAGTGCCCAGTAAGACAGAGATATGCATGTGCGTCGTGATTGCTGGTCCAGAGATCTGTAGTGAGGTTGATGACACCTCCTTCAGCTGCCTTAAGTGACTGGACCAACTCCCCTCTCATTGCCTCATACAGCTCAGGCACTACAGTTCGACTGAAATAGTGCCTCGATGGGATCTTATACTTGGGTTCTAAAAAGCCAACAAGTGTCTTGAAGCCTCTCCTCTCCACCACAGAGAAAGGTTCAAGATCAGTGCAAATCATTTTACCAATCATCTCTGTAATTTGTTTTGACCGGGGATGGTTTGCTGAGAATGGCTGCTTTGCTGCAAATGCAGTGAGTATTGGTGAAGAGGAAGATGAATGTGAGCCCTTAGCAGCACCCAGCTGAACACCAGTGACCCGAGAAGGAAGAGGAGAGGAGGAGGAGGTGGCTGATACAGTGGGCTTTCTCATGTGATGAACATATAGCAGATGGATATGTAGAGATGTTGTGTTGTAATGTTTTACACCTCTACCTCTGCTTAGCTTGGACTTGCAAAGCTTGCAAATGGCTTTGGAGGGATCATTTTCAGAAACAGTGAAAGAGTTCCATACTGCAAAAGTCCTCTTGGTCTTTGGTGGAGGAGGACCTCCATCCCCAGATGCAATATTGGTCTCAGTGGGGGAAAGGTGGGTGCTACTGCCACTGTTTTCATTGTCGCTGATTTGACCCTCACTGTCCTGCAAGGTTAAGCAAACTCTATCTGGTGGTGCAGTGTCAGCTGAAGTACTCTCTGTATCACTCTTTATTCTGTATCACTGATCATGAGAGAGAGGGGGGGGGGGGGTGTTTGTGTGTGTTGCAGCTTAATTTGTAATATTAAACTACCTTTATTTTTGTTATAAAATACAGCAAGTGTCACTCAGTGTGTGAAGTCAAAAAAACTGGTTAGAGCCAGCAGACGGTTAAAAAAAAAAAAAACTCAGATGACCGGCAGAGAGAGAGAGAGAGAGAGAGAGAGAGAGAGAGAGAGAGAGAGAGAGAGAGAGTGTGTGTGTAGTTAGCTAATTAATTTGTAATATAGTTTTATACCACTACTTCCTTTATTTTTTTAATGACATACAGCAAAAAGTGTCAGACACGGACGGTTTAAAAAAGAAAAAAAAATCTCCAACAGGCAGAGACGCAACGCGAGTCGCATTCTACCAAGCACCACGTCTGAACAAACCCCACGTTTACCAGAACTCTACTGGTTAATAAGTGTACTACAACAAACCGAAGTAAAAAACAAACCTGAAGCTGAAGAAACCCTAAATGTTAACGGAAAAAAGACCCGCGAACCTGAGTGACTGAGGGAGAGACAGAGAGAGAGAGAGCTGTTCTCTTCTCAGTGTTCTGTGTGTGAGTGAGCAGAGCGGGACACAGCAACACAATAAATCTGTATGCGTGTAGGGGAGGGGCGCTGTGACTAGCCTATCACAGAACGCAGACACAGTCAGCTACCCAATGAGGATTTTTATTAAATCCGAGCACAGATATTGACTCGTATTAACTCGTATTATACTCGTACTCGGCAAAAGTGCTCTATCCGTACCGGATACTCGTTTCAGCCGAGTATCCGGCTCAACTCTAATAAATACATGTTTATATATAAAAACACATGTCTTTGGCTTAGCATACACATAACACATTATAGACTTCTATAATTCAATGTTAGGCTGCATAGTTGAGATCAGCCGGAACTGGGAACACTTCCCATAAATCCAGATGTACTTGGTACATCATAAGAAGGATGGTGTCTACGCTAATATTAGTCTCTCTGTTTATCCGAGGTTTACTGCAGTTCGCCGGATCCGGGCCATATCCAGATCTGATGAAAGACCATCACATGGACACGATGACAACGCATCCCTGAAGTGCCAGCCTCATCAACACTGTGAAGGCCTCATGGATACCTCAACAAACTCGTCTCCATACCGGCGTGATGACTCCGACCCCAACCAGATGGAACTGGATAAGTATTGTGAAAGTTCTGATCCAATCTGACTTCTGACCTATAATGCTGCTGTTGTAAACCTTTTTCTTCAGAGACCAGGAGACTCAGGGGTATCTTTTAAGCAGAGTTCTTTATTGCTGTTTCATCGCTGTAGTCTTCCCAAGTCTGACTAAAGGTAGTATATATTTTAGTTCATATACCCTTTAAGGGGGAGGAGTTACATAAAGGTGGAGACACTCTGAAACCAAGCATGTAAATGAGGTATACAGGTTTAGGAACCTTACTGGAAATTCCCCAGCCCTGATCTCATCCGCATAACAGTATCATGTATAGATGGTAATCCAATCAGCCTGATTGTATCACCTACCTTCACATTATCATAGAGCTTAATGGCCAGGCAGTGCATAAAGACAAAAGGTGATAGTCTCAGTGCTCTGATCAATTTAACTTACAATAGAGAGATCAGGACAGACAGGAACAGGCAGGTTTGTGACATCATTTACCTTAGGTACAAAATTCACACTAATAAACTTTCTCAGTTTATATACTATTGTATTGGAACCTAAATTAAAACATTTAATAAATTTGTAACACTACACTGCCTATACACTGTTCGTTTGTTGGCCAAAGGAGAACTGGCCCCCTGACTGAGCCTGGGTTCTCCCAAGGTTTTTTTCTCCATTCTGTCACTGATGGAGTTTTGGTTCCTTGCCACTGTCGGCTTTTTCACCTTTCTTCGCTTTTGGCTTTTGGCTTGCTTAGTTGGGGACATTTAATTTTATATTCAACAATATTATTACAACATTATTTTCCTGTTATCTCTGTAAAGCTGCTTTGAAACAATCTGTATTGTAAAAGGCGCTATATAAATAAATGTGACTTGACTTCACATTGAAGAGCACACCGTCTTCTCGACATGATGATATCCAGCATCCACAGAAATCAGCTGCAGTGTTTGAGGTTTTCCCTCGTGTCTGCGCACAATATGCTAATGTTTCATCTTGAAATCACAACGAAATGGCTTATGACTCGTTTGAAAAACTATTCATTTCATTGACTCAGAGTCGACTCTTACTTTTGAAAGACAATAACTTTATATACAGTGCACTTTCAGATTTAAAACTTTGCAGGATGTTTTCATTCACTTAGAGCTATGTTACACACTACATGAAAGGTCATTTTCAAAAATCCATAATAGGGGCCCTTTAAAAAAAGAGTTTATGTTCTATTAAAAACTATCTCTTTTTCATTAGGGATCAGGGGTCTTTATTACTGTCTTTTCTTGTTTTGTTTTTTGTCTTCGCAGACATATTTGCTTTTTCTTACATTGAAGACACATGTGACTAGGGTTGGGAATTGTAAGAAATTGTCCAGTTTCGGTTTTGCCAAACGATGCTGGTTCCGATTCCATTTAAATTATTAAACAACTAGACTAATAACAAATAGTAGTTAGGAAAAAATGCACAACACTTAACTCAAACAATCCTTTTAGTGTTTATTTCTTATACTTGTCAAATGAGTTGATGGATGAATCAGCGTTTTTGAACGAGTCTGTTGAATGAATGATTCAATGACAAATACATTTTTTAAAGCTGCAGTCAGTAACTTTTGGTGCTTAATAAAAACTAAAACTGGGAACTTCTTGCGGAAGAACACCGTAGCCAGAGTTCCTTTTCTCTGTCTACATCTATGGCGAGTCATGCAGGTACTAAGCTACCTCAGCTACCTAAGCTACCTAAATGTTTTCATACATTTTAAGACCTCATCGCCACTTCAAGTTTTAACCGTTACATCGGCGACACTTAACATTTATATATTAATTGTAAGATAGCACAACTAAACAGTCTTAGTTTTTGATAACTCCTTATCAATGCAACAATTCAGAAGGGTAGGAACGAAGCACAAGATAATTAATTAAAGGGGAATTCGGCAACTATTTCAACTTAATAAAACCGTTTAGAAATCATTTGGATGGTTAAATAACCTGTTCTGGTGAGAATGGTGACTTTCCCCACTCCCCCCAGCGTTCCTAGGCGGAAAACCAACCTTGCAACATGGGGACTAACATCCTGGTAAGTTGGAAATAGGAAGTCTCGTGAGAAGCGAGAACGAGCGAGAAACACAAACTGCTTTATGGCAATTCGACATACATCATACACATTGAGGGTGGCATGTGTGTTTATTACCCACCTCGGTAGACATAGCGCCACATGATAAAGTTGGCCGGCTCCGATAATAACAAATGCACATGAGCAGTGGTAGAAAGGGGGGTGGAGGGTGCCGCAAGTGAGTTTTTTTACGACATTGTTGTGAAATATACGCCAACAGCTGTAGGTGGAGTTCGTTGAGAAAACATGCGACAACAAAAGTGAAAATCAGTGAAGAATTAGCTAGAGTTGCCGAGTTCCCCTTTAAGTGACTAACCCAATTCAGGATTTATTAGAAAGAGAAACCAGAATTAGACCAATAAACAAAACAATTGACAAAACTTATTGAAGAGTGAAAATAATCCTCTCTGAGCTAAAGGGACAATGAGTTCACAAAGTATATTCAAAAAAACGTATTTGTAACATCAACTCTTATAACTGTCTGCAAACCATAGCTCTTTTGTGGTACACTTCTCATGACAAACACCTGACTGGTCAGACAGTTTACCTGTGATAACTACGGAGTGCTTGATTTGATGCACCAGAGCAGAGTGTCATTAGGGGTGTGCACGAATATTCAATCTGTAATTATTATTCGAAAAAATAAAATACTATTCCAATTTCACTACGTTGCTTTGCTGGCCGTAAATGCTGTGAATCCATGATAATCCCAAGCATTAACTCGCAGTTATAATTAAATGCACTGCGTGGCGCTGTGGAGTGTGTTGATTGTATTTGATCACATAATGTCGTCGTCTGCCTCGCGAAGTTTGGATTTACTAAATGGAATTACTTTTAATCAAATTAATTAATGATACTGAGTTATTATAATATCACCACCACAATAAGAAATCATATGAAATTCAAACAGCAGTCGACTGAGGAAAGACAGCTGTCCATCACTGCATTCACGACTGCAGGCAAACTCAGCTGTACCCGAGTGAGGAGATGATAACTTAACTGATAGCAAAATTATTTTGAGACATATGTTTGCTTTAAGTTTCACCAAGGAAGACAGGTTCAATAACAGAAAACGCAAAGTGCTGTTAGAAACTTCGTTATCTGTCACTGTCCCTGCAACGTCTGTCAGCGGCAGTGCGTTTTCTACTTGAGCATGTGGATATTACTATTTTTCTCAACATGAAAGTGAAACAATATAAACAAGATAAATATTATGCTGACTCGAGTGTATACCTGCGTTCTGTACGATAAGTGGCGCGGTCTGTTTTATTAGCGATTTTTCCGTTCAGTGAGCGCGGTAACAGATGACGTCATATCTAGCGGGATTCCATAAATAAACTACACAGCCCTCTATTCGCTGACGCAATGATTAAATTCAGGCACATTTTAGCATACAACCTCTTTGGACAAATATACATAACGAAAAGATGATACAAAATATTTAATACCTTGGAAAATGGCATTTAAGACTTTTTAATACTTTTTAAGGGCCTTCATTTTCTCTAAATTGATTTATCACCTTTTTTTAAGACCCCGAGGACACACTGATATTTTCTCAGACTTCATTTTCTGATATGTGCTCAAAAATCAGACATTGTTATATGTTCAGTTTGCTGTAATATATAAATATATTCAAGTTTCAATGTGAAAAAATCATAATATAAAATATATTAAAACGTCAATGTTAGATATGATTGATCACATTTAATTATAGAAAAATGTGTAGTTAATTAGTTAATTGTTTTAAATTGATTGATATTAGAATATACATAATACCAGTTATAGAACAGGATAAAAAAAACTTTAAAGAAATTAAAAACTATCACAGCTAAAGTTCTGTACAATACACATAAAAATAATTTCAAACTGTTATTGAGGTATTTTGTTATACTCTGGTACATTCATCTACACTTTTCTTATGGTTGGTTCAGCTTTTAATGTTTTGCTACAGGAGTGTTTGAATGCAGTAACTGGAAAGCCTGGACAGTTTGAAATACTGTAATTTAGTATAGTGATTAATATCAAAAGTAATTTATTAGAAATGCTCTAAAGAGTAGTCTTAAGATTTTACTTAAGTGTCAAAAAATTCTTAGTGAAAGTAGGTCTAAGAGTAGGAGACTTTTATAAAAAAGCTGAAAGCAACTTTCAGTAAAGTCTAAAGGCCCTTTCACACCGGACGCGTAACGAAAAAACGAAACGGAAAAGCGAATAGGTCGCGTGCGAATAGTTCGCGTCAAAACCATTCACATCAGCCGCGACGCGAACTTGCGACATTCAGAGCTTCAACATTCCAAAACTTTCGCGCCGACAGCTGAGAAAACACGGACACTTCATCATCATCATCATCATCATCATCCAGTGAAGACGAGCTTTTCGTTTTCTTTAAAAGACAGAAAAGAAGGTTTTGTGTGCACCCAATCTTAAAGAACAGAGAGTCTGAAGGGGAGTAGGCCTATGCTAATCTTGTAAAGTAGCTAAAACTTTGCCACAAAGAACCGGCCAAAGTAAGGATTATGTATTAAACATTTGAATTGTTTATTAATAAAGTGTTTTCTGTCAGTTTTCGGTATGAGACGCGCTCCAGTTCACTCGCCGACTCCTCCGTGTCCTAATTATATTGTCTACTATATTTGCTTCTTATTCCTATTAATCCAGGCAATTTGTTGATGAAACATTGATTAAAATTAAGATACAATTTATACAAAACGAAATTCACTTTAAAGAAAGGCTTTCTACAAAACAAAACTTAGTGGTCAAAATTATGTCTGACCCATTCCAAATGTTTTCGATATATTGGGCATCTTATGATCCTTACTCATCTCATGCGGTTCCCTTTTCATATAGATCATCAACATAGATGAAATTTAAAAAATAGTATTATATTATTTAAACGTAGCTATATATGAAACGTATGTTTTGTTTGAGTTTTTTATAGGCCTATTTAAGCGTCACCCCGCTCTGCTTTATTTACGCACATGCTCTGGTGAGTGTGGCCTATACATGCATGCAAAAACAATATGAAACACACAACCATGAATGTTGAAAATATTCCAAATCAATTATTTCCCTCCTAGTCAAAAATATTATAAATCATCAGCACGCACTTCATCAACTCACCGGAGACACCAACTATCCCAGCTATTTTATCCCATGCCTCGTTCTTTTGTAACTGGTACCTATAAGCAAACAACCCAACGTCATGTCATAAATGATAGGGTATGCGTGCGTTGAGATGCAGAATAGGCAATATAAAAATGCTGTCATTATAAAAGGTTTCTAGTTTCAATGTATTGCTTGTTTTTAGTTTACATTTCATGTTGTGACACTTCTCTTCTCTCGCACATAATGCTGCTACGTCAGAGCACCCAAAGCGTCAACAAGCTTCGCCTTTGTTTCCTTGTATGTGATTGGCTGAAGCCTTCTCTGTCGCAGCAAAAGTAAAAAAAAAATCGACATCGAAGCGAAAAAAATAAAACTCGTTTTTTCGCCGCAGCACATTCGCGTTCGGTGTGGAAGCACTCATTACACAAACAGCTGATCAAAAAATAAAACTATCGCGCGAATTATTCGTGCGTCAAAATCGCGTCCAGTGTGAAAGGACCTTAAGACTGATTCATAAGTGCTGACTGAAGTGGCACTTAAGTGTTGTGAACGTCTCGGTTACGTATGTAACCCTCGTTCCCGGCGACCGTTGAGCTACGCTCCCCTCGCATGTTGCAACTCGCCCGCCACCTTCTCCTTGGAGTCAGAAGCTTCTGAGGTCGCTTCATTCCACTTATTACTTCTGGCCTGCTCAATCGTGCCGCTGACGAGCCTCACGACAGCCTCTGGCCCAGGGATAGTGAAGACTCCGTCCTCCAGGCGGTCCAGCTGTTTGGTACCACTTCGGGGCCGCACAGTTACATCTGTTGCCCCTCCGGACTCATCCCTCCGCCAGTAATTTTTTTCTTCTGTCTGAGTGGACATCCCTTGACACGGAAAGACTCTGGCCACAGCTGGCCCTGGGGCCTCCGCAGAAATGCGTTCCCCAGTGAGCCTTCCTGCACACAACTGCGCTAAAGTCAGAGAAGAGATTGAGCGGGTTTTGCTAGTTGCCCCATATTGGCCCAACCATACCTCTCCTCTCGACAGCCCTTCCTGACTCCTTCCTCTGAGTACATTCTTAGGGATGGGGCATGATGGCACCCGCGTTTTACACCTTGGAGAGTTCCAGGTCTGGTTCTAAAAGAACGGGACGCGGAGGTTCTGGTTACTACCGCAAGAATTATTATGCCGTAGAGACCATCACTTCTGTGAGAGCACCCTCTCAAATGAGGCACGCTCCCCCTTAGAAGTGGAACCTATTTGTTGAATTAAGTCTTCTCTCCATGAGGAGATCCCGAAGGTGTTTGATCACCTCAGTGCTTTCTTCCTGCTAATGGGTTGGAGTGGGGGCTGTCTCCTCCACTTTAAAATGTTGTTGCCTCTGTTTTGACGCACATCATGATGCAGTGGATACAAATCCGTGGGAAGCACAACTTGATCGTCAGGTTCTAAATCCGCCTTAACATGCTGTAAAAATGGATCAGTTGCGTATTTTGAGCTAAAACTTCACATACACACTCTGGAGACTTCAGAGACTTATTTTACATTTTGTGAAAAGGGGCATAATAGGTGCCCTTTAACACAAAGGCAATAGTATGTCACTCTGTAGGCATCTTACAACAGTTCCCACACGAGCGATTTATAGATTACCATGACTGAATATGCTAATCAATGACTTGAAGATAGTTAACTCCACATCAGCTACATAAATTCATCAACTAACCATTCAGAAATGTCCTGTTGTATTCTACATGTCACTTCTTCTTGAGTCTCTCCATCTTTGTCGGACTCCGGATTGAACATAAAAGGCTAAAAGTTTTTGAAATTTTCAGTGCATGTCTTTGTGAGGTAATCGGAGCTGCTAACACACACAAGCTCTTAAAGCTCCGTCCTCAGTGCCGGGAGCAACAGCTCATTTGGATTTAAAGGGACACACAAAACACGGCATGTTTTTGCTCACCCTCAAAAAGGGACAAATTGAACATGCTATACCCCCACTTATCTGTGGGGTATTTTGAGCTAAAACTTCACATACAAACTCTGGGGACATCAGAGACTTATTTTACAACTTAAGGCCATTATAACTCCCTTTTAAATACAGTCTTAACAGTTTAAAGCCTCAGAATAGAGTCTCTCATTTTCTTTCACTTTGGTTTCTGGGTTAAATCCTTGTCAGCATTTTTTGTGTTAAATTCTCAGTGTTAAATTAATACCACTAGAGGTATTTCTATTTACATAAGGTGTGGATAGTCTCTACACAAATATCGAGACCCACCTTGGCCTGCAAGCTGTCCGAGACAGAAAGTTAAGAAATATCCAGATACAACATGACCCAACAAGCAAATCTTAAAATCTGTTAGAACTAAATCTCACCCAAAATGATTTTGAATTCAAGTGGGAGTACTTTCTACAAATAAAAGGAACGGCCATGGGCAAGAAATTTGCACCAACGTATGCCAACATCTACATGGCCCAAAGGGAGGAAATGGTCTTTCCCAAATGCCCCAAAATTCCTTTCAGCTATTACATATATTTGGATGATACATGGGTAATATGGCAGTACAACCTACAGGACTTTAAGAAATTGATATCAATCTTAAATTCTCATTGTAACTAAATAAAAGTCAAATCTTTAGTTAAAGAGGTCATGAACTGAGAAACCAAATTTTCCTTAAGGTTTTGACATATAAGACGTCATCATATTATAAGAATAGAATATCCTAACATTTTCAGAACTGAAAACTTCCTTGTTAGTCCAAAATCAGCTTTTATTGTTACCAGGCCCAGTGAACGACTCATTCTGGAATGTGCCTCTTTATGACGTAATAAGGTAGAAGAAATAAGGTCCGCCTCTGCAGAAGAAAATCAACTTTGGCCCCGCCCACTGGCGTTAGTGAGATGAGGAAGAGAGAAGAGCACAGGGTCACTCACTGGACTAAAAACAACATTACCTTCCAAAGGGTCCTAATGCTTGGAATGTGGTTGTTTATTTTCAACAATGTGAATGTCTCAGTTGAACATTATTTATTCGTATTCGGTACATTTCACTGTATTCTTTCGTAAATCAGTTCACAAACCCGGCTAAATATTAAAAACTAAATATTTATATTTATATATGTTTGCACTGTTAGTTATGATGACAGCATTCGTTAGTGTGCAGAAATCGAGTTGCAATGAGATATCGCTGCATACATGTCTGTGATTGGCTACATGATTTGCAACCTTTCATGCCATGGTCTAAATAAATGCCATAGATCTAATTGTAATGCTATAATTATCACTTTTCAAGAGTAGATAACATTGAGAGCTGTAATAGTAAAAACATGCTAAAAGTTTTCGTGAGAGTTTCACATGTAATACTTGCTATTTCATATGCAAAGCTGTTACCCAATCACAGCAGTGGGCATTTACACTGAAGTCTCACACAGACACGCCCCTTCAAACAGAGCGTTCAAATCAGAGGCTAAAATCAGCCTAGGAAAATGCCTTTTATTTCTAAATTATGACAATTTTTTAAGTAAAAGCATACTAACATTATAAGTGTACCCCAAGAAACATTATGAAACAATAAAACAATGCAGTTTATAACCCCTTTAATCATCAACAGTAGACTTTTTGGATACCACAGTGTATAAGAGGGAAGATCAACCATCACTTGGATATTAAAGTTTTCTTCAAGAAAACTGACACACGCAATTCTACACAAAAAAAGTAACCATCCTCACATACCATCAAAGGTATCGTTAATTCTCAAATGATCAGATTTTCCAGAATATGTACCCAGGACTCTGATTTCGGGTTGGCCCAGAAAACTCTCTTCCAAGCCCTTTGCAGAAGGGACTACTCCAAACAGCTACTAAGACAAATCTACAAGGAACATGAACAGACAAACAAGGACCAAAAAGAAAAATTACAAATAGAAAACCAAATCATAGCACCAGACATTCCCATACTCCTCCATTGCTTGCTTGCTTTCTAATGCCGGCCACTTTCTGTGTTCTGTGACTTTGTGACTGACAAAAAAAGTAAGTGTGAAATACAACTATTTATTACGTTTGATAAACGACAAAGGGCAACGGTGTTTGTTTAAACAGCAGCTTGAAAAAGATAACCGCGTCACGCGTTAACATGCGTTCATATGCACGTACACGAAATAAAACCCGCACTTTCCAGCAAAACACCTGTGGGGACCAGTACAATATGGGTGTAATGGCACTCCTCATTATAGGCGCACATACTTTTAAAACAAGACAATGCTTATCTAGACTCCAAGTCAGTTTAGTTACAACTCTGCAATAAAGCAAGATGGAAAGCAATGTATTGACATTGACTATTGATTTACAGGCTATATTGCATTTAAAATGTTGATTGGCTGGACATACTGGTCAATATGGATTCACATCCCTCAGTAAATAATAACCACCAAGTATCAAGTATTGCTTTTATCATTTAAAACACAGTGACATGCTATGGCAAGCCATTTTAGCTTTTATTCATTCACAGGATGCATTTTTGATATCAATAATTAAATTTGTACTATTTAAAATGTGAATTTTTGATAATATTAATAATGTACTTTTTTAATGTAACAATGTCTATTTCTGATATCAGGAATTACATTTTCATTAGTAGTTAAAGTAGGAAGGATTGTAGTGGGAGCACTGGGGTGTCAGGTGTGACTGTGTGGCAATGGCAAATGGTTTACATGGCTCATGGGTCAGGTAGGAGGGCCCCTTAACAGAATTTTGCTTAGGGCCCCAGGGAGGTCAGAATCAGCTATGAAAGATGATTCACCTCTCTCTTTTGCAGAATATTACGAGATTAAAAAAAATATTAAGAATTTAATTTATTTAAAAGTAAGAAGAAAATAGCTGTCTATGAAAGAGGGCAACTAAAAGAAAAGGTCTTGCCATATCACTGCAAGGAAAAGTTAAGTTAATTTGAACAGTTGATAAAGGTATAGTGAGAATTGAATATTTAAACTCACATGTACAGTAGTCATTTTATAGCTTTATCTATTGATTCTAAAGCATATTTATATTACCTTTATATTTATTTATTTAAACTGTGCGTAATAATAATTGATAAACTAAAATTGTACATGTGTGATCAATTAAGGGTATATCTAATATACAACTCATACAAAATTATTATTCTAAATAAGCATTAGTAAAAGCCAAACGGTTTTGTCTTTACAATTCATTTGCAAATCATACCTTTAATTTGGAGTAGAAAAAGGTGGAGTGACTTTATCCTTTGCTCACAGCTGATTGGTCCAAGTTCGGTTTACAACCTCTTACCTGGAACATATCCTCCCCTGGACCAGGTTAGCTGTGGAGCATAAGTTACTATGGCGATGAACACTGCTAAAAGCCAAACCACTTTCATGGTGCCTAAAACCCAGGGTTGGTGCAAACTAAACTGAAACATACCTGACTAGCCACCTAAACAGCCTTCATGGTACAGGCCCCTAGTCTAGACTAGGCCAAAATAATAAACAAAAAGTAGACTACCTTAACCCAAAAAGCTAAGTATCCTATCAGGGACAATAAAACAAAGGAAAATACAAGAATTTCTCTAACTCTTTAACTACACAAACAGGAGAAAAATATGTCAAAATAAATGGCACCTACCCCCTAAAGCATTCATGTCTCTCGTCTTCTAGGGATGTTTTATGCTTCCGTTCTGTACAAAGCGGAAACAACAGAGGGAGAGAAGCACACACACACACACACAAGCCTAAGGCGCAAGTCATGTTCCTGGTTTTGTCATGCGTTTCTCTTGCTCCTCATGTGATCTTGTCATGTGCCTTCTTGTCATGTGATACTCAATTATGCCCCCAGAGTGTGTATGTGAAGTTTTAGCTCAAAATGCCCCACAGATTATTTTTTATAGCATGTTAAAATTGGCACTTTTTTTGTGTGTCACTTTAAATGAAAAATCCGCTAGATTTATTTTATAAAAATTTAAATGCAAAAGAAAAGGACTGAGTCTGAGAGTCGGCTGGCAATTGTAAGTTTTCATTTAAAATGTTTGCGATTTTAAAATAAGTACAGATTTAAATGTTTTGCCACTTGCTTGAGCAACTTAATATATACATCTATAAAGAAGTAATGCATAATACATTGTTTAAATTTATAGTGTTTAAATGTGAATACATTTACAAAAGAGTGTAGGCTATAACTGTACAGTGGAAAAAAATTAATATGTTCTATATGTTTGCATAACCTTTAAAGCATAGAATCTTAGAAAACATGACTGGACAATAAAAATGTATGACTGAGACAAAGGGCCTTTACTCATGGGTAGTAGGATGCAACAATGTGTTAGTTATGGGCAGGGACGTGCACAGGAATTTTGAGGGGCAGTTGCTCTGAACTGAAAAAGGGCACAAAACTAACAGGCTATATGAAGGACTGAGAATAAAAGGGTCTTTATTAAAATATATATACACAAAGAAGAAAAAAACTGAAATACAGCACTCAATCACCTTACTTATAATAACACAGAAAAACATGACTTGAGTGAAACATGACATGAAAATCCCTACATCAATATCCCTATCAATATCCTATCAAGTCACTGATAGTTGAGAGGGGGTTCAGCGAAAAAATCGGCTGCAGGAAGTAGCTGCCACTGGCAGCTGACAGTACCTGTCAATAAAACCGGATGTCAGCTGCCACTAATAACCGGAAGTCGGAGGTGTATGCCGCTTTTAGCCAGGCAAATAAATTATTATATCATTATAATTATATATTATTTTATTATTATTAATATTAATTTATTATATATATTATTATTATATATAATTTTAGTACTTATTTACATAAAATACTTCTATTAGTAATTATTTTATATTATTTGATTAAAATCAAGTTACGAAGATCATAGACATAAAACAACAAACAAAAAGCTACACTTGATATTATGAATTTGTACATGTATAAATGTAACTTATGAATGAGTATACATGTTTGTTAAATAATGAAATATATCCACCTTTTTCCTGGTTAGCGAATTTACCCATGATTCATTAACTACCAATGGTTTAACAAGATTTACCATGTTTCTTGTGTTAGGGGATAACAGCTTAAAGACCCAGGACCAGATATGATGAAAGAAGACCAAGAGTCGTGAGGTTCAATCAAATAAGTAAAAATTTACTGAAGAATAGTTTGCAGTTTCATCGAGGAGGTTGCAGGCCAGAGACTCTACCGTACACAAAATCTCACACCAGTTATACCATTTCTAAGGGCATGAATGACATCAGTACATACATGTTGGCTACTTCTGATTGGCTAAGAAAACAAAGTCTAAACATTCAACATATGGATAGATAGGAGGGTAAGTCGACATTAATCAAGATAATTGTCATCCGAGTCCAAGACTTGGTCCGGTGATGACCTCGGAGGTCGTAGAAATGCGTCTCGGGGTCTGTTGTTGCATATCACAAGACCTGCACAGAGCATTCAACACACACAAAAGCACAAGGGAATCACAGTTCCTCCAAAGTTGTAGAGGGCCTGAGCACAGACTACCAAAACATAATGAAACATTCCCTCCTCAGAAAGTAGTACAGATAATGTTCACTTTATTCATTAAAGAAATACACATAAAAGTAACGTGGGGTTTGTTCAGACGTGGTGGTTGGTAGAATGCGACTCGCCTCTGCCTGTCGGAGATTTTTTTTCTTTTTTAAACTGTCAGCAGTTTTTTTTACTTCACGCACTGAGTGTCTGACACTTTTTGCTGTATTTCATTAAAAAAATAAAGTAAGTAGTGGTATAAAACTATATTACAAATTAATTAGCTAGCTACACACACACACACACTCACACTCTCTCTCTCTCTCTCTCTCTCTCTCTGCCGGTCATCGGAGTTGTTTTTTTTTTTTACCGTCTGCTGGCTCTAACCAGTTTTTTTGACTTCACGCACTGAGTGACACTTTCTTGCTGTATTTTATTAAAAAAAATAAAGGTAGTTGTGGTATAAATAATATTACAAATTAAGCTGATACACACACAAACACACTACCGGGTTAGGCCCCGCCCAGTCCGAGTACAGATACAGATACAGATGATTCATATGGTTAACACAGATACAGATAATGCTGTACTCGCTCATCCCTAGTTAATCATAACATGAATGAAATCTAAATGAAACAAGACTTTAAAATGTAACTAATTACATTGCACATACTATGATTATGTAGGTCAGGGGCACAACACCAGGGGCGTCGCTAGGCCCTTTTTAGGGGGGCTTCAGCCCCCCTAAACTTCTGCCTAGCCCCCCTAAAAATTTGTGATTTAATGTAGGCTACACAAATTCGTGTTCGCTTCAGTCTTGTTATAATCAGATTCAGCGCGTTCTTCATCTTCAATCCCTAGCGGCGCCGAGCAGAGAGCACGTCAGAAACAGAGGACAGACAGTGTGTGTGTGTGTGTGTTCATCTGAGCCTCATTGGTCTGTCACTGCTCGTCAATGTCAGAATATTTGAGTTGACCAATCAAATCAAAGTAGGTGGGCTTTATGTTCACAGACGCTGCTGAGCGCGAATTTTAACAGTGCGACTCGACGCGTACAGTCAAGTGCGAGAAAGATGTAAGTAGCTAAACTTAACATTTTATATTTGACATTTTTTTAGGTCATAAATGTTAAACGAATGACAAAAAATAATCAGGCAAACTAATATAGTTTTGTCTATTTTTGCCATTTTGAACTGAAAATACTAGGCCTATGTAACGTGTAATGTACGCTAATAATTAGTTTACTGTCATTGTGAGGGGAAAAGAAACATTAACAAAGCTGTTTTCATCATGTTAGGCACAAGATTAATAATGAATGTGTACATATTGAGAATATAATACAAACTGTAGCCTATAGTAAATTAAAAAAGCTCGAGCTTTAGGAGGGGAAGGGATGAAGAGACTGAGAAAAAAGAAAGAGTGATGGAGATGAGGAGAGAGCAGGTATTGACAAATAATCTACTGCCCACTGACATGGTTTTAAAGCTATTTCTTATCCTTTTTTTTTTTTTGGTCTTAAAAACGTCTTGAAATGCACATATCAGAGAAATAATTTTTTTTAACCCCCTACCAACCTCAGATTTAGGACCTCTTTGATTATAAAGCCCTGTCTACATCCCTGTATTAGGCATAAGATCAATAATGAATGTGTAGCCTATATTGTGAATGCAACCTATCAGTTGACCCATGTTTACTTTCTTCACTGACAGACAAAAATGAAAAGCCTATATCAGTCAAAGCTCAGCTTTAGGAGGGGAAGAGACAGGGCAAGATAAAAACAAAGAGAAAAAGAGTGTGATGCTGATGAGGAGAGAAAAATAATCAGCTGCCCACTGACATGGTTTTAAAGCTGTTATCCAATTTTTTTTGGCCTTCAAAACATCTTAAAATGCACATATGTAGATCAGAGAAATCAAAATCCCCCCCCCCCCCCCCCATATGATTATAAATTATAAAACCCTGCCTTTGCATGGTAATGAAATTAATAGTGTGCATTAGATCCTAAACTAAAGTGTTAACTTTTTTTATTATTTAAAAAAAAAAAATCATACCCTCATTGGGGGCTTAGCCCCCCTAAAATGAAAATCCTAGTGACGCCCCTACACAACACAAGATGTGCCGACACTTAGGGCAATGCCAATGGCACCCCTTTTGTTGTCGGGGATTCAAACAAAAGCAAGGAACACAATATTTTTTTAGAAAGCAAGAGAAATTTAATACATTTTAACTTACAACAAACATGTAAAATGCATGTGTGCTTTGTTCATTGGCTGCTGTCGCTTGACCTCCAGTTACATGTGATTGGTTGGTGCTACGTTGGACGATTCTGATTGGCTACCACGATTGGCAGGTCCCTCCTAATTTGGCAGGGCTTCCGGCTGTCAATGGCAGCTACTTCCGGCTTTCAATGGCAGCTACTTCCTGCTGCCAGCTGCCGATTTCTTCGCTGAACCCCTACTGTGATAGTTTTCTCCAAATTTACATACAAAAACTATGAACAAGTGCAAGATTAATTCAATTCACAGAAATAGTTTGCATGTTGTTTAGTATTATGTCTGAATATATTCAGTTGAATTTTCATACAAGTTGCCTTATCTGACCGTGTTTATGTCCAAACTCAATGCCTCATATTATGGTCTTATTATTATTATTTATAAAGATTGCAAAACGTCAGAGATGACAGGTTTATGATATATACAACTTTGTAAACAGTATACAAAATGTATTAATATTGTTAAATGTCACCAAAATACACATGAAAAAAAGAGTTCCTCATATTATTGTTTATTGTTTTTTTAATTATTATTATTATTATTATTTTTTTTTTTGAAAATAAATAATCTGGATTGAATTGACAGATGGGGAAAACTCGCTTCTAATAAAAAAAATAAAAAAAAATAAAAAAAACGCTTAGATTTCAGGAAAAAATACAATCCTTTTTTAACCTTTTGGCTTCCCGTACATTCAGTTGTGCTTCTTGCTCGTATTCAGTTCTGATGGTACGTATGGTAACAGGCGCTGCAGCCACTTAAACAAAGTTTGCCCTTCCCATACTGACTTTCACTTTCGGTGCCCGAATGGAAGTGAATGAGGCTTTGCTATTTTTTTTTTATCTAGGCCTACGTGAAATTCTGCATCCATTTTACGATTTATTTGGGGGGGTGTGGATGCATTTACCCAGAGCGCTGTAACATATGTGTATGGCACGTCTGAGTCTGACCATGAAATAATTTATGGCCTACATGTCAGACAGTGGCAAAGTGCTGAGATACAGCTTTCAGACACGACATTCTTCTCTTCTTTATAGCTCTTTTGAGGCAATTTCTATCGTGTAATTTTAATAAGAACTGTCAAGAGCGTATTATTGTAACACTAGAGGGGATGTTAATGCGCGAGAGCGAATCTCTTCGCAGGCAAATTTCCTTGACTCTCACGAATCTCGGGGCGCGCTTTCAAAATTAGCTCTGCTCTCGCTGACTCGCTGAGATAGTCTTGGTCCTTTGGACTCAATCTCAATACTTTTTATAGAATGATCTAATCTCTTTTATTTAATGTGTTCATAAGTTGTCGACAAACAGAATAAGACATTACCAATTAAATAAAATAAGGATTTATTAATAGTAGGGCTGGGACAACGCGTCGACGTCATCGATTACGTCGACGCAAAAAATACGTTGACGCAAAATATGTGCGTCGATTCGTCAGACCCAAAACAAAGATGGCGGCGCCGGAGAGTAGTTGCAACACGAGTGGCTCCTCAGACTATCAGAAGTGCAAGGTGGCACGCACTCGTTCCTCTAAAGTACACACACACACACACACACACACACACACACACACACAACCCACAGAAAAATGTGCGTCAGTATCGAGTTCTCTTTCGGGCTTGAACGAACCATAACACACACAAATTATGCCAAACTGTCCATTTTGTCGAGTGTCCTCATAAGAGCAGTCTTAAATGAGTAAAATAAAGTATTTTATTTTAAATAGTAAATTACTCACTCAGACCCGGCGCCAGGATGATTATTATACCGGCAGCCTAATAATCATGAATGCACTCTGCTATCTTTTAACACATCTCCGGCGAATGGCTTCTTCGCGCAAAAGGAAAAAATATCATGAAGCACAGTGAAATGCAGCGACCTATGTGGCGTTTCCTGATGGATCGAGGTTGTTCCTTAACTTCATTTTATACGTGCAATTCACACGAGCTCTAAGCGCGTGCGACACTGCTGAAAGTATGCGCTTATAGCTATTAATGTCGTGAAAAATACATAAGAGGACACTGACAAAGCGCTGACAGACAGGACCAAGAAGGTTACATTGGTCAGTCAAAGAAAATTAAACCATAAATAGGCCTACTATTTTGTGGCTCTTTAATGTGTCGTGACAGATTGCACTTTTTTTCAGTAAGCTAGGCCTATGTGTTTTCAAGGCTTCAAGGTTTTATTGAATGCTACCTCTGACTAAGAATGCATTACTTTGTACTTGTATAGTCTTTTATTTTGGAATTTTAAGAGCAATAAACATATTGCAATGTTAAGGAATTCATGTTTTTTTTCATTCAGATTTGTAAATCAACATGTATAAATTGCTATTACTCAATTAATGGGGAGATAATCGAGAATCGAATCGTAATCGAATCGGAGCGAAAAAATGAATCGTTAGATTAATCGATGCATCGAAAAAATAATCGCTAGATTAATCGTTTAAAAAATCGTTTATCCCAGCCCTAATTAATAGCTATTATAAGTCATCATTAGAAGGCTAATTATTGTTTTAGGTATTTATAAAGTATACATATAGGCCAACTGTAAATATAGGGTGAATTCAGGGTTTTCCAAGTCACTCCAAGACACATTTCTAGAGAGAGAGAGAGATACAATATAATGTCAGATAATAATAAAATGCAAGACAATAATGATGTTGTCTATATAAGCTGGTCTCAATTGCAGTGGTTGTAAAATTGGTACTGTAAAATTGAATGTAGGCTATATACAAATAACAGACAGATAAACAGATTCAATTGCAGGAACCACAGGAATTTCAGATCCAAGTATAGAAAAGCCATGCAATCCAGGGGTTCCTGAGGGCCACAATCCTGCAGAGTTTAGTTTCAACCCTGCTCCAACACTGTTTTCAAATAATATTCTGATTTATAGCTGAATCAGAATTATGGGGATATATGTGATAATGAGCTGATGAGTTGAATCAGGTGTGTTTGATTAGGGAGACAAAGAAAATGTTCAGTGTTGGGGGTCCTTCAGGAGCAGGGTTGAGAAACACTGAGATAGACCTATGTCACAGTGAACCACTGTGACTAGAGACTCTTAGGGGGCTTTCACACTGGCAGTTTAGTTCGGAACGGGGCACGGTTCACATGAAAAATCGCTAATGTGAACGCTGTCATGGGACCCGGGTGCGCACTGGGGTATCGAACCCAAGACTGCCTGGAGGAGGTTCGCGTGTATGTGAAAGCGACACGGACTCGGGTGCGCACTTGTTCAGGAAGAAAAGTATCCTGCACATGTGTTTTAGCCAATTATGATGTATTTACTTAAATAAAACACACTTAAGGGATGAAGATTTACCTTGGATACGAGCAAGAGTGAGTCTGCAGTGTATTCGTGCATAGTGCGTGCAATCAGGGCAACAAATTAATGGAAATCCACTGTCTCAAAAGAGTCCATTTGCAAGCAGCGGAAAGACAGCTTATGCGACACACACACACACACACACACACACACACACACA